>RJWH01000396.1:132146-431502 GCA_004363575.1 Solenodon paradoxus | reverse complement strand
ATCAACATTACCTGAGAAATTCTTGTAAATACCAGTTCTCAAACCTCATCCCAGACTGACAAATAGTGAGTCAGTTAACTAAGTAAGACTCAAATCTATATTTGAAAAGCTAAGTAGGAAATCTTGATATTCGTGGAATTTTGAGAACACTGCTTTATATCACTTTTATTTGTTCTGGTAGATATCATAACCTTCAAATACTTATTCAAAACTGGGCAATGCCCAGAAAGAGAGGAATCAAATTATTTGTACTGTTTTGTTCACATTTATCTGCTGATCTCACAGTGAGCTTGGGAGGTAGGTGTGATCATCCAGCTTCTACAGCTGACAGACTGAGGCTCAAGGAGACTGAGCAATATACTCACAGCCAACGTGGTCTGTCCGTGATGTCTTGGAGGAACATTAACCATGGCTGTCCATTCCCATCTCCATTGGCCCCTCCTCTGTACTTGCTGTGCTTCATGAAACAAACTTCCAAATGTCTTTTCTCTCTATTCAGAAGCACTTTATGATAAAAATTCAGAAGACATCACTTCCAAGGACACACAGCTGGTAAGGGATGGAGCCAAGATTCAACGGCAGTATGCCCGGACTTAATCCTTGGGCTTTGACCTCTATCTTGCTGCTTTCTCAGAAACTGTTGTTCACAAGGAATAGGACTAAGTTTAGTGGAGGAAGCAAGGTTGACTTACAGAGTTCTGACCCTTACGAGCAGATGGTCTAAGTAGGAACTCTGATCTGTAGCCCCATCCAAACATGGAAAAGAAGATTCAGAAGACCCAGAATTAAATTTGGGAAAAAATAGAGACAGATCTGACTTCGAGTTCTGGCTCCATTAGACCACAGACTGACACTGGGCAAGTTACTCTGCACATCATTTTCACCATTAGTAAGATGGAGAATACAATTAATGGGCTCACTGTGAGGTGTATTGGGATTATGTTTCAGGTCAGTACCTGCCAAAAAGATAACAAGTATCATTGACATTTCTGTTATTATCTTTACCCACAAAATAGGGTTGTTGGGAAACATAATAAAGATAAAATCCCAGGTGTGTAATAGACAGTCAAGAAGTGTTACTTTTTCTTTTTAATGAATAAATGTGATTACATTCAGGAGGACTAGCCATGATGTCATGTCTCCAGGCAAGTCAGTTGGGTCAAATCTGGCAGAGTTAGAAACTGGGAGGAAGGATGTGGAACAACGGAGGTCTTCCCCTTGGATTAAACTAGAAGCAGTTCAGTGAACACTGAGAAGTATCATGAATTTGATCACTTTAATGTTACTTCTGCAGCCTCCTTAAAAACACTGAGTTTGGCAAAAAGAGTAGATGAATGGTCACAGGTGGTAGGACATAGATTTTTCATGAAAGACAAAGAGTTATGACATATTTTCCTAAAAGGAATACACCCCTCAAAATTAATGAGGTCAAAACTGAATTTGTCATCTCTTTTTCTGCTTTAATCATATCAGGCATTTATTGAATTCAGTTGGTTAACCGTGGCTTCTTAATCATGGAGCCTAATTACAGACTGTACAAGGAGACTTCAGCAATCCTACACCATCCGCAATTTGGGCTCAATCTCCAGAGATTGTGTTCACATGCTTTTATTTTTTTTGTTTATTTTGGTAAAATTTTATTAAAAATCTAATTTAATTCTCATAGATAGAATGCAAGAAGTAGTTTGGGGGATACAAGTCATCATAGAAATAGAACCTATTTCTTAGTGAGTCTGTTTCCTAGCCCTTTTGCTTCCCTTTTAAAGAAATCTGTTTTATAAGACTAGAGCATTTTGAGTTTTGAAAAGATATTTAGGAAAGGATGGAACAGGCAAAGTACCCTATAATCTCTAGAGAAATGAGGCAGGAAATACCAGCTTAAATCTTACAAAAACTAGTAGTGACCAAATTTCCCCAGAAAGTAATCTTATAACATTTTATAGTCATCAGTTCATTTTACACATGAGTAAACAGTGATAAAATGAGGTGATATATAAACAAGTTTGTAACCAGCTGTGCCTTTTATAATTATATAGATGCCCTAACTCTTGATAGAATAGGGATTTTGTTTTTATAGTTGAGGATAATTACCACATTTATTCATGTAATTCTTTGCAAGGGAACAATCCTGTGTTAACTAAAGAGTTAGCAAGTACATTGCTTGTATGTTTTTATTTTCTGCATATTATGATGTTTTTGACATCTGAAAAAACTTATGGCTAAAGAGAGTAAGCTTCCTGGTGCTAACTAGTTCTTAGAAGTAGCAAACAATCCAGATGGGAGCAAATTTTTGATATACAAAATTAGCCCATCCACAGCATATTTGTTTTATCTGGTCTGTGAAGTCCTGGAGGCAGTATTCCTCTACCTTAATCTCCCCAAAGCTAGGTACCAGGTAACTATGGACCACCCCTAGAATTTGAAGTCTGCTGAAATTATTCAAATTAGCCAAACTTGTTCTCCCGCCTTGCTTTTCCCATAGAAATGTTCATATATGTCATGGCCTAGACTCTCCATTTGCTCCTGTCCCTTCTGCCTCCTGGTGCTTCCCCATGTGGTCTCGTGTGGCATGCCTCCTGTCTCCAGGACTTGTGAGTTTGATAAAATTGTGGTCTGTGGAAGTCCTTTCTCCTCTTGTGGTCACTCCTATTTGACCATCTAGGAGAACATTGAATTACTTGTGACAGCTTACATCCAGTTCCTGTTACTGGGTGCCACACTATCCTTTTCAGATTGTTAGAAGCACAGTTGTAGAGCTGGGCCACTGAAATTCTGAATACATCTGAAAAGAGTTGAATCCGTCTTTGTCCTGGATGCCTCCATACACTTTCTAGTTTCTTTCTCTTTGCCAGTCTTTTAGACTTTGATTTCAGCTCGATAATTCTTGTGTGATTCCTGCTTGGATCTGGCTATTCAGCTGTTAACACTTGGTTCTTGATCTTGGAACTCTTCCTCCACTATTTGACCTCAAGGGTGATATGACTCAGGTCCTTTCCAACCACACATCCCTCTGAACTTGCAGCTGCCTGTAACCCTATGCTGCAGTACATCTTGCCTTGCTGAAACACCCCTTGCTCTGCAACACCCTCACATGTAAGATGTGATGTCTGCCATAGCTACCAAAGATAGAAAGTTGAGTTTAGTTCAAAACACTGAATATTTTTTTAGGAAGGATGGAACATATAAAATGCCCTAATAATCTCTAGAGAGATGAGACAGGAAACAGCAGTTTGAAGCTTACAAAAATTAGGGATGATTAAATTTCCCAAGAAAGTAATCGTATAACAGTTTATGGTCATCAGTCCATTTTACACATGACTAAACAGTGATAAAAGTTTAATTAGCAAAAGTGTTAGTAGTTTTTCATATTTTTCTGGAAATGTGTTGGCAGTTTTTCTTATTTTAGGACATTTAGGAGTTATCTGCATTCAATATCATCCTATGTGTGTGAGTATACTCCTTATATGATGCGAGAATATAATTATCATTGCATGAATTAGCAAACAAGAGAGAAATATGTTTTATATTTACTGAAAAAAGGTTTAAAAACAATTCTCCCTACTGATTCCTAACAGATACTTGCTATCTGTTTTAATGAGAAAATTTCATTTATCTGTTTCCACATCATTTCTGTGTTAAAACATAAAGTAAATCAGTAACACTATGTTCTCTTAAAGTGAAAGAAGTTTCAAAATGTTTTTTACCATTAATTTTTTTGCTAAATATTTACTATAATACATGAAGATCAACTTGTTTGGATAAAATAACCACAAATAGAATTAGCCATCAAGCTTTGCATAGTTGTTTGCTAAATCTTTTGTTAAACATGGTATAGTGATAATCTTTGTATCAAAAAGGCACAAATTGAATTAATAAGAAAATTTTACAGTGTAGCATTTCATACAGATCTGCATTTTTTTTTTTTCTTTAACTCTCTTGGGTTGCATTCATTACCACCACTATTTATTCTCCAAAGAATGCGCACCTTCTCTCACCACTATATAAGTAATAATAGTAGCAATGTCTGTGATCCAGACACTGTTTAGGTGCCATATGTGTTGGTTAATCCTTGTAACTACACCCACTAGGTACTGTTGTTAGCTCCTTTTTATGTATGAACACAAGAGACACACAGAGAAAACAGAGAAAAGTAATCATGCCAAATCACACCCCTTAAATGTGATGGGGAAGAATCAAATCCATTTATGTTCTGAGTCTGTGCCAGAGCCCCTCTGCCTCATGTAACTGGAGTTCAGAATTTCCCCGAGAGTCAAGCCAACTTCAGAGGGTTTCTAGAAAACGAAGGAGAAATGTCTGGGCAAAGATAGATTTGAGTGATTATATATATCTAACTTCACCTTCTACCTCAATATAAATGATAAAATGATTTATTTTAAAGACAAACCAGAAAGAAGAGAAAAAAACAGATAAGAGGCTGTAACAAAATTTAGGATACTGGAAAATCCAAGGATGAGTAGGGATTAAGTAGCTGAGAAAACTTAATCCTAAACTATTAGTGATAAACCTAATTGCAACTAGTTAATACTGAATAGAATAGACTAAATTCTCAAGAATTAGTGGCACCAGGAATTTCTTTTCCTAAACATTTAGGAGTTCTTTGTATGTTTGGTAGAATTTACCAGTGAAAGTTTTTGCATTTAAAGCTTAAACAATTTTAAATTCAATTTCAATTCCTTTCATAGATACCGTTTCAAATACATGAGAATGGGTAATACATAAAAGACTAATAAAATAAAATATTAATATTATTACTAAATAAGAACTCTCACTTGCTGCTGATAGAACTGGTAAATAATATTACCACTTTAGAAAATAGTTAGAAAATTAACATTTAACCTTTATCACTTACCAATTCCATTGCTACATATTTATTCAAGAAAAGTGAAAGCAGATATCCCAAGATGATTTATACTGGAATGTTCAGAATAATTTTATGAGGAATTGCCAAAAACTGGAAAAAAAAGCTGAACTTCCATGAAGAGGAGAATGGAAAAACCTGCAATATAACCATGAAATGGAATACTATGCAGCAATGAGAAGAATGAATGGATAATATACTCAAAACATGGATTAATCTCAAAATATTATGTTGAGCTATAGATGCTAGACACAGAAGAGTGCATTTGTATGGCTTTTTAATGTGAAGTACAAGAACAAGCAAAGCTATTGTATAGTGATAGAGTCAGGCAATGGTTAGGAGAAAGGAACATGAGTGATAATGAAGATGTTCTGTGTCTCGTCTGAAGTGATTGTTGCATAGGTGTAAACAGGAGTCAGACTCATCAAATTGAATACTCATGATCTGTGCATTAGCTTCAAATGGGAATCCGTGGAATAGAGGTTACCCCCAGGATAGAAACTGGGAACAAAGCAAGCAGATGGTAAGGGAGAAATCCAAGGAAAGGAGAAGTTATTGATCATTCTCTAGGTAGTGGTTTGAGTTGTAAGATTAAGGGTATCATTTCATTATTATGCCTCATGACTTACATAATTTTTGTATGTGTCACGTACTGCATGATTTTTACATTATTTATTATAATGCATAATAAAAATACCAGAATAAAATATCCCTAAATACATTGTTATAGGTGAAGCTTATTGATGGTTTTTACTTTCTTCTCCAACTTGTCTTTTTTTAACAGAAAAATAAAATAAAATACATTAGTTATATTAAAAACATTTTTTTAATACCTGTGTAAGTAAGGTGATATGTTACTACTTGATTATCAGGATAAAGTATGACACAAGTGGAATAATTCCAGAACTCACAAAAAGTTTATTCCATATTTTGTTGCTTAAATCTATTATATATTTAAATTTAAGAAACAGTTTGATCTGGCATGATATGTCTTCTTGGTTGTTTTTAGAAAGTGCTTAGTAATCTGATGTTTTATCTAGCACAATTTCTATAAAGGATAATAAAAAAGAGAATTTGAGGTTGTTTCAGGATTTGTTACATTTGAACTGCTGACAGGGTAGTCCCAGACCTGCAATAAACCCTGGTGTGTGTTTCATCTGTTCTCTACCAACAGCTGACGCACAGCATGCTCTGCTCTTTGTATTTCTAATTTCTGTGAACCCTTTGATCAAAATCTGATGATGTAAAAAACAAAACAATAGGATCAGTGGCAGTGGCAGCTAAATGAGTTCAAGAAGTTGCTTAAAGCATTGTCATAGCTGAGAAAATGATTCCTTTCTGTCAAACTAAATCCAAATTCTGGATGATAAAGAGGAGAGAAATATTATTTTATTTATTACTGGTGAGAATATGTTTTCACTGCCCAATTAATAAATATCTGATGCAAACTCCAGGGAGCTCATGGATCCATAACAATCCAAGCATCATTTTAGCCAATATGGACTGAAATTCCTTCTTCTGTCACATGGAAGGGGGTACTTATTTTTCTCTGTGGGATACATAACTAAATAGTTTAGTGTCATAACCACATGCCAGCTGTTACTATTTAACCTTGATTTTTAAAAGGAGGTAGAGCAGTTTAAAAAAAGCCTGGATTTCATATGAATACTTTGTGTGTAAACTAGAAAAAAATCACATAAACTATCTAAAATTTACTGTCCTCATCCAGGAAGTGACAGTAACTTGAACACCTGCACACATCTTACCTTACAGGTATGAGAAAATTGCTCAAGTTATGCTTGGAAAAGTGCTTTGAGAACTCTTTATATCTGTCTTTCTGCATCTGTATCTCCATACCTATATCTCTATAGAGATGTGATATGCAATAATTAAATTGATGGGCTCAGATTATCACCAAAATATTTCTATTCTGTGACAGACTATTCATTTTCATGGAGACCAGAAAGAGTAAGTGAAACAGTTTGTGGGTTGTTTGCAGGTTTGTGAATGGTCTCATCTATGTAGCTCATAGTCTCTCTCCCCTTTTCCAATAGCCAAGCATTCTGGTCACCACTCCTTCAGTTTAGAACACAGTCACTTAAATGAAACGCTAGTGCCTGGCCACTCACATCCCCTAACATCCAGACAGAGTTGTCTAGCTAACTGATTTTTAGTCAGGGTCAATTTTGCAATTTTTTCTACCAAGGACATATGGCCGTGTCTGAAGATAGATTTGGTTGTTAGTCTATGCTGAAGGTACTGTTTTTATGTAGTGAGTAAAGGAAGAGATGCTGCTAAACATCCCTGATACAGAGGAGACTGTCCTCTTCCAATAGTACTGAGGTGTCTGCTTCCAAATGTCAACAGTGTACAATTGAAAAACCAATGAAAGTTAATATTGGGAAATGACCCAGTTCCTCTGAAGCTTATCCTCCAACCCATTTGGGCATCCAGAGCAACTGACTGATTTGAACAGAATTCAAAGCGTCTTATTTGCTTTTGTTCATTTATATCATTGCATCAGGAGATTTGACTAGGGTGTGTGTGTGTGTGTGTGTGTGTGTGTGTGTGTGTGTGTGTGTGTGTGTCTTTAGATTCTATTAGAAAGCCTTCAGGGAATTGTGTTAACTGAATATTTTTGTATTGGATTCAACAGCAGTCAAGTAGAACTCTTGGTTTAATAAACATCACCAGTTTTCTCCAGCTGAATCTTTGAAAATGATTCTTCATCTTTCAGTTTGATTTGCAGTGATTTGTTTTGAGGTTAGGTAGAAAAACCCTACTTAGGGTTGATCCACTCTATTCCCTTTTAAAAAGAGTTCAACCAAGCAAAAATTCCTTGATATTGAGAGGAATTCTAAACAACCCTAGAACTTGAAATGAAGCAGAGAGTGAAAAATGTCAGAAAACTTTCCAGGCAAATGAAGAGGCACCTGTTAATCTATATTGGCAAGAAAAATTGGGAGACTAAGAACACCTATATCAATTTAATAACCCCTGATGGATTAGCACTTTTCAGTATATTTGGATGAAAATGTTTCCCTGCAACCATCAATATACAATACAGAATAATAAAACAGGCAGGTCAGAGTTATATAGTCAATATGACACTACCCGTAGTATGATTCATTTAATTCTTATTTATCATTACATAGTTATGTTTTTATTAGGCTATCGAGATAGCACCACAAGTTGAACTGCTGTTGATTTCATTATATACTTTTAAGTAACTCTCTTAAATTTAGCAAATCATTTTGAAGAAATGCATCCAAAGAGAAGTCATTGCTGATTTTTATATGATCACATTTTCCCCCTTTTTTCTTTCATATCTCCTTAACATTGACAGTGTGACTAATGTACTTGGTGGTATGAGAAATCCACAAGGCAATGACATCACAATATGTAATTTTTCCCTTGTGTACTCAGAAAAGTCAAAGTTCTCGTGTACACTCCAAGAATCAAAAGGCCTAACTTGAAATGGGAATAGTATCCAAAATAAACAAATTGTAATGTTCTCTTTCCCCTTAACCTAGCCTTTCCCCCTGTAGTTTTAAAGTTGGGAATTAGGTTGTCATAATAGTCTGACTTTCATTTTTAATTAGTCAATGATTTAAAAAAGAAAGAATGAAGGAAGAGCCTTGCTGAGCATTAAAATCACTGATGTGTAGTTTTCTCTGAGTTCTGGTGTTTGATGAAGTGCCTTACTCTGATTTTTTGTTGCCAGCAACTGAAATACCTCTAATGTTTTCTGGCTCGAAGAGAATTGCACAGCATTGGCTACATATGTTTACTATTATCCACAGAACTGTCAGACCCTTTCTTCCAGTGGAGGCATGCATGGAAATAGGCCAGAAAGCAAGGGAACACAGTTCCGGTAGTGAAATTAGCAACTGGACAGCATTCCCAGGGAAGTGACTGAGTTCAGTTCTGGCAGAAATCCCATTGCTGCTGGTACACACACATACACACACACACACACACACACACACACACACACACACACACACACACACACTGGATAAAATATATCTGGAGGAATCAAAAAGAGGTGAATACATGTGACTCACCCTATCAAAATATAATCCTTATTATTTTAATTTATGCTAAAATTTTGGTTATTGGATCACTTCTTATTTTGAAATGGCAGAATACTTCTCTGAACCTGGATTGCACTTGAAGATTTAATACTTAAGACTAGTAACATTTTAAACTTTGAAAAGAATTTTAGTGTTTAATCCTGTTACGTGGTCACAGGATTTGAAAACCATCATTGTGGCTGAATTAAATTATAGCCATTATTTTTATTTCCTCCAAATCATATCAACTCATTTAGCTAGACATGGTGAAATAGAAAAAAAAAATCAAAATTTCTGGGTAATTTTTAAAATTTAGGCAGGGGTAACTTAAAACACGGATAATCATTAGGAAATATATAACCAAATTTTGGTATTTCTTTAATATTCATTTAGGTTGCTAGGTAACATGGATGTGTTTGCAAAATATTGTTGAAAATTCAAAATATTCTGAGCATCATAAAGCTTGCTGAGGATCAGGCAAAATCCAGCTATACAAATCTGTGTAACTAGAAACAAAATGAACAGAATGCATATTAGCCTTTCAGATTCAACTAACATTACTATATGTTAATCATTGCATATTTATTTTATTAAATAAGTTTTTATTGAGGTAAAATTAGTTAATAATTTATTAAAAATCTTAGGAATTCTCATATATTCATTATTTCATTTAAGCTGAGCAGAAATTGATAAAGTAAGATATGTTATCTCTTATTAAACAGTAGAGAAGTTGAGGTACAGAGACTCATATCAGAGTTCTTTGCAGAGCTAGAATTTGAACTCAGGTCTGTTTTACTCTGAACCCACATTATAAGATCACTAAATCTATTTTCTTTCTGGATCTGTTGTTAGACTATATTTCCCAGCTTTCCTTGTAGTTTGATTCAGCTAACCCTATGACCAAGTTCCATGCACTGAGATGTAAATAAAAGTGACCTTTACTATCTTAAGGCTAGTTCATAAAAACCTCCATGTACAACCCTTCCACTTGCTTCAGGCAAATTCTCATGAACATCTTGGATTTGTTGAAGATGACAGAGGTACAAGAAGTAAAGTATTGACCCTTAACAAAAATGCCATTTGCCCAGCAGACATATCTGATTGAATGTATGTGAGCAAGCAATAGACTTCTACTATATGTGAATCATTATATATTTGGAGCTTTCTTTGTTACAGCAGCTAACATTACTTTGACTGCATACTACCTATTATAATATTTATTTTTCTTCAAACTGAAAAGACCTAAAGAAGTCCATATAAAAGACCATGAAAGCTCTATATACTGGCACCTCTGTAAATAACCTTTAAAGAATCAGCATTAATGTGATCAGGTTTCAGGATAGCTGTGTTTCTATGAAAAGCATCCCTAAGATCCTACATTTTCATACACTATCTTTTCTTTTATCAGAAGAAAATAAAGAAGACTTTGAGATGATGCTAAAGCTTTGTAGGATTGTCATAATATATTTTTTCTTATAAAACTAAGTTTTAATGTCTATAAGAAAAGAAAAGTGTGACAATATTATTTACCAAGTGGTTTTGTGAGAATTACCAAAAATATAAAAGAATTCTCTGTCAAAAATAGGTAAGTGGACATGTTACTATTCCAGCACAGTCCAACCAGAGATTAGGGTCCAGTGTCCAGGGAGGGAGCCTAGTTGACCAAGACTTGACTGGATAGTTGCAACCTATGGTTTAAGAATCAGAAACACTGGTGCACAAGCACATGGGAAACAGATGACCAGTCATAGAATAGAGAGATTTCAGAGAGCATGTGGCGCCACTCAAGATCACTAGGCACTAGGTCTATGACAGCATAACTTACTCCAGATCTCAACCACTGAAAGGATGAAGACCCTAATATACAGAGACAGACATGGTTAGAGTTGTCACAAAAATGAGCAAAGCTGCGTCTCTAAGCTGCAGCATTGGTATGTATATTGGTGTTTGCTTAAGAAAAGACAAGGACTAAAAATTGTGGAAAGTAAGTTGTGGTCTCGATTTTTTTGGCTTTGTTTTTATGTTAAATTCAACTACAAACCCTTTCCAAACTTTTATTTGCAATTGTGAACTAGAATTCCTCAAATATATATAGACATGGGTGCACCCTGGTGGCCTAGCAGTCTAGTACACCAAGAAGCAGTCCCTCATACATCGCAAGGTCCCACGTTCAAGGCCCAGGGTCAGGGGAACAACCAATGTGAACAACTTAATAAAATTAATAAAGCAAAAAAAAAAAAAAAAAAAGCTTATATCATGTGATTTGAACCATTATACCTTCTAATTTCCAAAATATTTATGATCCTCATTGTATTTCTCCTTGAATAGCCTTTATTGGTATATTTGACTTTTTTTATTCACCCACACAAATAGCTCCTTTAGCAAAGAGAATGTGACTTGATGTCTTGGTCAAGGTCACATCAGAAAGCAAGTGATACATACTAGCAGGACAATTCATTGAATGTACTGAAGAACCTCTTACAAAGAAATGGGCAAGGTTCGGGAAAGCCGGCAAGCAATGGTACAGCATACTGGAACTAGCAGTGTTGGAAAGCTGACTATCCACAGGGTCAAAGGGAGAAGGAATTTAAGAGTCAGAGTCATCTGACAAGGACAGTAGCCTTTAACTGAGGTTCATAAGCAATCAAAATGGAAGACATACCCTAGCTTCCTTTACCCCCTGCCCTATGACCTCTTACTTCCTGCCATTGTCTCTCAGTGGTCAAATCCAACCAGAAGCCAACCAGAGGGTTAAGGGAATCTGTTCAGACTAGGCCAGCAATCTAGGACTGTGATGGGAGGAGGGCAAAGAGTGGGTCTGAAGGAGCAAACAGAAAATATCTGTATGTTTATCATTAAAAAATTCTCTTATAGGCTTCTTTGGTGACTCAGACATTAAGCCAGCAGCAGGAGTATGGCTTAAGCTACATAAAGCCCAAGGACCCAGATTCAAGACCCAGCGCCAGAGGGAAATACTGCCATGAAAAACAAAACAAAACAAAACAAAAAACACATATAAATAGAAATTCTTCCTTTCTTTCCCTCTTCCTCCATCCTTCCCTTCCTTCATTTCTTCCCTAAAAATGCTTCTTCCTCCTCTCTTCCTCTCTGAGAAACAATGTCTTATGGATACTGAATGCATCACTATTGAATTGAGAATGATGTTTTACCAGTTTATAAAGACAAAACTAAAACAGAAGCCCCTACTAATTTGCACTACCAACATGTCTCTTCATTAAACTCTATATAAATCCCATATTGCCTTTCTCCTTCCTTCCTTCAACTGAAACTTGGTTTCATGGGAGTCCTAGATACAGGCTGATGGTATTTAATATGATGATGGCTATAAAAGGAGGTACAGATATGTGTACAAAGGTCAAGGAGAGCAGAGAAGAATAATTTTCAGTCTTCCACCAAGGGTCAGGGAGGCTGATGCAGGAGCTGTTCTCGAAAGGAATGTTCCAGGTCTATAAGAATGAGAAGCAGAAAGACTGCTAAGATGCTGGTCAACCATGCAGAATTTCCTGCTGCTTTCCTAACCCCAGTTCTTAGAATCCCTGTGAGCAGGCACAGGAACAGCCAAGAGACAATTGTTCCTCCGGCCACCTTGCTCCAGTGAATGGGAGGGGAGACACAGGGATGAGCATCTCTTACTGGAGGAACCCCTTCTCCTGAAGTCAGCTTTCACTGCAGGCTTCCTAAGGGTGGATATGGATATGATTAGGGTCTGCAATAAGTGACATCTGTTTGCTCTGACCTTTGGGTAATGTGGCGTTTCTTTCTCTGGGGCAGATGCTAGAAAGGTGTTTATTGTGAGTTGACAGGGGTCTTGGTGGGTGGTGAGGTGTGAGTCAAAATTCGACTATGCACTTTGGCATTTTGTCTACAGATGTTTCTCAGATGTTTGTGGGCGGGCATGTCTTTAAATAAAGAAATACTAAATGTATGTTTCTTTTGTGGATGCAAGGAAAACTCGCACTTAAAATCTTGGTCCTTTTGTGCTTTCAATGGCACTCTTGCTTCATGGCCAGATTGGAAAGAGTTTTTGCCTATATTTTCTGAAGAGAAAATTTGCTCATTTAAAGAAAAATCATCTGTTAACACGACATTAATACTGATGAAAAACTTGAATATGGCAGTGGGGGGAAGTATGGAAAACTTCATAAGACAATGGGTTCTAGTTTATGTAGTTTAGTCTTCCTTCAGTCTCCCACTGTACACACCCCTCTAACCCAGGTCGAAATACTGTTTTTGGTTAAGATCATTCCTAACTCCAAATATTCACTACAGTGGAATCATAGTTCATAACCTACAGCCATTTATTACTCCATGGATGTCACAATTCTATTCAGGATGCTGATTTGACAAAATTAAATGGAGAGAGTGAGAGATCTTGAAGTGTATTCAACTTTTAATATCTTCAAATATAGGTTGAAATGTTTTTAAATGATTTATAAAGGAAAGCAAAAAATAAAACTACACTTTTGAAATTATCTTCCTTTTTTTCTACTTTAAGAAAGGAAAATAAACTAAAAATATGGTCATTTTATTTACAGTTTTCAGAAATCTCCTGTTTCTAAAGAGATCTTCTAACTTTAATCATTTAGAGAAAATGTACTTCAAAAAACTTTACAAGTGGATGAAAGAAACTCTTCATAGAGTTGATTAATCTGATTAGTGAATAAATGGAAAAATAAAATAGTGATGACGGAATAAGCCTGAACACTAACAGCTTAAGCATTATATAGATTTTCCCTGCTTTCTATCAAAAATTTCCTGAAGTAATGTTTTCAACAGATGCTCATTTTGACCTCTGCTTGTTAGCAGTTACATGGAATTTACCCAAAAACATTATGTTCCAAGTAAGTTTGTTGTGTATGGCTAAGGAAACCAACTCTTTCAATTTGACTCACTTAAAATTTTAAACCTTAATGATTATCTTAGGATGAAGACAGTATTTAAGTAATGTTTCTACTTTTTAAAAAGAACGAATGAGTATAAATAGTTGCAAAAAAATGCAAAGACTTGATGGTACATTTTTAAATGACTGTCTTGGTATAAATACAAAAAAAAAAAATTGCTTCTTTAACTTTGTTGTAATATAAATCTATTCTCTACATCTTCTACAGAAATAACCCAGAGAAACAAGAAATGTAAAAACCCACAGTTTGCCTACAAACTTGATTTCCTTCTCTCAGATTAGGATAGTGTGTTCTATTAAACATAGAGAACAGAAAACATTTGACACATGATTTTTATCATTTGTTCTTCTTGATATAGTAATGAGTAACTTTGATCACCACTATATTATGGGAAGTGCGTCTGTGTCTTCTGATATTTAGGGCTCCCACAGCACCTAGCTATAGTTACTTAACTATTACTCGGTCAGAAAACCACATGCTATTTCTCCCTTTCCTTTTCTCCTCAGTCTTAGCCCTCTTCTTCCCCACCTCTCACCTACAGAGAGGGGAAAAAAAGTGGTAGATAAAGTTCAATTCTTTTTTCACCTGAAAAGTATTTGATAAAAGGTCCTGGGAACAGATGACGTGACTTCATCAAGAATATAGCAGGATGACAGTCAGTGTTAATGAAGCTCAGTATTACATATTGCAGTACTTTCAAAGCAGATGTGTCAGTCATTATAGGCTAGATTACATTGTAGACACAAACAATTCAACATCTCAGAGGCTAAAACAACAAAGGTTTACGTGTTGCTCACACTCTATGGCCAAAGTAGATTAGCAGAAAGTTCTGTTCCCCAGACTCAGGCTGAAGGTGCTCACATTATAGGATACTCCCCTCTCTTTCAGAGTTGTAGGGTTTGCTGCAACACAGAAAGAGAAAGAGAATTGAAATCAGTGTCCTAGAAGAGATATATGTCACTTACCCTTTATCTCGGTTAGAGTAAGGGACATAATTATGCCTACCTGTAAGGGGAGAAGAAGTGCAGTGCTCTATACAAGTAAGGAGAAATATGAATAACAAAAGAAAATCTGAGTTTTACTTTTAAATTTGTCATGTTTTCTAAGCTGACCTTCTAGACAGGGGCGCAAAATAAGATAAAATGGTTTGAAATGAAAATTACTGTCTTGCATGTAATAAGCATTCAATCAATGTTTACAAGCAATGCATATTAGTTTCTATTGCTGCGTAACAAATTACCACAAATTTAGCTGCTTAAAACAACACCCACTCATTAGGTCACAGTTCTGTAGGTCAACAGTTCAGCATGGTGTGACTGAGTGCTCTCTATTCACTGTATCACAGGGTCAAAACAATGACACTGGTCAGACTGAGCTGTTGAGCGTCTGGAAAAGAATGCACTCGCAAACCTGAAGTTAGTGGTCAATTTCAGCTCCTTGCAATTCTAAGACTGAGGTTCCATTTTCTTACATTTCCTGACATAAAGACCCCTCCCTCTTCAAAGCCAACAACAGACTCTCATATAGAATCCTTATTCTTCAAATCTCTCTGACGTCCTCCATCTCTGACCTCTAGACCCATAACTGAGGGCATATGATTAGGTCAGTCCCACCTAGACAATCTCCTTACGGTGAATTGATTGTGAACCTTAATTATGACTACAAAATTCCTTTTGCATATAAAGTAACACAATAAGGGAGTGATATCATCATACTTCTAGGTTCCATGACACTCCCAGAGAGGAGATCAGATAAAGGTGAGGATTATTTTAAGTTTTCTCTACCACAAAGCAGACTGGGTCATGTGGCTAAAGCATTAGTAGTTTCAGCCAGATAACTTGGGCTCAAGATCCAGCTCTGCTAGTTATTAACTAGATACTTTGAAGCAAGTCATGAAGCCTTTCTTTTCTCATCCTCTGTTTCCACAGTTGTAAAATGAGATATTATTCCCTACTAGCCCTGTAGAGTAGTTGAGAGAATCAACTGAGATTATATGAAAACACTTTGTAAACTTTAAAGATCAAGACATATGCAAGTTATTATTATTGGTTTTGAATTTAATTTTACTTCTGAGGACTGTTGAGATCCGATTTTTTAAAAATGCTGGAAGAGACCGAAGGTACAGAGCTGAGGAAGATCTTGGGAGACGCAGGCTTTTTGGCTTGCAGTCCTCACAGAACACAAATTGATGAGCTAATCAGAAAATAAGTGAAAGCATATGCTACTCATTTCTTTTCAATGCATGAAAGAGGTGTAAAATTTTAGAGGATCACTTTGGCAAGAGGTTTTCTGTCTTCTGCTCTATATGATAATTATACATTAATATATATTTATGTGGTATTTTCTGAGAAAGCGGAAGCATTTTACAGCCAGTATGGTTCCTCTACTGAATATGCAAGTGAGGGAGCAGCAGAAGCGAAGCTATCATCCGTGCACACTGCAGCATGTAGACAAGACCACTCCAGAACACAGGACCCTAATGCTACACATACATATTTTATTTTTTCCTTGATTGATGATATCACCCATGGTGAATAATAATTCACGGCTTTTATGAACCTCAAGTTTGCCGTAATTGCATATGCCTAGTTCATATTTTTTATACTAGAGGTTGAGCATAAGAATAATTATGTTTCAGTCAGTCATTCTCATTTTGTTATTGGTGTTAAATATACCAATAATTAAAATGTACACAAGTTCACATTGAAAGTTTTGTGTGAAGGTATCAGTTCATGCAGTCTTTGAAGTTGCTGAAGTTGCTGATATATAAATATACAAACTTATTGTCAGACACTCAACTATGTCTTGAGACATAGGACAAACCATTGTGATCTATAGTCACTACATTTTCCCTCCTCAATTCTAATATTTCTGACCTTCTAACACCAGGTCATTGGGTTTACATTAGATTTCATAGGATTTTTATAGAGAGAAAAACTACTCTGGAGGCATAGAACTAATAACTGGCCTACTCTTTGTGGTCAACTGGGTTTACCTTCAATGCTCCCCAAAATCAATTGCATCTGTTACCCAGCAAGTACATAAAGCTGTCAGTTTTATTGATACACATTCTCTAAAACAGAAATAGCAATACTTTTCTTATTGACTAAAAAAATACATTAAGAATTAGAGCTACACAAAATGTTAGATCATTT
Source organism: Solenodon paradoxus (assembly GCA_004363575.1). NCBI lineage: Eukaryota > Metazoa > Chordata > Mammalia > Eulipotyphla > Solenodontidae > Solenodon > Solenodon paradoxus. The sequence goes on along the minus strand of RJWH01000396.1, from coordinate 414,470 downwards.
AAGTTCTGAAACTGTGACAAATTTCATGGAATTTGTCTTCTACCTCCTAGCCGTCTAAAAATCACATATCATTTAGATGGTTAACAATAAGGTAGGGGATCAATTCAAGAGCTTTCTTTTTAATAGCAAATTTCTAATTTTGTACATTCATCTTTGACTGCTTAGAAGTGATAATAGGACTTAGTTTCAGATATGGGGAGAATTTGACTACTAGTGAGTCTTAATAATGACAGAACATCAGGTAGCAGGTTGTTTTCTTTCCCTAAGCTAAAGCTAGATATATAACAGGATTGTTTAAATAATAAATCTGACTCTACTGTCCTTTTTCTTTATATACTTCATACTGTACATTCTCCAAGTATCAGGGCATGCTTGTCTTTGAGTAATAATCATAGTTCTACTTAATTGTTCTGGACAAGGATGGATTTCAATCTTGGATATTATTTTTAATAGCAATATTTATTTTTTCTTTTGTTCAAAATTCTGTATTCATTTTAGGATATTGACATTATATCTCAGTTTATATTTCATACCACATCCACAATCAGAATTCCATTATCCTTTACCTCCCCTTTTCCCCTCTACCACTGCGCCCACCCCTTTAGCCACAGTCCTGTGTCCTGTTTTTTCCTGGGAACTTTCATTTAATTATATCCCACATATGAGTGAAATCATTTTGTATTTTCTCTTTTCCTTTCTGGATTATTTTGCTTAACAAAATGCCCTCCAGTTCTATCCAGATTATTGCAAAGGGCATAATTTAACATTTTTAACTGCGGCATAAAATTCCATTGAGAATGTATATCACAATTTCTTTCTCCAGTCATCTGTTGTTGGGCATTTAATTTGTTTCAATCTTGAATACTGTGAACTGTGCTGCTGTGGACATCAGGGTGCAGATGTTTTCTTTTCTGATTAGAAATTTTGTGTCCTCTGGGTATATGGCCAAGAGTGGGACTGCTGGCTCGAATGGCAGGTTCATTTTTATTTGTTTGAGGAATCTCCATACTTTTTCCAAAGAGTTTGCACAAATTTACATTCCCACCAACAGTGTAGGAAGGTACCTTTTTCTCCACTCTCCACTCCCTCTCAAATACTACAGCAAGACTTTTTAAGGTGAATTTATAGCTAATTAACTTTGGAGGAAAAAAAATAGTAAAAAGACCACCCAGTTGCTTGAAGGCCATAAGTAACTTGTTAATGATACTTGTTTACCAAAAGAAGACCCAGATACGTTCTGATGGGGTTGTTTGTTTGTTTTTTGATGGCTAATTTACTTTGTTTGAAAATAAATCAGCAGCAGATAAATAGTAATTTCCCAAATTACTCATGCAATGATAGTTGAGAACGTCACAATATTGTACACAGAACACAGCTTAAGGTCTCTAGATCGTTATTCCAAGATGCTATAACAAAGCAGAATAGTACAGAAACTGCAACATGTTGAAGTATTGAATAGGCTAAAGAGCGGAATAATTGACCTTCTGTCCTAGCAGATGGGCTCTCATTGCAGATGCAGCGCTGCCTTCTTCACAAGCAGAAAACCCTGCTGGGTACCTGGATTCTACAAGGTGTGTTTTGTTATTTAATTGTAACAATAGCCTTACGTAGTGTATTATTATCTTCATTTCACAGAATTGAAAAACAAGACTCAAGAAAATAAGAAACTTTCCCAAAGTAGGCTGTGATTCAAGGTCGTTCTATCTGACCAGAAAGTCCATGATCTTTATTTTGTTCTTTCTTTCAAGCTACTTGAAGAACTAATTATAGCATTTTCCTTTTACATTCCAGGACTATTTGAACTTTTACTTATATATTCAACAGGGCTTCTCTGTACTTCACTAGGACAGCTTTATGGCAGGAACTAGAAAACTTTGGGGTGAGACTTCCAAGTGAAGGGTTAAGTGAACTATAACAACTTAGACTGTCTTTTATCAAACTCTATGTCTTAATAATCTGGGAAAGTATGACTCATGGAGCCAGAGGCTCTCTTTGACTTAAAGGAGGGTTGCAGGGTGTCAAGGGCAGATCTGTTTCATGCAGATGTTGGATGAAGAACCTGAATTCTGACTCAGATTAACTAAATGACTGAAATAGCACCTTCTGAAAAGTCTGGAAGCAAAGCTGCATTCTTGAACTTCACTTTTCTGTGGCAGTGACATAGGTTATGCTCCTAACATGCTGATAACAACCAGAGTGACATAAGAATGTGAAGTCTTCAGAACATAGATTTCTTAGTGCTTTTGGCACAGTGTATTCTATGGAGACTTGTATGTTTATGGGAAATATTAGAAAATCATTTGATGGGTGATTGGAGACAACAGACTGAGGGTTTGGGAATATAAAGGCATGGGTCAGAGAGATTTTCTTAACTACAGAAGATAAGGAACTACAAGCTGTGGGAAGCTTTTTATGAGATGGAGCAGTCTCTGTGCAGAGATTCTAGGCTGAGTGTGTGGGCATGAAGCAATTAGGTCTGCAGACTAGGTGAATAAAAAAATATTTCCAAGAAATTTTAAAGGTGTGAAGAATTTGAGAAGGCAGATGGAAAAGAAGAAAGGGCAAGCTGACCTGACAGGCTTACTGGCAGACTAACTGAAATTTCTTGACCAGAAGTGCTAAATGAATAAAGTCATATATATTTCCTCAACAAAAAGAACACTGCAGAAATGACACAAAATTCCAGAGACACTAAAATCACCACTTCTTTTATGTGAAGGTCAGAAGGCTATAGGAAAAATGTAAAAAGCCAGATGGCTTTATAACAAGTCCAGCCCTCATAGAGGCAGGAACAGAGATATTCCTGTTACTTCACACCTCTACCAGTAATATTGGGCTGGAAGTTTTGGTGTTGAGCTGTTGTGTGATCTAATCAAATAAGCATCCTCAGATTTACAATGGAACTCTAGGCCAAATGTGGAAGAGAGCTGTGATTCTGCATACAATTCAAAAGACATGCAAAAGAAAAAATAGAAAGGACTCTTATTGATAACTTCTGCAAAATCTGTCTCACTAGGATAAAGACATGCAGTATATATACACAATGGACTACTACTCAGCTATAAAAAGGATGAACTCTTGCCACTTGCAACAAAATTATAAAACTAGAGATGATTATGCTAAGTGAAATAAATCAGAAGGAGAAAAACAAATAGCAGATAATCTCACTCATGTATGATAATATAAATAAACAAAGCAAACAAACAGACAAAACGAAACAAAAACTAATTCTTGGACACTGACAATCGAACTGAGATTACCAGAGGGGAAGTGAATGAGGTGGGAGCAAAGGGTAGTAGAGGTTCAACGGACAATGGTGGAGACTATTAGAAATGAGTTGGTGAGTGTGGTGTATTTGATGAAGAGTGAAACTGAGATATAAAACATATTGTGTTGTAAGTCACTGTTGTCTCAAATTAAGAAAAATATCTCACTAAACCTTGAATCCGGACTCTGGTATTGAGACAACTTTGGTTTTGTGATATCTATCTGTTTATCAATAATGAGTCAGTTTTCTTGTAAAATAAACACACTTGTGAAGAAGAGTTCTGAATGACTGGAGAAGTTGACATGAGAGGTAGTAAGAGACCACAGTGCCAAATATTGGGGAAAAACCACGATGTTCTCAATCCTCTAAGGTCCAGGAAGGGATACCAAATGGGTTTTAAGGAAAGACATCAGGTCCTAAGGAGAAATGGTGGTATGACCCTAGTTTGAATAGCCCTGAAATAAAGCACAGACAACCAGAAAAGTAACTTGCAGAAGAGGCCAAGGAAGATGCCATTTATAGGGTAGGGCCATTAAGACCATGACTCTAACCAGACATCGGAGACATTAGCAGAAGGAAATTCTGAAGTAGGGTGAAATCAGAATTAAGCCCAAACAGAGAAGGTTGTCTATCATGAGGAGAAAAGACACATTGTCAGGTGTAACAAGGAGTCCCAGAACCCTGCCATGGACCTCAACCTCTGTTTCTTAGGACTACACAAAATTAGACCCCAAAGAGCTGCTGGAAGTTGTGCTGAGAGTGAAGAGGGATTGGATCAATGTGGGTTCTGGTGCAGACAGAACGAACTGAAGAATTCTGATGAACACTGCCATTCAGGTAAGGGTGATACTCATCTGATGGTGAGGAGCTAGGGAAGACCAATGAGACTGATTGAGGTCAAAAGATCTCTAGAGATGGTAATAAAGGTCTCTGGTTAATCATGTCCAAATTAGTTATATCCAATCTAAGCCACCATCAGCACCAAAAGAATCAATAAAAGATTATACAAATTATTCCAGTCTAATTCTTACATTTCTTGCTTGGATTATTGAAAGAACCTCCTAACTGGTTTTTCATAATTGTGGCCTACAGACTTTAAAGTAGTTTTCCATAATCCCCTACTTCCTTGTAGTCAGTTTTTATGCAATCTCTTTCTCTCAGCTGTAGCTTGGGCCCATGACTTGTTCCTAATCAATGCGTTTTAATAAGATAATTGGATGTCGCTCTCTTGAATACATTGTTATATGATTCTATATTACTAATTGACATGCTCTAGTCCTCTCTTTCCTTCTCTCTGTCTCTCTCTCTCTCCCCATCTTTCTCTCTCTCCCTTTCTCCCTTCCTTCTTCCTTTTCTCTCTCCAATGCTGGATTTGGATTTGAAGAAGACAGCTACATTAATTCTAAAGCTTCATGAATATGAATTCTGTCAACAACCTGAGGAAATGTGAAAGCAGACTCTTCTTCAGTCAGAATTCAGCCTTGGCTGTCATCTTGACTACAGTCTGGAGAGGACTCCGTTAATTTGTACCCATACTCCTGACCCACAGAAACAGTGAGATAATATATTATATATATATATATATATATGTGTGTTGTGTTAAGCTGTTAAACTTGTGGTAATTGATTACACAGTATAGAAAACCAAAACACTGATAATACCTTTTCTTCAGATAGTGTTTGTTCTCAATATAGCAGCCAGAGACGTCTATTAACATGTAAGTACTTTTCTCTATTTAGAAGTCTCTAGTGACTTCTTAAATAAAGAGAAAAAGTCCAAGTTTACCCCAGGACTTACAGGGCCTCCTAAGTGACTCTTGCCTTTCTAACTTGATCTATTGCTCTACTATTGTTCACTTTATCCATCCTGGCCATCTTGCCTTCTCTCCAACCTGTCAGACATGCTCTCAAGCCATGGCACTGATAGTCCCTCTGACTGAAAAGCACTTCCATCCACAGCGTACAAAGCTCACTCCTTAAGCTTTCGCACATCTTGCTCAAAGGTTGCTCTCTCAATGAAACTTTCCTTAAGCACTCTATAAAAATAGCAATATCCCTCCCACTCCTTCATTCTCCACCATCTTTTAGTGCCTTCCTTTTTTTCGTAATATTTACAACATCGGATATACTATATGTTTTACTTATTTGTTTAGTGTCTCTCTTCCTGTAGCTGGATATAAGCCTCATAGCACAGAAACTTTGATCAACTTTATTCATGTCTTAATCTCTAGCACCTATAGGTCTGACACCTAGTAGATGCTTAATAAATATTTCTTGAAATGAATTTCAAAATGCGTCATGAAATCTGCCCCTAGGTTATATGTCTAAACTTAGAGTAAAATATTTCATTTAAGCATGGGATAAGCATCACCCAAAGTTGTCTAGCCCATTATCTGTTACCTGCTCTGTAATCAAAGGCATGAACTATTTCAGAAAAACTAATCAGTATTGGTACTGAGATCAACCAGATTTAGTAAAAATTTTCACATATTCAAATGTTTCTTTGTTTTCACAGATAGATCAGGAAGCTTAGGTCTGCTACCATGAGAGCAAATTGCCCAATAGGGAACTGAAAGAAGAATTAAAGATGTTTGACACACGGTACAGGTATCCTCAAAGCAAAGTTCCATCAATGAAATTTCTCTATTGTTGTGGGGTGATCTTGTTTCTTTAAGCAATTTTCAGAATAAATTTTGCCAACACCTATTTATCACTAACTGGAATAACCAGATCTCTAAGGCCTTGAATCTAGAATCTTACAATGTCTCCAATACGTGATAAGCAGCAAGATATCAGACTTTGTCCTGTGATCCCCCAAAACTGATCAGACCTTATGACAGGACAGATTCACATCTGCTGTGTAACAAGCAGAAGTGAAATCATTATACTCAGAGTGGAGAATAATTGTTTGAAAAGACAGAGGCTTAGTGTAAGGAGAAAAATCAGAATCAGAAAGACCTGCGTAATTTAAGTCCAGCTCTGCTCCTGATCCCCTGATCTTAGGGAAACAATTACTTCCTAATTTCTTTATCTATAACATAGGAATATAATCCCCACCTTATGGGGTTACTGTGATAAATAAATGTGATGAAGTATGTAAATGCCTTGGAAAAGTGGCTGGCACATAGTAGGAACCTGATCAATGGTGGTCATTATTAATAATAAAGTTAAAGAATAACTTCAAGCAATGCATTATTGGTATGGAATAAAAGCAAACACTGAAGAACAGCTTTGAGAAGTATATTATTGATGTGGCAATGAAAACAGCATAGCTAGAAGTTGGATTTGTATAAAAGACACATGTCCAGGTAAAATCATAGAACTGGAAACCAAAGCATTGTCTACTCACACACACACACACATGCACATCATGTAGGCATTAACTCGTGCATATACTTGCCCGTTTTGTGACCCATATGGATAATGTCTGATTAGCAGGACTTTCTAACTATAACTATAGCCATAACTATAACTACAATTATAGATATATATCATCAAACCAAATATATATATATCTAATGCAATGTAATTATATATGTACTTGGTTTGAACACATGCTTCTATGTCACCAGAGAATCAATATTTTGCCTGATATTAGTTCATTTATTTATTTGTGGATTTATGTAAATGAACCTCTCTATGCCATCAGGATGGAGTAGGTGACTTCCAAATTCCCGTCAGTCCCCAACTCTAGGGGGAGCTTCACCTAGAATCTCTTTGCCCCATTAGGGAAAGCTTCTGATGCAAACACAGACTTATTGAGAGAACCTAAACTACATACAAATACCATCATTCCTGGCAAGAATATATTGTCTGATATTGGGTAATAAATACAGCATCATGAGAGGTTTGGTTTCCTAGAGTCCATGCTCTACTGCTACTATCAGACAGAGGAGAGGACTCCCCAGGGAATCTTACAAGCTGATACAAACAATAACCAGACTTTCCAGCTGGGGAAAGGGCTCTCAGCTGGGTGTGGTTTCTGGAAACAGCTTCTTGGCCGGCAGCCATATTTTCTCAGTGTATACTACTTCAGGGAGATTTGCTACTTATGGTAAAGATAGTGCTCTTTGCAATGAGGGTGAAGATAGTACCAAGGTAATGACTCTGCACCATTTTGTCATGTGAGCCATAAATTTCTCCTTGGCACTTTTGTTCCTCTGGTCAATAACTATATGAAGACTGTGATCATATGAGAATCTCACCTGCTTTGTACTCCTATACTGTGCTGGTCCCTTGGAAAATGCATTGGTTTGAACTGGACTTCTCAAGCTTACTCACGCTGTCCCTTTCTCTTAGGCTTATGCACAACATATCAAATATGGCAGAGAAGAGAGTCTAGTGTTCTCTAGACTTTGAAATGTAAAGTTAAGTAAGGATTTCTCAGATAAGAGGATTTTTAAAAAGCAATTATAATTTACTGTTAGAAAACAATAACATTTTGACTTTATAGTAAACTATCGAGACTGTGCGTCATCTCTGCCCATAACTTTGAGAACTTGAGGAAGATACTTAACCATACTTTGCCTCAACTTCAGTCTTTTTAGTGGGGACAGGGAATTATAGCTAAATTATTGCTAAGTAGACAAAGAATTTAACACAGTGCTTGCTATATTTTGTTTTTACTTTTGCTATTATTGCCCTCATTCTTAAAAGAAAGATTATTTTAATACCAAAGTAGTAGAAAGCACTTCAGAGTAAAGGACAATTTTTTCCAAGAAAACACACACACATGCACACACATATATATGTACACATGTATATATATGTACACATGTATATATGTGTGTTTTATTATCTTTTAGTATACATATATTTATAAATATATGCAAATAGATCACAGAGTTTTATTTTATAAATTATAAAATTCAGTGGTTTTCTTGAGAATTGTTGATTAGTACACAGACATGTGTAATAGTTTTATTTGAATTTGAAATCAAATTTAGTTCCATCTTGCACTTTATTTAAATGAACATTGTGGAAAGCATGGATATTTTTAGGATAATTTTGAAAAATGGGTATAATACAATGTTGATGAGTCCAATTCAAAATATTTGGAGCTAATTAAGAGAAGTCAAATATTAATATCTCCAAGGAGACAGCATGCTAATCAGCCAAGCTTTGGCTTCAAGAAAGTAGTGGGGATTGGACTATTAGTCATCCTAATTTAGACCTTAATCCACAGGTAAGTTGCCATATCTTTCTGCCATTGACCTACGACTACTTACAACTTTAGAAAACCTTGACTTACAATGTTTTCGTTATTTTATCCTTGTCCATCACTGTGATCCTGACCACAGATTGGAAGAAAATGACACAGAATAATACAACATTGTTTGTGTTGCGATTTTCATACTGTTGGAAAATTTATCTTTGAGCTTTTATTACTGTAATTCTCCCTACATGAAGGCTATCAATTCCTGTCTGCCCTTGAAAGACATTTTACAACTTGAATCAAAAAAATAAATTAGTCAATTTATTAATGTTTCTCCTAACTTCAATAACCAAGTGGCAGAAATCACAGAATTGGCTAACAGAAATTATATTGGAAGATATAGGAGAAGCAGGATAATGGATAGTATACTGAAAAATAAAAATTCAAATACCAAAACCAAAAAATAAAAAAAACAAAGAAAGAACTGTAAACATCCAGAGCTGAAAAAAATTTTGCAAGTGGTGATAATTAACAATGACCTGATGATTATTACTGCTAACATTATCCTCACTGCACCTAATGTGGAAGCAATATTTTAGTCAGAGTGTCAGATGAGAGCAGAACTATTTGCAAGGTGCAAATGAAGACAATTTTTAATGAAGATCCTTTCTATTCTCTCTCTGAAATAAGCAAAGAATGTGAAGGCAGACAGACTAGCAAGAGGAGGAAGTCTGAAGGCAGGAGTGTTGCGGAGCTCACTGAGACAGCAGGAGTCAGCGCCAGGGACTCCCTGTTGACAGCTGTGGTTGGGGGACACCAGCTGCTGTGCAGAAATAAGGAGGGCAATGGGAAGAAGCCCCTTCTTTCTGCCCTCTTTGTAGTCTCTGGTCAGTGCCTCCTACTGGGTGAACTCAACTCAGGGCCAACAGCAAGAGGGACCTGGTGACTCCATCTGTAGAGGTGAGTCTCCCAGGCACAGGGCAGAGCTGGCTGGAGAACCACTGGAGGGGACAAATAGAATAACCAGACACACACTCAGAACACACCAGGGCCTGAGTTGGTTGCTGGTGGATTATTTTATCAAATCATTGGAAAGCTTCTGTGAGGTGGGTACTAGTAGTCGCCTTGTTTTATCAGCATGCAATGGAAGCTTACAGAGTCAGATAGCATCTCCAGTGCTTGCAAATAGTGAAGCCGGTGGTTTGATGCTACTAGATAGTTAGAAAAGATGCAGAAAAAAGTTTGAGATGTTAGGCTAGATGGACTGTCAGTAAACCATGACTTTTGAGTCAAATCCAGCTTGCCACCTGCTTTTGTAAATAAAGTTTTACTGAAACATTATCATGCTCTTTCTATACCATTTTGTCTCTGGCTGCTTCCATGCTGAGGCAAATTTGAAATTATTTGGAGCAGTGACCCAATGTCCCACAAAGTCTAAAATGTTTGCTAAAATATTTGCCTTTAGTAGAAAAAAATGACTTTTCCCTAGTTAGAAGAAAAAATTTTACTTGCAGCTGCTCCCTAATGCTCTGCTTCTTAGAAGAATGAACTCACTTCAACTCAGACTCAGTCCTGCCTGCCTGCTGCAATCCAAGTGCAACACGGTGTCAGCATGCACAGGGCTGCAGAAGCAGGCAACTGAATAAAAATAATCAGTTTAATGCATTAAGATAATGGATATTCATTGCACAGATTTGGAAAAATATAAAATCTGTGAGGAAGAAAAAAATTATGCCATTCAATATTTTAATTATACACAGAAAACATGTAAGTTTTGCTTTTCACAAAAATGAGTTTTGGTCATATATACCATTAAGAACTTACCTATTGAACTGACTTATAAATATTCTATAAGCTGCAAATTTTTCCTCAAGAATATCATTCAAATTTAAATAATTATGTATTTAAATTTAATTTCGTGTTACCCAAAATTTATTGAACATCATCCATAAACTAGACACTCCACCATGTGCTGAGGATAAATCACTGAATAAGAGACATTTTATGTGCTTTTAGAGAAGTTATATTCTTAAAGGAAAGTTATAGAGCAAGTAAGCAGGAAAATAAATCAATTACAAACTGTAATCAAATATGATGAAACAGAAAGGAACAATAAAGAGAACTTATATAGAGGTGCTTTATCTAGCTGTGTCAGAGACCTGTTGAGGAAGATGGCATTTTAACTGAGAACTAAAATGATTAGAAGAATCCAGTCATACAAAGAATGTGGGAAGAGAATTCCATGCAGAGTGAACAACAGATGCATTAACCCTGAAGATTCAAAAGAAATTTGTTCAAGGAACCAGTCAAAGATCAATGTGACTGAGGTTTAGTGAGTAAAGATAAGAGTACATACAATGTGGTCAAAGGTAGGCAGGGGATTAACAGGGGATTAATTGGAGTATGCAATGAAATCCTACACAGCAATAAAAAGCACAGGTTCCTGATACAGGCCACAATATGTTTGAATCTCAAAAGCATGTGGAGTTAAAGAAACCAGACATTAAAGAGATGATACTATATGCTTCCATTTATATGAAATTCTAGAACAGGCAAAATTCATCTATGGTGCTAGAAATTATAACAATAGCCCCTTACTTGAGGAGTAGGGCAGGGATTAACTGAAAAAGGTATTTTTCTGGGGTGATAGAAATGTTTTACATTCTGATGGGAATGTGTGTTACATGGATGAATATGTTTGTCAAAACTCATCAAACTGTACACATATATGCACAGTTTGCTTTGTGTAAATTACACTTCAAAATAAAATGAAAAACAACAAAAGAGGCACACAAGCAAGGGTATCTGGGGCCATTTCACTCAGGAAGTTTGAAGTCACTGTACAAGTCTAGATTTTATTTTAAGAACAATAGAAAACCCCAGATAGTTTTAAACAGTGGAATGACATGATCTGATTTATAGCTGAAGATCAGTGTTGCTGCTGTTGAAGAATGTATTGGAGAAGGACAAATGTGAAAAACTCCAAACCAGTTGGGTCTATTTCAGAAGTTCAGAAGGTGGCTGGCATCCAGCACATGAAAGTGTCAAGATAGGCCAGATCAGTTACTTTATAAGTGTTCTGTCTCCTTTTTTCACTATTGCATTACAAGTCACATTACAAGAAGCATCCTTATAGAGCAGTGCTTGGGAACATCTATGGATATATTATTGACTTAAATAAATTCTATAAGAATTGCTTAGAATGGCAATAAGAAAAAAATAGCATTTTAATTTAGATACAGATCATCACCTTATCCAGTAATGAGTAAGATAACCATGTCACTGACTATCCATTCAAACTGACCATTCATCATCGTCGTCATCATCGTCATCATATTTAGATAAAGTTCTTGCTGTCATTAGAAATTAATTTTTTATTAATGCAAGTTTTACCTTTTTTTTCAAATTGTTTAGGTAGTTGAATTTAATTGTTGAGTTACTCATTTGTTTTATTTGGGAGTTAGTTTTTTTTAAACTATGTTAATAATATGAAGATTCAAGTTAAAGCAAATCCCTTTTCCCATTGTCATTAAGTTTCTTCCAACAAGAAGACAGGAATATACATTGTAAATGTATCAGAAAGGTTTCATTTCCCCATGTGTGAGATTTGTTTTGAGAATTCTGTTTAGCTTGTAGTGAATCAGATCTAGGTCAAGCATCCTGCCAGAAGATCTGAGTATCTTTTTATACTGAGATAGCACCAGCGAGGTCATGTGGTAACCTTGCATGAAATTCCAGGAGATCTTTTTCTGTTCTCTGTTTTCTATGCCTCAAAAGCAATTGGTAAAATAAAGTTTGTTTTAGTAGTCAAATCTTTCAAACACACTCTTTCAGAATGCTTCTCAGCATTTGCTTCTCTGAAGTTGATACCATTATAACGTATGTGTTGCGATGAGATTCAGTTTTCTGTTGTGTCCCCAAGTCTCCTCTCTCAAATCCCTTTCTTTTTAATATTTATACATTATCACTGATCAAAGCTACCTATCAATGTACAGTTAGACATTCATTCTTCTACTAGTGACATGCAGATTTATGGCAAAATTAATTGTGGAAAGCCTATGTTTGCATTTCCTATTTGATTTTACTGAGATAAATATTTATGGATGTTTTAGCAGCTACTTCAAGATAAAGGATTTCTTCCCTCTTAGGAAAGCTCCCAGAGTAACATTTGCCTTAGTTTTTCGTTCTCATCACAGTCTTCCATATTCTTACCACAAAGGTGTGGTAGATATTTTAAATAGTCATCGCTTATAGAGACATTGCATTCCTATAGACTAATATTTCTATTTGGAAATTTGTTGGACTTTTCCTTTTGTAGGTTCTTCATTTTTTTTCAAAGTAGTGCCAGAATCTTTCAGTCTTTTTTCACAATAGTTGACTTTATTAAACTGGTTATTTGATTCCTGGCACACATAATACAGGCAAATGGTTATACTACCAACTGGCAATTGTTATCGTCATAATTTATGACTTTGTGGACTTGGCAGTTCCTTAAGGCCTGAGAGCTGGTTTATATATGTCTTTAAATGCCTTTAACTCATCTATTGTGTCGAGTGTTGTGCCTGCCATGTGGTTGACCTTCAGCATATGTCTTTGGACAACCTCATGAATAAATGAATGATTGACAAGTGAGTGGTGAATCGGGCATACAAAAATACAGTCTTTGACTTTGATACAATTTATGAAGGGACCCTGTGTTTTTGTCTTTTTAGCACCATAAAATAACTAGTCATGCTCTCAGAAAATAAAAAAGCCTAAATTAAAATCTCTTCTCTTCAATTATCAACAACTGCCTTAATATATAATAAGCTTATTTGCATGCATGGTTTTTATTAAAAGTCTGAAATCCTTCATATTTTTCTCCTGTGACTAGTTTGACACTCTACTAGTAATTTAAGCATGTGGATCCCTCTATCATCTATCCATAAAACTCTCTTCACTCCTACTTAAGACATAGAAAAACATTGGGATCATTCTCTGAGGTTTTTTGAAACTACTGAATTTATATAAAAGTGTAATAAAAATGCACACCAACCATCATGGTCATCATTAAAAAAAAGTGAATGTTCTTAGGCTTCCTTAAATACATATATTTAGTTGTGAAAGGCATGGAGAAAAAAAATAGGCTACAATTCAGTTAACAAAGTATATATAGAAATTATGATTCTTTAAATAAAAGAGTGTATGTTTATAAATACCTAACCATGGGAAAATTCTTTTGCTATAGCCTAACATTCAATAACTCTGACTGAGTAGGAATGAATGAGAGGGAATACCAGGAATGATAAGAAACTTCATTACTGCTTAGTTCTTAGAAATAAAACCTGAGTTCTGGGTGAAAGTGCTCTAATTTTGCAAATTTCAGTAAAGACCGTCCAAATGGTGCAGGCTAGCTTGTGGTAACACTGATAGTAAGGAAATGCCTCTCGTTTCCATTGTGAATTGATATTTATTTTTTATATTTGATACAAGTCCTTGACAGACTATACAGTGTCATTGTCCATAGAGGGTTTGTATTCCCTTTAAGAAGACAAAATTAAATGAAAACAAATCCCTAATCCAGTTAAAATATTGGAACAATGATTGTGAAGCTATAGGTCATGATCCACAGTGGGTTATGATATCAATTTAATAGGTCACAACAAGCGCTTGTTCTAAAGAAAATAAAGAAGATGAAAATATCAGAGGGCATCACATGGAATAATGTTTGAGGGTTATTTTGTGATTTATTTTTGCATAAATTGGGTATTTGTATGTAGGTATGTAACAAATGTATTTTTGGTTTTTACTCTGGGTTGTGACCCTCTAAATGTGAAAGTCACTGAATTAGCAGGCCAGAACTATAGTAATAAAAAGAGAACTTCAGCCCATTTTGGATGATAGGCCATTTCTGCAAATGTTATGGAAAGCAAACATGTGAGCCATAGCTCATTACCTGAATGGAAATATTACTGGTTGCATCATGGAGAATTCAGTCCAGTCTTCATGACTACAGCAGCAGGTGGCCTTCTTGGTAAATTTTCCTCACCATTCAAATTGCACAGCTCAAGCTCCATGTTTACACTGAGAGAGCAAATGATAGCGCTTAAATGCAAAGGATGTTAAAGCTTTAAGGGTTTGTGGAGACTATGGGTCCCACCCGCTCACGTTACATCCTTACCAGAGTGTGTAAAAACCTTCTAGTGTCCAGGGATGGCTCAAGAGCTTCTCTCCCATTCCCCTACCTCCACTCCTCCACCAGATAATCCTGCCTGACATGAGGGATTTAAAAAGATAGAAGTATGCTGGCATCCTCAAAATTGGGACTTCTCCATTTTACATAAAGCTAATCAACATGAGGTCTTTCCCAAGCTGAAATTTGCCTGTGATTACCAAATGATGTACAGTTGTTCATGATATAGATAATGTTCCAATAGGGACCTCACTAAATATCCTCTAAAAACTCCTATTATGCAAGACCTCTGGCTGAACTTCAACCCTCTACTAAGGAGCGAAGCAGAGTGGTGCTGCGTCTGCTAAGCACGCCCCCTTCCCCAGTTCTACTCCAAATGTTGGACTCATTAGGCAAATTATCTTATTTGCCTTGTAAAAATTTGGACAAAGTGAGGCATCAACTGTTATAAGAGTATGATTAATTAAAGATAACAAGGTTTATTGAATTTAATAATCAACTCTGGAACGCTTATAGAAAAGACAAGGTGACCATCTCTTATTAAGTTCTTAGTAGTTTTTGGCTTTCTTCATAACAGATGTTTTCCTGTGTTGGTCAGTAGTATCCTATGGGTTATAAAATAAAGAAAGAAGCCTGAACAATTGACTGGCAAATTTCCCAAGCTTAGGTCAGCCTCAAGTATATGAGAAATGGTGCTACACGGAGGGCAAATACCAAAAAAAATCAATTTGATTTTACAAAATCTATTTTAGTTTGGCTGAATGCTGCTTGAACTCCCTCTGCAGAGAATGGCAAGCAGTTAGCATGTAGTTCTAGAAATCAGCAGAAAAAGTGTGTGATAGGGCTACATAATCTCTTTCGACTTGCTATGCAGGCTGCTGTTACTCTAAGGAGAGTTGTTGTGTGCCTGTCACTCCTATTTTGCCTTAGAGTTTGGTGCACTATAAACATAAATTGCAGAATTGTTTTAAAGATAAGAATGAAAATGCATCCTGACCAATGTTTACCAAATGTTAAAGTGCGATTACAAGAGTCTTGAGACTCTAAACACCAGGCTGCCAGAACTTAAACATCTCAATGAAGCCATTTGAAAGGCTGCAAATATCTAACTCTATTGTTGTTATTGAGACATAATTGAATTTTAATTTTTGGCAACTTTGAATTGTATTATCATGGCTAAGTTTTAAAAATTCTCAGTTTCCCTTTCTTCATCAATGAAATGGGGATTTTCCACCAAAGACATCTATCAGCGAATATAAATTCAGAATAATAGCAAAATTATTTTTGATAACTAAATAAAATAACATATGCAAAGTTTAAAATATGGCAATAGCTCATAGTAAGTCCTCAAAACGTGAGGAATGCCTGCATCTCCTTCTGAAAGACCAACGTCTCAGTCATTTTTCTGAAATAATATCCTCAGAAAGCAAAACAATTAAAAATGGAAGTTCGAGGGTCATCATTCCACCCACTCATTAGCACTGCTCCCTTCTGTCCACTCTTTGTACTATAAACAATTTCCGGGGGGCGGGGGGTCAGGGAGGGGAGGAAACTCCTGCTTAAGAACCTCTTCAATATATTATTCATTTAGAATTCTTAACCATCTAACTTCTACCTACTTAGCCTAATTTCCAAGCTAGAATCTCATTGCTGGTGCATCATCTCATGCTTTTTGGTGCCTGAACACAATTCCCCACTTCTTGTGGTGTCTGTCGCTGATTCTCCCATCTAGCAACCCCCACATAATGGCACCCTTTTTTCTTCTTCTGTAGTGCACAGTTGTTCTAATCCTCTGATGTGCGCATGTATCATTTAAATTTCATGCTTGTGCTTCCTTCCCCATCCCATAACATGAAGAGTAGGATCCTAGAATAGAGGCTGTGGGCGACATTGCTGTGCAGATCTGGGTTCAGAGCACACACTCCAGAACAGAATAGATGAAGTTCCTTCCGTTTGACAGTGTGAGTAGATAAATTAACCACACCAAACCTCAGTTTGTTCATCTGGAAAACAAGATGATTACCAGTACCTGCTTTACAAGGTTACTATGAAGATTAAATGAAATGAAGGTCGTTCAGCACTTCGCATTATTTCATTACATTCAACAACTGTGAACGTTTTCTTGGTTTTTGTTTTGTTTTTATTCCTTGAGGCTTTACAGTATCCAGAGTTTAGGAAAAAAATAGGTTTTAGTTGAAGTCGAATGAATGAATAATTGAATGATGACCCCCCCCAAAAAAAAACCTCCTTGCACGTAATAAGATTTTTAAAAAGGAGTCTCTGATTCATTTAAATATTTCAGCACCCTTTAATTCATCCTATGAGCGATATGACAGCAGAGATGTGATGGATTCACCTTTGGAAGAAAGAGGATTCACTTTAAAATGCATTTTTGATGGAATTTTTGTGTTATAATTTAAGCGTAACTCAAAAAAGGGCTGCTTTTCTGAAAAATTACTCCCATGTGAATTATGAAGTGAGTGAATTATTCACTTTGACTTCACAGAGAACGACCTCCCCATGGAAAAGTGAAAGCAAAAGTATGCTAATAGGGTAGCAATCCTATTTATGGACTTGGAGCTCTAAAAATTATCCTCAGACTAAGTGACCTTTTGCTACCTCGGTGTTTTAAAGGTTGTGACTATTACTAGGTGCCTTACTTGGAAGCTAGATACCTGCCGATGTAGCCCTGACAGAGATGCTACCTGAGAACCCTGGTCTAAGGTTGGCATTGATGCCTCCTATTCTTCTATTACCTTTCCTTATTCCAGGAGTTCTGCTAGAAGTAAGACAATACAGAACTATTTTATACTTTGCTGTTTTACTTTTTTTTTTTTTTTTTTTTTAAGGTGCAAGAAGGAATGAAGGCAAGTAGGCCAACTGGCAGGAGGAAAGAGGAAGAAGAAGCACTTCGTGTATTTTGTTTTGTTGCATATCTCAGTTGTTCTTAGTCTGGCACTCAAACCCGTATCCTCAGAATGTATGTGTATTGTTGGAGGCAGTTGACCAAACCACTAGCACGTCAGGGTATGCCTGCTTTGCTGTTTTTCAACAGGATTGGTTTAATGGGATTTGGCTATATTATTACTATTACTGCTTTTTCTTGTTTATACGTTTTTAGATAAAATCTCTCCTAGTAGATTTAAATTCAGTATATTTTTTAATTTCCTTTTGAATTTTTCAAAGAATTTTTTAAGAACACTTTTAGATTCACAGCACATTTTAAAGGAAGGCCCAGAAATTTCCCATGTATCCCCTATCCCCACATATGCATAGACTCTCCCATGATCAACCACCACCACCGGAGTGGCACATTTGCTACAACTGATGAACCTACATTGACAAGTCATAATCACTCAAAGTTTCTAGACTACATTACATTTTCTTCTTTGTGTGGTTCAGTCTTGGGTAAGGATGTGTATAATGGCATGTGTTCCTTATGTAGCATCATACACTGTTATTTCCACTCACTGACCTAAAAGTCCTGTGTTCTGCCTACTCGTCCTTCCCCTGCCAAACTTCTCCTTTAACATTTTACTTTATTCCTGTGGTTCCTCCAATTCTGCTGTTTTAAATGTGCACACGTTTCTTCACTGGCAGATATTAGATGGTATAACCTTTGTTTTATATATGCAGGAGGCAAAGTTTTCATTATGTTGCAGATTTGTGTTTCATACCTTTCCCCAGCAATATATTTCAGGGGAAATCTCTATTGTTTATGAGTCTGGGCCTAAACGCCATAGATTTCAATTATCCTCTGAGTCTGGTTATGCATCAAAAGATCTCTCTCTCTCTCTTTCTCTGTCTCTCAACTATCAAAATATGGTGCCTAAAATGAAAAGCTGCTAGGCTGTTCATATGCAGTGCTTTGAGGAACAGCTTTTCACAGATGGAAGGGCATAAAAATGATGGACTGTTATCTCGTGGCCTGAAACCCCACTCTCTGAACACATGAAACACTGATATTAAATCAAGATGTACCTGGTTTCCCCCATATGAATCCTTCCAAGTTCTTGACCTCTTTTCTGTTGCTGTTTCATTTTAGGCAGATTTCCAGAGGTAGTATACGGGTCGGGGTGGGGTGGGGTATGTGGATTCAGTAAAAGACAAATTGAAACTGTACTAGTTTGTGTATTTTAGTAAATTCAGTAATGGCAGAAAACAGTAAAAATAAATGTAGTGACAATATGTTCATACTGATAAACATTTATTCAATGTCAATAGCTTCACTCATTTGCAATAATATCATTGAAAATTGACAAAACGATACTTTAAATAATTCTTAAGTCATAAATTATGAGAGAATATACATTATACAAGATTCTAATTAGACAGGTTATAGTTAAGGAATGCTTGCTGCTGTAAAAATAAATCTAAAGCTTATAATGGATTAAAACTTATTTCTCATTCATGCAGTCAAAAATGGTATTTCTGCTCAACTGGGCCTTGCTTCTAGACATTGACTCAGGGTCCTGTGCTCCAACAGCTTTAACACACAGCTCCCAGGTTGCCATCTCTGCTGCATCAGTTCATGGGAAAGGAAAGAGTACAGAGAATCTCTCATGGAAGATTTTCATGCACCAGGCTCAGAAAAACTGCATCCCACTTCTTTCATTCCATTAGCTGGAGCTCAGTCACCTGGCAGTAAGACAATCTGGGAAATATCATCTGGCTGTGTGCCCTGGAAGAGAAAGAAAAGCTTGTGCTGATCATCTAGAAGTCTCTCTTCAGAAATCAGCATACTCAATAAGAGCATTTTCAAAATTTGCCTTCATAGATAATTTGACAAGATCATGAAAGAAGTGTATTACTGGCATAGTCTTTTCCATAAAAAAAAGATGTCTCATGCTAAAAATGTAGTCTGCTCTTTCAGTCTTTCTTATTGTCTTACCATTTTGCTTAGAAACAATATAGTAAAGGGAAGTGATATACACCTAGATGTTCCAATGTCACATAGATAGGAAAGAAAGACAGCAGGTCAAACCCAGATCTTCCAGAATTTAAAGCCCAAATCATCAAATTCTAGAGGATTCTGCCTC
Source organism: Solenodon paradoxus (assembly GCA_004363575.1). Classification (NCBI taxonomy): domain Eukaryota; kingdom Metazoa; phylum Chordata; class Mammalia; order Eulipotyphla; family Solenodontidae; genus Solenodon; species Solenodon paradoxus. Next base: position 394,837 of record RJWH01000396.1, on the reverse strand, counting down.
CCACTGGGTCCAGTCCAAACCTTGATTCTTAATAGCTGGTAGAAAAGCTGCAGCATCAGAAAAACTTGGAATGAAATCAAGAGGAAAGAAGTAAGATTTCTAGAGTATTAGTCATAAGAACATTCATCTCAGTACCAGGTAACTGCTGTTCTTCCTAGTAACTTTTGTATAGGTAACAATTATTTCAAGTTCTTTTAATGGCACTCATCCAATCACAGAAGGCTTACATCCATCCTGGGGATAAATTGTACACCTTTAAGAGGGTAACTGTTTCAGGACCTGACACATAATTTAGATTAAGAATTCATTCACTAATTGGCTCCCAGGGGCCCAAACTCTAACAGAAAAATGACTTTATTTTCCAAGGTCATCTTTAGACAAATTTTATTTGTCTTGTATTTTAAAATCAATATATACATATTATTTGAGGTATGTTAGCCAAATATGAGTGAAGTTTTTATGCTGAAATTCCACAAAAGTGTACTATCTCTTTCCTGCTATTGGTTCTCCTACAGAAGTCTTTCCAAATTCTTCCATGCTCTGTTGTTTAGCTCAGTGGTCCTAAAATTCACTTGGAAATTCAGAAAAAATTTTCAGTGTTATTTATATACAACTATTTTTTTTAAACATCAGACTTCTGTAACTCAAGAATTAGGATTAATTTTCTTAAAGAGAAAAATACATGTGATGAATTAAACGCATATATTCAGCTTTCCTCCAGTTTGTGAGAATCCATTAGGTGAAGGCATGATAGAACATAGAGTATATAAAGCAAAATGGACATGTTTTACCCTCTATAAGGCAAAATAAAAGCAATGCATTCACCCAATATAAACCAAGAATATTACTAAGCAATAAATAACAAACAATAAATCCTCTAATAAGAAGCAGTAAGTCAACATAGTTTCTCATAGTCTGACAGACTAAGAAATCTTTGTTTTTCAAGTTAGATTATGAATCTTGAGAAATGAATATTTAACTGAAATTCCTATGTCCTTGATGTATTAATCAAAATAGTTTAGAAAACTGAAGTGCACTCCAATAATACTCTTTTAACATTTAGGATTAGAGTGGGTAAATAAAGTAATATAAAAAATGTAAGAATTCCTTAAGTACAAAGGTTAAAAAAGAAGATGCCCCATTAATAAAAATATTTTCTTTGTAAGCATTAGACCTTAAAAGCATTCTTTTAAATCACTTTGATTTAGCAAAAGTGGGTAAAAAAACTTTGGGATAACTTCAGTTTACATTTGTTTATTGTTCTTGAATGAGAAGAGATGGTTCCTGATTCCACTGTTCTTATATTTCAGAGAATAATGTGTTGTTAGAAAATGATTCATAATGGAAGACTAAGGAAGTATATAGATCCCCCAAAAGCAGAACTTTAAGGAAAATATTTTAGCAGGAAACTTCATGCAGTGATATTGTAGTATAGCATTGATATTGTTATCCAGTGTTGATAAGCATTTCAATTATAAATTTAATCTAAATACAAAATAGAGATGACTCTTCAAGCAAAAAAAAATATTCTTGCACTAAATTAATATAGAAAAACTAGTCCTCAATTGTTTAACCTTCAGGATATGCATAGAAAAGAAACCTGTGATCAAGTAAAGCTGGAAAGTAATTGTGCTCATGATCTAAAATAGCTTTTAAATAAGAGTAACACCAACTAGTGCCTGAAAATCAGTTTGTCTTCATTCCAGTGAATGTCATTCTACAATTAGTAATTTGCATTCAAAACTGTAAATGATTAGAGGCACTGTGGTGAAGAAAACACATTCCTGGATCCAGATGCACTATCTACCACTCCCCAGATGTGACCTGGGGCAAGTCCTGTCAACTCTTCTGTGTCTTGAGCTGACACCAGCTGTCTTGGAGTGCTCTCCATCCTGCCCACTGCCACCTGCTGTTGCAGCTGATCATTCTGCTCTCAGGGTTCTGACAGGCTGACTGCGGTAGGGTGAGTGTAGAAGATGGGTGGTCAGACGAGAGAGCGCTGGAGGGGAAAACCGTGCTAGATGAGAGCTTTGAAAGATTTTAGAAAAGACAACTCATGCATTTCCAGAGTCATAGATTGTCACATGAAGCCAATGATCTCATTTTAGTGATATTTGTTATTGAAAGAAATATGGATAACAACTTGTCTTAAAATCATTTCATGATGTTGTGGTAAATAATATCAAACCAGCTCAGACTGCTGGCATTTTACACTGCCTTTAAATATGAACAAACCCAGCAAAAAAGAGACTTCTTTCTCCTCCTCAAACAAAGAGTTGGAAATGCGAAATGATCGTGTCTCCTGGAAAATAAAGCCTGTATCCCCAATTTTATCATGAAGTACAGTGCTGTGTTTGCAAGATTATTTTTTATTTTGTATATACCCTGTAGTGTTCAACTTTTTAATTGCCACTTCCTCAATAAAATTATTGGAAGTCTTCCATCTTGCCATTAGCACTTGCAAAATAACTGTTAACAATATGTTATCCAGACACAGAAACTTTATAATTAATGTTGGAATAATCTTCAAAGTCTAGTGACTAAAATATATCCTATAAAAATTACTGGACTTCATTCAATGCTGTTCTGCTGTTTTAAAGTTCAATAAATGTGCTGAGGGGGAGATATTTGGCAACCTGACGTGGGCAGTCTGGCAGTGGGTCCTAGATGCTGGAGGGTTTGGTTTCTGTTGTGTGGCAAATGTACCAAAGGCCTCCAGGGTTTCATTGCAACTCCTAAAAGACTGATGGAGATCTGACCAAATGCAACTCCCAGTGGGAATCGGAACAGTCATTTGGGGCTATATTCCCACCTTGTCAGTTGATGAGGCGCTGGGACAGGTTCCATTTAAGCAATAAAACACAACAGGCCATGTATATATCTGGGTGATTATAGCATAACTCAGATTGTGTTATAAGTCATGAGGCTGAAGGCCAAGTGTCTTAACTCCATGAGAAGTGCAATATTGGCCCTGAAACACACTGCCTGAAGTGTCTTATTGCTGTCAAGAAATGGAATTTCTATAGTACATTAAGAAAAGGAAAACACTTAGCACAGTGGATTTAAAATAACCATGACTATGACATCACTGACAGCTAATCAAAACTCTAATTGCAACCAGAGTTCTGAAACTCTTGTATAAAAGGTTTTAACAAACACAGAGATACAAGGAAGAACAATGCCTATGCCTTGAGAAGAACTTCTGTAGCATAGGACCCTGCACCAAGAAGTGAATGGTCTAGGAGATTTCAGACAGTCTTACTGACAATAAATTGTTAACTTTGTAGTAAACTCACCTTAAGCAATTAGGCCAAGAAAACAGCAGTGCCAAGACTCCTTGAATATTCTTTGTTTTTCAGTTGCAACCTGCATTTTCATACAGTTAAATATTTCTTTAAGCAATTAATAGAAGAAAGAGAATATGGGGGAAATAGCCAATTCAGAAACCCTAGAGAGGATGAGAGATTATAATGGACTAAAAAGAATTTGGGGTCACATGTTGATCATGATCCATGAAAGGAATTCCCAGTGATATTAAGTTCAAGTAGTCCAAAAGGACTGAAGTCAGTAAGTGCTCCTAAGGACCCAGTTCAGATTTTATATCTAAATCTGTCTTACAATACAAAGTGGAAAGTGCTTTTCAAGTTCCAGTTAACAACCTCAATAATTTAGCCATGCCGAAGCACACACCAAGAGGTATGCCCAGAAGGTGCCACAGGAAGATCTATAACATCCTAAATGAGAGCAGAATGAGGGTTTGTTTCAGAAGTAGGGGGATTTGGGTCTAATGATTTTCCTGGTCGTCATGGATAAGTATTTAATTTTTGTGAACTTTAGTTTACTTCTAGAGAGTTATTTTGGCCTCTCGTTATAGGCATTGCTTCCTCAGACTCAAAATAAAACTACTCTACCATTTTCTGAAAGTTCATTGACAATGCCATAAAAAGGTAAAATGGAATTAAGAAATGCTATCTTTGACATATCATGGAACATACATGTCTATTTGGGAAGAAAAGTTACATAAAAAGACTATCAGCAATTTCTGTGAAGATAACCTTTTAGATAAGCAACAGCTAATAAACAATTACTAATGATCCAGGAGCAACAAGATCTTCATGTTCTTATGGGAAAAGTCAAGCAGAAATTTGTTCCATCAAAGAAATTTCTGGAACAAATGCCCCACAAAGACATGTTTCTTTCTTATTCCTCAATTTTTTGAAAGATTTTATGTAGCTAGTATCTATCAGGGTAGGCAACATAGAATTATTAATAACCTGGTGGGCACCAGGTATATCGGCTGCACACCACCATGTGGAGAAATCTCCCACTGATTCATTATTCAATAAAGTCTCCTTCCCCTACCAGTCCAGTAACACCACGTAGGAGCAAAAAAGAAGAAGGAATATGAATCTTCATTATATTATGGGGAGGGGGTGGTGACAAACCATTTGCCCCACAAACAGAGCCTATCAGCTGTGTAATCACCGAAATAATGCGACTTAAGTTTTTCTCACTGGGCAAGCAGATCAGATTTTTTAAAAAAAGAAAGGAAGGCTAAAAATGATGGCAATCAAGTATCAAAGGAGAAAGGAATAGCTAAAAAGGGGCGCAGATAGATGAACCAATCCTTGAGAAGTTAAAGTAACAGACACTATAATGGGTTGATGCATGTCCATCCAGAACCTGTGAATGTGACGCTACTTGGAAATAGAATCTTTGCAGATGTAATCAAGTTAAGATATGATTATATCGATAATCCACTAAGACGGATAGCATTATAAGAAAAAATAAATTTGGACACAGACACAGAGGGAAGATGACCATGTAAAGATGGAGGCAGAGAATGGAGTTAAGCTGACATGAGTCAAAGAAAGCCAGAGATTTCAGAAGCCACTAGAAGCTAGGAAGAGAAATGAAAGTGTCCTCCCCTAGAAACTCCAAGTAGAGTAAAGACCTGTTGACATCTTGATTTTGGACTCTTAATCCCCCAAACTATGAGAGAATAAAATTTTGTCGCTTTAATTCATAGAGATTGTGGTAGTTAGCTATGTTATCCCTAAGAAACTAAATACAGATACTAGAGGTGCATTACTGGAACTTGCATGTTTATTATATTGTTCATCATTCATATGAAAATCTGTTCCATTCATATAAAAAACTGACTCTGCCCAGGAAAATAACAGTTTCCCCACTCCAAGAGAAACACGCACGTGAAGTTTTCTTCTGCTTTCGCAAAGTGTTTAATACCAAATCCTTTCCCCACCTTCTCTCAGTTCTTCTTGTGACCATCATCATGCATTTGCAAAGGAGACTATCAGAACAGTTTTTAATCGTAGAGTAGATTATTTCTTTATGCTATGAGGCCTAACATGGAGATGAAATCTTTAACCCAACCTCAAACCTCATTATGATTATTATATACTAAAAGACCAAATAAACTAACTGACTTAAGTCATAGTGAGGCCACAAGAATGATTACATAGATTGTGTGGACAAATTATTTATCACAGGTATTTCTTTATTTCCACTGCAATATAAATTATAAAGTATTTAGGAAAAAATGAAAGTCTTGCTTCTCCAAGTTGTAGTAATGCTATTTTATGAACCAAGAGTTTTTTCTTCTACCTCATGCTACTGATTAAATATTCCTTCTTTAAATTAGTTTGATTTGCATCAGGGGATATATAAATGAGAATAACACTAACCTTTGGCTTTGTAAATGTACTCAGAAACAATGATGATCAGAACTATCCTGTTGTGAGTTTTGCCAATCATAGGAATATTCACAAAGCTGAATTTATTATGTAATGGGCCTAATAGGACCCAGCCTTTGGTTGCACTTAACTGTTGTCAAGTATCCTGACTTGAGTGCATGTTTTGGTAGAAAGCTCAGCTCACAGCATTCTTATTTCAGTCCCAACATCTCGTCCTGAATAAAAATGACAACAATAATGATAATAATAATGATCATGACAGCCAGCAGTCATTGAACACTGTGTTTTAGGCACCATGCTAAGAATTTTACCTGCATTGTCTCCTTTAACAGTCACAGAATTACATTATTTAGGTCCTATTGCAATCCCTGTTTTATAAGTGGGGAAATAGATTTAGAGATGTGCCAGTTAAAATTGATCCTAGAAGAGAACATACCCTTAAGAGGGGTAAATAAGGAGAGTTTAATGAAGGTACTACTTACAAAGTCACTGTCAAGATTATGGTAAGCTAACAAGAAATGGTGAGAGGATAAGCCCAATTTACTAACCAACACTGCAACAATGCAAGACCAACAAACAGCAGCAAAGCCTTTAGTACAAGGACAGGCACTGTCAAACTGACACCTAGAGGTAGGTGGCAGGAAGAATAAATATCCTGACCACTCTCCTCCCTCTCTCTGATCTACTGAAGCATCTCCGTTTGGCTGACCCACTTGGAAACCGGAGGGCATGGAAATTTGGTGATTCATTCCCTCTATCCTAGAGATCAGCCTCCAGGATACACAGTAGGGTGGGGAAGAGTGGAACATCTCCTTGAAAGGACAAATTAAGCATAGCAACTTACTCCAGACATACAACTAAATTCAATGCTGAGTGAAAGTAAAAATGAAATCTGAGTAGAGGTCACAGGCTTAACCACTATAAAAACGAAATAAAAATGAAAATGTGATTAAGAAACCAATAAGAAATGCAAAAGGATTTTTCCTCTCCTGTATCCTGGAAATCCACCTACAACTCCCCTGCTCCAATTAATCTAATCTTTGCAGGAAACACCTCTGACACAGATGGAGAAGTTTTCTGCAGAAAGGAGGAAACATACAGCCTTCCCTGATTAGAAGGTATGCCTCCTTAGCACAGATAATTCAATCAGCCTTTTCACTACTACATCCATGTAAATTGAGTCACTGAGTTCCAGGAACTCTCTTTTGATCCGAGAGATACTGAGCTGCCTATCTTCAGAAAGAAACCTCCCAACAACAGAGCATGCTCAATGAAATATTCTGTCAGTCATACTTAACTTCATGTCTCCACTCCCCTATTATATTTTTGTAGTTGTGCAAAGGTTCTACTGTTTGATGAACTATTTAATTTTTTTCCAATGGAAATCTATTGAGCGCAATGTCCTATGCTAGAGATTTATGTGCATTTTCTTAAATATATCATCACATTCCTCTGAGATCAACATTATTATTATCCCACTTTTACTGATAATTAAACTGAGATGCATATTCAGTTCTGTCTGTTTCCAAATGCCAAACTCTAAGCTATTTACCTCATACTGTCTTCCTGATTTAACAGTTTAACAGTAACAACTCAGTTGATGAGGCCCAAACTGTAATGGTACCAGGTGCCCTCATGTCCACCATTGCTGGCTCATCAACCATCACTGATGTCTGCTTCAGCTCATGACCTGATTCCATCTTTTCTGAGATCAGTCAGGATACCACCAGTCCTGTGACCCTGCCAAGTCTTATCCCATCTCAATGATGCTTCGCACTTAAATTACTTCAAACACTCGATTTTTCTCCTCGAGTTTTCAATGGCCAGATCTATCAACCACCTCCTTAAGAAGTACTAAAAAGTTGACTTTGTGGTGTAGAACTTCTGAGGCAGCAAAGAAAATGCATTGTTTAAATCTACTACTATTGAAAAGGCTGATGTCTCAACCCCTTATCGTTGTTTCTTTGGTCTGTCTTCACACAGAAGCTGTGATTCGCTCAGGTTGCTTCCAGACAATGACTGGGAATGGATGGGACCCACACACAGGCCCAATCTGGTCTATTCCTTCCCAATCCACTTTCCTCTCTCACTTTCTCTAGATGTCATATCTGCTTGTGGGCTGAAGATTTTCCCCACTTTATCCAACTCCTTCTGCCAAGATATCTCTTACATGTCTAATTCTATCTTGGCATCTATTATCAGTAGGCATGAACTAATGTAGGTAATACTGAAGGGCTAAGAAAACAGGTGGTTAGATGAAAACTTGAGAATGGCTTACTCATACAAAGAGGATGCCATCCTGAATGATAAGCAGGGTGTAGATAGTCATTAGAATAAATTAGCAATTCAGTTGCTAAAGATTTCACTTGTGTTCATTTGGAGAATATCTTAGTGAAAGTGAACATTCTTGCAGATGAAACAATTCTGTCATTTGAAAGATGTGGAATAATAGTAACTACAAGAAGAGCAGAGGTGTCTAGTTACTTCTAAGTTGTTTACATGCTCTACAGAAGGATAATGAGAAACCATTAGCCATTAATAGGTAATTGAAAACTAAGTAGGAAAACAGAGTCTATCTTTGGTAGCTAAGTAAGAGGCCCTCATCTCCTGAAGTGGAAGAACAGACATGTTGCGAAACTGCTAGGGTTATGATAGATGTGTTTCAGAGCTCCAGAGATGGTTTAATGCTCACTCAAGGCAAATCTGTTATTCTAAAGACCTTGCTTGGGGAAAACTAAAAATATAACATATGGTATGTGAACACCTTGATGGATGCTCATGAAGATATTGGCTTGGCAGAGTCCAGTGAGATTGCTGGAACTGTATGTCTTATCATTTGGGGAGGGATGAAAGATTTTTCACTTGTAAGAAAGTTATATCTTGTTAGGAAAAAATAGGGAGTAGATGTGATGTTGTGTGTAAATTCTCATGTATAAACAAGAGCGTATATGGAGCTGATGACCTCAGAGGCTTTATCCGGACCTGATGACTACTTCACTGCTGTCTTCCTGTTGTCAACACTGGTGCGCCCTAAGACTTCCACTAGAGATGGCATTCCAGCACCTTTCCATGCTTGCCAGCTTCAGCTCACCTATCATCAAAGGGTTATTTCCTGTTGTCTGACAATGGAAGACCAACTCTGGTCCAAGAAACCTAATAAATATGCTAGACATTCATTTGTAACCCACATGTACCCCAGTGAGGTCTGAATCATAGTCTTGAGAAGCGGACCTCTTTTCCAGGCTATTCTTTCCTTGAATATGCTCCCTAAGGGTTCATTTAGAGTTCCCTTATATTCTTACAATATTTCCTAATATTGTTTAATAATTCTTTGGCATGCTCTGGTGACCTAGTGTTTTAGTTCACTGGGTGTAGTCCACATACATTCCAGGGTCCCCAGTTTTAACATCTGGGGCCTAGGGAAACAATCAAGATGAACAATTTAAAATAAATAGAAAACATCTTCCTCTCCCTTCCTGCCTGCCTTCCTGATTGCCTTCATTTCTGGTTATACTTGTCCTTAAAAAAAAAGTTCTTTCTATCTCAATCCCCTTTTTGTATTACACTGTAGTTTCTGTTCCCTAGTTAGATCCAGACTGATACAAGGTATCCAGAATGCTTATCAAATGATCTAGATTAATTGAGCAAAAAATGTATTGGCTTGGAGCACTGTCTTCATGTAGCATATTTAATAACTTTACAAGAAATTGGGATAATATAGCAAACTCACTGCTGCAGCAGCACTTAGATGCTTTCTTGGAAAAAGCTGAGAGAAATGGAAATGTTTGGGTTATCTTGGCTGATGACAGAGAAAGAAATAAAGAAGCTAAGAGAAGTGGGCCTATGTATTGTATTAATTGGCCAGATTGTATTAATAGGCCAGAAGATTGTGTTTTATAGTAATACCGACAGCATATATTTTTTCACTAAGGTAATTAAAAATGTATCAGTGAGAGAGACATGAGCATCACTAAGAATTCATGGTGGGTCTTCTCCATAAGCTAGATTGACTGTATGGAGTCCCAAAGTACTAAAGGTTAGGTGAGGGTACTTAACAATCAGAAATCAGGATGCTGCAATTATCATAATGACATACAAGATTGGAGGAGTAGCCAAGGAATCTTGACTTATAGGGAGTTGTGGAGATGTTTAATATAACATGGAGTCCATATGGGGCAAGATAGACTAGTAGCAAGAAGGGTTCTGCTTAACTTCTACAATCAGGAAGTTTTGCTCAGTTTTCAGATCCAGACTTGAAAGGGTTTTAGAAGGACGAACACTGCAATACTGTGATAGTACATTCTGTAATTATTTCCCCAGTTCTTCTCCACTGAGATCATGGCACATATAGATTGGCTGGGCACACTGGGGTAAGGGGAATACACAGGCATATCAAGGCCACTGGATTCAGAGTCTAGACTGGCATTGAATTCCTCAAGATCTAAAGTTTCATCATAGTTTCCCTATGAGAGTGGGGGTGCACTGATGCCCAATAATAAATGATATTATGACTGAAGTCTGGTTTGTAAGTTTCATCCATCCATCTAGTGGTCACTTCTTCATTTCTTCATTAGAATTCATTAGAATTGACATGTTAAGCAGTTTGAATAATCCCCATATTAGGTCCTTGATTTATGGAGTAAGGGCTATAACAGGAGGGGAAATTTAAATAGAAACCTTGAAACAGCTCTTGTCTCATGTACCAAGATAGTAAACAAAAGATAGTGTCACATACTAGGAGGGATGGTGGAGTTTGAGAGCTACCATATAAAAATATGTGAGGCAGGGATAGTGGTCTCAGTTATATTTCTGTTTAATTCTGCTGTCTGGTACTTAGAGAAGGCAGATAGATCCTACCAAGCCTTTATTTGGAAACAGAGCACAAGTTTGTTTTGCTGTAATGATTATTGGGCACTGAAATTTCATCATTTGAACTCTGACTTATTACTTAAGCTATGGAAACTTGTAGATAACACCAAATTAGAAATTCTGAGAGAGCAATATGGCTGTGATTTTAGACATAGAAGATTGCCTTCTGGAACTTATGATCATCCTAATTGTGCTCCATCAGCAATAAACTCTATGATCTCCAAAACAATAAATTCTGCTTTCCAAAAAGCCACAAAGCTGCTTGGTGCTTTACTATTTAGGGTCCATTACATGGACTATTTTCCCATAATTTCTAAGTATATTATAGCATCTGTTTTAAAATTCAACACAAGTCATCGTTTTCAAGAATTATCCCTGAAATCCCATCTATCTACAGGCATGTATACATCTATATCTATAGCTGTATCTCCCCATTGGACTTGAATTCCTTGAAGGCAGGGACTATATCTCACTCATCTTGAAGCCTCAGTGGTTTAGAAGAGAGTCTGGCACGGGACTTGGCAGTTCATAGATACTTGTTGCACGAAATAATTAAATGAATATACATATTCTTTGTTGATATTTGGATTGTATACTAGTCCCTCAGAATGCAGCACTTTATGAGTGATTTTTTTCCCCCAGAATGTATTAGATCATTTCATGAATGTGTGTGTAGGCAAATTTCCAATTTAATCTTTTGAACTGAAACAATACCCTGCTCCAGACCACCCAGCAAGGATTAGACTATGAAGTCCCTGCTCTGCAATGAGATTAAAACATGAGCTTTCAGACTATTGCAGGTGGAATTCTTGGTACACATCCTCTGTACACAGGAGTTATCAACAGCAGAATGATTGACCCACCTATAGGATGAGTGATGCTCCTTGAAGACTTAGGCTACTTCAGGAGTCCAAATCTCACTCTTTTGGTATACAGATACCTAGTCATTAAAAGTTCCTTGAGGCACACCTGATGGAGTAGTGGTTTCGTCAGCCACCTCCAAAGGAGCTCACTACATGTACATCCCTAAGATGTTTATGGTGTGTGTCCTGGGTCTTGGGGAACCACCAATGTGAACAATTAAATAAAATTAAATTTCTTCTTCCTCTTCTTCCTGCCTGCCTACTCACCTTCATTCCTGCCTGCACCTTTCCTTAGGATAAGAACAAAACTAAAGGTCATTTTAGGAGATACAGTGCTTCACTCTCATCTTAAGTATCACTTTACCAGGTTCCACAGAATAATATCTGCCATAGGGAAGGCTCTACTATAGCAATGTGGTCAGTTTAGCCCAACCTGACTATAAACCTCTTAGGTCAGGTCTTGCATTACTTCTCAAGTCACAAAGCCATCTTGAAGAAGGAGCAGCTATAATCAATGCTACATTCAGGAATTAAGTGCACCACTTATTTAACAAAAGTGACTAGACTTCAAACATCTATACACAGCAACTAATAAGTTGGTTACTTTTTTGTACCTACTTTTATTCTCTGACTTATTTTTCCCAGATTAAAAGCATTAAAAATATTAGATATCAATAAAGCCAAATACATGTTTTGAACAGTTCAGAAAGGATCCAACTATACATTAAGGCTAAATAATTCCACACATATATAGACCCTTTATCATTGTTCAGGGGTGTGAAGGAAGTGAGAACATTACGAACTTTTGAATTATACTAACCAGGATTCTAATGCCAACTCCACCACTTAACAGCAGTGTGTCCTAGAACACAGTCCTTCATCTTACTAAATCTTGATTTCACTGTCTATAAAACAGGATAATCTGTTTAACTACAAAACTTCCACTTCTTCTACCATATCATACCATTTCTCAGTTTAAGATGTAGTAGATTTTGTCCTTGAGTATATGGATCCAAAAAATGGAATAAAAAGACAGAAAAATAAGTCATTAAAATATAATCTAAACAGTTGCTATGGAAATCTTGGCCTAGGTTTACAAGAAAATACCACAGGCAAAAGAATTAGAAACAACATAGACCAACCTCTATCCCAGTGTCTGATACAGAATAGATAATATGGAACAACAATAACGACCATTTAATGTCAGCTGGAGCTACCCATTTAGCCATTTGCTAACCATAGATGAATGCAGGTTCCTCCGACAATGTGTTTTTATATACAAATAAAACCCTTTTCAGTCACTTCCGTGTCTGTGTCATACCACTCTGTCTTCAGACATCTCAGCATAGTTGATCCCAAATTGAATATTAACTCTACTACTTACTAGCCATTTGATCTCAATTTTCATCTAAAACTTTGTGTTTATAATACATATTTAACATGGTTGGATAATCAAATCTGATAGCATCTTCACTGAAAAATTCTACAAATAAGTATGAAATTCTTTCTTTTATTTTGGGCACTATGTTGCGTTGATGATTTAAAAAGTAGTAATTTTTCTTAAAGGAAAGGTACAGGAAGAAATGAAGCTGAGCAGAGGCAGGTAGGCAGAGAGAGGAACAAGAAGCACGTTACTTATTTTATTCGGTTGTTTATCATTAGCTGTTCTTCCTGGCCCCAGGTCTTAAATAGGGATCTTGGGATGTGCCTGGACTGCGCCTGGTTTAAGCTGCTAGGCCACCAGGGTGCACCAAAAGTAACTACTCTTAAGTCTTAAGTGAACATTTACAGCAAAGTGCCTTCCACAAGATACTGCTCTTTAAATAGAAGCTGATAGAATTCTGTGTGGCAGAAAACTTTTCAACTCTATGTAGCTGATGATAACTCTTGAAGTTTTTTTAGGAGATTGCAACTGGCCTTTATTTTCAAGAATGAGACTTTTACTTATTCTCTCAGGGAGGAAATGAGAACATCTTGCTTTTATCTGAGAGTTGGTTATGATAAAAGTGTGAGAGAAGATCTGAGAATTATAAAGGGTGGACAGTGCTATCCCAGTTTATGCACCATTTTCTCTCCTCTGGGTCTCTTCCATCAGCGCCTCTTCCATCTCCTGAACCTCTGTTGTAGAACAAAATTCTGTGCCTCTGGTCTCCATAGTCTTTTCTACTCAATTTTGTGAGCATGGACACACTCATTAAGTATGAAGCATTAAAGGCAAACCATTTTAGCTTTATAGGACTCCAAGAATAATTTATATCAAACTGTATTAAACCCACATTAAAAAGTTCCCAGTGACATAATTTTAATGCTGCAATGCATGTATATATCACTATTTTTTTTTAAGGAAAGATGCAGACATGAATGAAGCTGAGCAGGCAGGAAGGCAGAAAGAGGAGGAAGAAAGGAAGAAGCTTTTGTTTTTTTAAGTTGTTCCTATTGATTGTTCCTCCCAGTACTGGGATGTGAATCAAGGTGCTGAGGATATACATGAATTATGTCAGGCTGGAGGCAGAGGATACTATCACCAAGACACGCCCATATCACTTTTGTTTTGTTTTGTTTTTAAGGAAAATTCCATTCAGTAATGAAAGAGAGTAGACAGGCAGGAAGAGAGAAGAAGAAACATTTTATTTATTTTACTTAGTTGTTCATCTTGGATATTCCTCCTGACTCCAGGTCATGAATCCTGGTTCTTGGGATGTATGTGAACTGCACCAGCTGTGGGCAGAAGACTCATTTGCTAGGCCATCAGGGAATACCTTATATCACTTCTTAAGCTTAATAAAATGACAGCTATTTATATCCAAAACATATTTCCTCAAGTGAGATTATAATATGTATTACTTATGCATTGTTTTAGATATATCAACCTAAACTGAATTTTAAAGTTTTTTTTATAACTGTATTTGTTTTTCTTATCCTACCATAGAATAAGTTATCAGCTCTAATTTTTGGAAAGATAGAAGTTATTATCCAAACTGCATCAATATTTCCAGGTACTCTTTATAAAAGCCTGAAACTATTTCTCAGAAACATAAAATTGTTGCTGACAAATGTCTAAAATTGTCAACAAGTTAGAAGTCTAGTAAATTGAGCAAGGTCGTAGTCAGTGAGTAAAGATCTGAGACCATTTGCCCCATCCCCACAGTCATGATTATATTCAGGCTTCTAGTGTCTATAATAAAAAAGGAAGCATAATACAGTTCATTCTGATGATAAAAACTCTATTTTATGTTAACATTTTAAATATACCACATTACTTTAACTCTGTTTAGCATTCCTTTATTTTTAATGTACTGCAAACCTCAAAAAGAGCTTAGACTCTCTTAACTTAAAAACTTAAAAAAAAAAAAAAAAAAATACCTGAAGAGGAAGAGATCCCCAAACAGCCTTAACATGTTTGATCTGACATAGTCTCAAACTGTACTATCAGTGATCAAATAACTTCTCTTCTGATAAGACTTTTGAAAAACTCAGACCTGAAAGTCATGAGACTGAGCCAACGAAATCCCAGTTTAATGATCTATTATTAGAAGTACAGTAGAGGCTTATGCATGGGTGATCAGCTCATTTGTATAGAGGAAAGATGTTAGGAAGATCTGCTTAGGGAATCCAGTCATGAGCAACATGTCGTTCACTGATATTACATCATTTACTTCTTTAACAATAATGTATTGAATATCTAGACTGTTCTGAGTTTAATGCCAGGTGTTGTTCAGAAAAAAATAAAATAATTGCTTCAATTTATTGAATATTTATACTATGTCAAACATTTTGGAAAAATGACTATCATTTTATTTAATGGTAACAAAAACATGAAAATGTACAAGGTCCACTTTGACAAATGAGGAATATGAGGCTCAGAGAAATAAAGCAACTTGCACAGTTACACAGCAATAAGAGAACAAGGAATACAATTCAGACCTATTTTTATGCAAAACTCTGGATCTTTCCATCACATCATGCAGCTTTTGATTTAAATTTTAGGAGACAGCAAACTAAGGCCTGGGTTCATGATTCAGTCTACAGCCTGCCTTTTTAAATAAAGTTTATTGGGGTGCAGCTATGGATCTGTGTGCATTATCTGTAACTCCTCCTCACTACAGCAGCAGAGTTGAGCAGGGGCAACAGACTGCCTACAAAGCCAGAAATATGTATTGTCTGACCCTTGCACAGAATATGTGTGCAAAAGGTCAGTTTAGAACAATTTGCCCTGGGAAATACCAATCTAAAATGGAAGAGAGACAGAATAACAATTAAAATGCAGTTTAAAAGTCATTACACTATACCGGACTAATTTAAACTAGTTTAATCTGGTTCCCAGGAAAACAAAACCTGAGGCAATTTTCATGCTAATACTTTATCAGCAAGTGCAATCTCAGGCAAACGAGAGTGTGAGAAAAAAAGGAAATAAGGCAGAGAAAAAGAGGAAGGAAATACTTAATTGTGTGGTTACAAAGACTGGCCTGAAGCCAGTTTCTGAAGAAAACCTAGCTGGGTGTCAATCACATAGGCTGTTTCCTAAGAGGCAGTTTCAAACAACTGCATCTCAGCACAGTCCTCACCCCTCAGGGGAAGCTGAGACAAGCGCTAGTTTTGAAGAATTTCCTGGTGTAAAATACACTTGCATCAATGTGTGAAGTTAGACTCCAGAACTTGCTATTGCAACTCTTGAATATAGTATTGCAAACCAATGGTAAAATAATAAAAGAAGATAAAACGAAGTGCAGAACTGGTGGGGCCATCACCGTGGCTGCTCAGGCTGAGATCAAGGAAACACCTGAGACCCAGAGGGTAGAACATGTTGAGAAGCTATGAACTGGTGCATAAATTGATCTAGCACAGTCCTTCCTTTACAATTCTCAGATTTGCTGTCACTCTTTCATAATAACCAAATCTCATATAAAAGAAAAGAGTTCTCATGTCTCCCCTGAGAGAATAAGTATAAGCCTCATTCTTGAAAATAATGACCAGTTGCAATCTCTTTAAAAAACTTCAAGAAGGATTATCAATGTAAACTATAATCTGTAAAATTTATGGTTGCTCTTGGAATCATGGATAAGAGTTATCATCTACTTCTCTACCTCATTGTTGTCTTCCCTTATCCTTGACAGCTCTATACTGAGGAGAATTCAGCCGGTGATTATCATTCCTTAGGGTTCTAAGCCCTGCATTGTCTTGTCATGTTTGATGGACTTGTGCACTCACATTTATCACTGGCCATAAAAGCACCAATAGATTTTCCAGTGACTTAATCAAGCATGATTATTCTAAGCCCTCAATTTTGTAGGAACAACCCAAGCTCCTCATGGTATTTAGGATTAATTATACCAGATTTCATTTGTTAACTGCTGTGCTTAATACAAAATGGTCAAGTGGCAATCATAGCTTCCAGTTTAGTGGATCTCACTTGGTCTCCTGAAGGAAGTAGCCCACTGTTTATGGTTAAGGAACTTAACTCTACAAAACTTAAAGCTGAAGGAAGGTGAACTAGAAATTCCATAAATGCATGTCTGGGAAAGATGACAAAAAGGATTAATCTTACATCCACTTTATGTTAGTTTGAATCATCCAAGAAATATCCTCCTCCAAAATGGGATTATTTATACAAATCGTTTATTGGGAGAAATGACTATAACGGATAGCAGAAAAGGAATGAGAGTAGACAGTGAGAGAGCAAAATGTGGATAAGGAGATAGGGAAGGCAAAATACTATTCTTTCTATATAAATGAAAATTGCTTTTGATCCTTCTTCTTGCTGGAGATCAAAGTAAAGTATTCCAAAATTAATAGCTGCATATCAGATGTCAAGAGTTTTTTGATGACATGGCATCTGAAAGTGAAGCTATTAATGGCCCCATCACTGCTGCACACACATACTAAATTCACGGAAGTCCACATTCATCAGCCATAATCTCTCTGTTTTTCACAGAGATCTGGCAGGTAAATTGAATGGAGGCACAATGGCAACTACTTTGCGTTTTCTGAGTGTTTGACAGTAGTACTATTTTTTCCAGTAACTCTTAGAATGTTAATAATGCTTCTGATATGCTTATCCAGGGCTAGGAGAGTAAAGATTAGTTTCAGGAGCTTTCTGCTAGCCTTTCTAGTTGAGAAAATTATCAGTTGTTAAGTATATATTTGGAGTACAACTGCAGGTTGGATCTATGAACCCACTGGACTCATGATGAGGAAAACTTCAGCTAAAAGTCCATATATTATCTGATTTTATAAATTCACGCTCTAACCAGAAGGCAGTATGGTATTTCATGCTTCTTAGTGTCAATATCAGCTCTGCCCTTCTACTTTGTAACACTCAAAGGGTCTCAGTATCCCACAGAGCACAATTACCTTGATAACAGTAATATTAAGGGAAGAACCTGCATACACTTTTTTCATAAGCACTTGAGGTGGAATTTTGGGTTCTTTTCAATAGGAGTGGTTTATTTTTCAATAAATTTGGTTTTCTGAATTATCCTAGCTCCAGAAACTGGGTCAGGTGCCATGAAGTTTCCATTGCTGCAACTGCTGTTTACCTTCTGCGTTCTGCGTATCTATTGTTTTGCTTACACAAATCAATACTCAAGTCTCCTTCCCCTATATATTAGACCTGTGAAGTATTTAATCTATTAACCATCACCATAGATCTGTGTGTCAAGCCTCATTGGTTGCCATGTTTTCTTGCTGTCTGTTCCAGTAACTATGCCCTTCTTACCTCTGGTGATTAGTGCTGTCACCACCTCTGGTATTATGAAATCCCACCATGTCCATTGATTTCAGGAATCCTCTCATTGTCAAGTAGGGCTTCAGAGAGTAACCAAAGTAAACTTCTCAAAGACACCTGGGATCCCTTTCACCAGTACTTTTCTTATTGCTATATAGGAGAGCATTTCTGCTCTTACCCACAGTCAAATGTCTCATCTAGTAAATCCATTCCAAGGTTTCTACCACAATCAGATTCTGAACATTTCTTCAGTCCTTGGGCAAGAAAATTCCAGCATTGATGTCTCATTTATTATGAACTGCTGCCATATATAAATTTCAAGAAGTCATCTCAGAAAATTATGAAGCCTAGCTATAGACATACTTGCCAGAACAAGTCTTGAGTCATATATTGGATTTCCCTATGACAATGAATGATCTCAAACCCACTTGTATACTATACCTTCACCTAAGGAATCTATTAAAGATTTTTCAAGTATTACCATGTCCTTGCTGTTAAGTGCATATATTCCAGTTCTACTATTTTTATCTTAAATTGATTTTATTGGAAGAATATTGCATTATAGCAGTAAATAGATTTATACATCACAGTAAATCTACATCTGCATATAATACAGTAAGTTCACCACTATTTCATTTTTTTCTTCACTATACAATTAATCCCCTTCACTCCATTTGCCTCCCCTCAACTTACCCCATTTCTTCCTGCACCCACCGATTTACTTGGGGTTTTCTTTGGCTAAAACTCTATTGTTGTTTGATTTAGCTCATGGTTAAGTCTATTTTTGTTTAATTTAATTCATTTGTTTGTTTGATATCCCTATATACAACATAAGTGCAATGTCATACAAAGTCTGTTTTTCTCTTTCTGGCTTACTTGCTAAGCATAATTCCCTCTAGGACCATCCATGTTGCTGCAAATAGCAGGATTCCATCTTTTTCATAGCTGCATAGTATTCTTCTATCTATCCATACCACATTTTCTTTATCCTTTCATCTGTTGAGGGTCTTTTAGGTTGTTTCCAGTCCTTGGCTATCATAAATAATGCTACAATGAGCATGGGGATATATGTATATATATATATATTTATGTATATCTACGAGTCTGTATTATTATGTTTAGGGTATATACCTAGCAGAGGAAAAACTAGATCATATGGCATCTTCATGTTTTATTTTTTGAGGAATCTCTATACTGTTTTCCATAGTAGTTGTACCATTTTACACTCCCACCAACAGTGTATAAGTTTTCCCTTTTCTTCACATCCTCTCCAGCACTTGTTTCTATTCTTTTGGATAATGGCCATTCTTACAGTTATGAGGTGATATCTTCCCAACCACTTCAATCTGTGTTCTCTCTCACAACTGCCTTCTAAGTCCCTGTTGTACATTGCTTCTCTGTGAGTCTTCCCAGTGCAGTTGCTGCTTTTCCTGAGCTGCTGGGGTATCACAGAGCTCCCATCTAGGATTGCTTCCTGAAAATTCTTGCTCAGCCACCATCTTCATTCTTCCAGAGTTACTATTATTTTAGAATGCTTCTTCTATCATTATATAGTTCCCTTCTCAAGCTGTTCTGAGACATGGTCCAGGTTATTGTCTGGAGGTAATGATATATGGTAAGGGACAGGCCTTGATGCCATCAAGTATTATCTTCTGAGGTACCTGCTTGAGGTAAGGTAGTTATATCGTCTCCAGGTAATGGGAGGTTCCTGGCTTCTGGCAAGGAATGAAGATTTGTTTCTGGTGGCCAGGAGATTCAGAGAAATTGAGTGTTAATGATTCTCAGACTAGTCAAACAAAAGCTCCATTTTGTTCTTCAAATCTCCGCTCTCTCAGAACTATGGTTTAGACATAGAATACTACGGAGGTTAAAGACTAAAAATAAAATATTTAGTTTTCTTTGTAGATTTTCCACTCTTAAACTCAGATTAAAGGCCTATATGTCAGCCTAGTCAATCTTGCTGCTGCAGAACATGAAAGTTTCTGTAAAGCTGCTGTAAGTTCCTCTGGTTCTCATAGTATGACATAGCATAGGTTAAGAATTGTCTAGAACCTTTATTTTCATGTTGTTTATTTTTGCACGAGGTTTCTGATGATGTCAAAAGCATTCACTAATACCATGTTCTTTATAGCTATTACTTTTCCCATAATGTTCAAATCCTTTCACCCCCTCCCAAGTTGGCCCTCCGTGGTTCTGTGTCTCAGCCCCACTGGGCCCGCCTCTCACTGCCTCTGCTAGTCCTGAAATTCCTAGCCTCTGCCCCACTGCACATCCCAGAGACCCTGAGCTCTGTTCTAAATCCAAATCAGTGGTTTAGCTGGGAACCCCACTGGGTGCCCTCACCCACCATTAGTCGTCAGCAGATCCATCTCCATCTTAAGTGCCAGTTGTTTCTTGATGTTTGTCTCAGGAAAATAGGTGATTATTTTGGATTTTTTTCAGTGTCTGTGGGGAACGACTCAAAAGTGAGTCCTATGAAGTCACCATCCTGAAGTCTATTTGCTCTCTTTTTTTTAAAGGCAGTTTTCTTATAGACGGAATAGAGCTGAATCTTTTTTTTTAAATTTAATCTAAGAATCTATACTTTTACTTTGTAAGATTAGACAACTTATATTTTATATAACCTTTGATATCATTGGATTAAAGTCTACACTGGCTGCTTTATATCTTTATATCTTTTTTGATGTTTCTTTATATTAATTGAGCATTTTGTATTACTTTTTTCTACACTATTGACTTATAATTTATATATCTATTGGAAATGTTCTAATGGTTTCCATGGGCTATGACAATTAGATACATAGCTCTTTAGAATCCACTTTCAGTTAGCATTATTACATTTCACGTGTGCTCCCATGCTTTATGTTGTGTCAAACATTTTACTTTTACATAAACATATTTTACATAATACAATGCTACTGTTTTTTTTAACTATTATTTATCTCCTAATGAAATCAAAATCTTTTAAATGAATTATATTTTTCTTCATTTATTTTATTTCCAACCATCTTCTTTTAATAATATGTCTACATTTCTATCTGGTGCCACATTTTTTTCTGCCTAAACAGCACTCTTCAGGATTTATTGCAATTTAGATCTTTTGGAAATACATTTAAAAAATTTTTGTTTACTGAAAAAGTCTATTTTTCCTTCATATTAAAAGATATTTTTTGCACATAGAGTTGGGTATGAAATATATTAGTGTATAAAATTTGGATAAGTTTATTTTTTCTTTCAGCATTTCAAAGATGTGGTCTTTTGCCTTTTTTTCAGTTTTGAATAAGAAATCTTCTGTTATTCTCAGATTTGTTTCTCTGTGGGAAATTGCATTGTTTCTCCTGCTACCTGCAACATCCTCTTTGTCCTTCCTTGCCAGTAGTCTGAATAGTTCACGAGTTTGTATTTTATCCTGTTTGATATTCCCTGAGCTTCTTGCAACTTGTTGAGTAGAAACGGTTTGATTTTGGAAAATTCTTGGTCATTATTTCTTCATATATATCTTCTGCCTCTTTCACTCTCTCTACTTCTGGGATTCCAGTTATACAAATGTTAGACTTTTGATATTGTCCTACAGCTCTCAGGTGCTTTGTTCTGTTTCCCCTTCCCCTCTTCTTCCTTTGTATTTTTCAGTTTGGGTATTTTTTAACAAAATATATTCAAGTGCACTGATTCTTTGGCTGTATTGAGTCTAGGAGGCATGTGAGCATTCTTCCTCTCTCATGAAGTAATTTTTCCTAGCATTTCCATTTTATTCTTTCTTATGGTTTTGATCTCTCTCCTGATATTACCCATCTTACCCATTAGACCCTTTGAAGTATTAATCATAGACATTTCAAATTTACTCTCTGATAATTCCAACATTTGTGTTACAGTCTGTTGATTACTTTGTCTTTTGAAATTGTGTTGCAGTTTTTCTTGCTTTTTATGTGTCCTACAATTTTTGTTGAAAGCTAGATGTCTTATACAGCATAGCAGAGACCAAGGTAAGTCGATTTGATAGGTGGAAACAGGAAAGCCTTTTTCTTCTGCTGGAACTTGCGTGTGAGGGATTGAGTCAGTCTAGTCAGAAGTTGAAGGGGATATGGGAGATGTTACTAAGGTTACTCTCAAAGCACCAAATGTTTCAAATTCCCATAGAATTGCTCCGTGATTAAGGTGGTGGCTAGTTTGTCAGAAGATTTTTCTCAATATCTACTCCACCCTCAACTTTAGGGCTGTCCCGTGTCTCTGTGTCTTATTAGTGTTTCTGCATACCTTTGTATGTCTTTGAGCAGTAAACTGCTATTAGCTATTCCTTGAAGATTCCTAGTCTGTGTTTTGTTTTATGGCAAGGGTGGGGTAGAATGTTTACTCTGCTGCTTTGATTTAGCTTCAGTTTTAGGAAGAAACTGAGTATCTGGGTTACAGAGGTTGAGTCTTCTTGATGATTCTGCCCTGTCCCCCAGCCTATAGAAGATTTATAGTCTGGGACCAGAAGAGTTATTGACCCTCTCTCAGAGTTAGAGAATGTTTTTGTTTTTTTTTTCTTTCCGCCATCTAAAATGGGTCTTCACCAATACTGTAAGTACAAAAGGGACCAGGACCATACCCCCAGCAGCTTAAGACTTTTAAAAAAAGAGCTAAGGACCCAGGAAAGTTTGCATGACCTTCCTACTATGCAAGCTTTTCCCTAGCCCAGACCTTAGGATTGCTGTTCTCAGGACTCTCATGCTGCCCTCATTGTTTTGGACGAGCACTCATTGAGGTCTACGGAGAAGAGTGGTACTACTTCCCTCTTAGCCTGCTGCTCTCAGAAATGCTACATTTCATAATAGCCCACATTTGGCCTTCAATGAATGTTGAAGTTTTTAGCAAACTATCTTTCCAGATTGTACAATATTTGGTAGCATCAACCCTTACTTGCTCCTGCCGTGTCTCTCCTTGGGGGTACCTGTGTTTCCTTACACTTTGGATTAGTTCTGTAGCCCTGTGATCTCACTTTTGAATGTTTCCATGACAAATTGTGATTTTTTTTTTTTCATATTATTTGAGTTTTTGTTGCTGCAGTAATTGCTGTAATGTTGAAAGCGATGTTCTTTCCAGGTTTCTATGTACTAAATAACTTCATCATTTGAAAAAAAAAAATCATCTCAGATGATTATGAAGCAGGAAGTCTCTTTCTAGTTTTTTTACATTTGCTCTGACTACTGGTTTCACACCCAACTTTGACACTTTAGTTTTACAGTCCTCTGGTCCCATCTCCTGACTGGATGGGTTCCCCTTCATGGATAAGTTTATCCATTTCTTCCACTTTTATATATCATATTCCTCTTGTCTCACATGAGAACTCCTCATTTCAGCATTTGGATCTTAAGGACCCACCCCTGGGGACGGGATGGCATTTCCTATGGCAGTTCCTTTCCTGAATGTGAGATATGGAGTTGAATATTGAGGTGAAAGTTTCCTAAAATGACTTAAACATTTTCCAATTGATTTGTTTAATTTAAATTGACACTTTAGTGTATCAGACATTTCTAATGATTCACTTCATATCTTCCCAACTCTTACTTCACCCACTGCTATAGCAACCAGATTTGGTGTGACTGTCAGCATTTCTTCTGTTTTACCATACAGCTCTATTTTCTCCCATTAACATTAATGAGAATTTCAAACAGTTCCACCCTACTTTTAATTTTTTGTTTCCACCTAACTCTTGTCCATGTGTTCACAAAAAGTGTAGGTAGTGGCAAGCCCTGGTGCCCAAATGGATAAGGCCACCAGACGCAGTCCACATATACCAGGGACTTAGGTTGGGGATCCAGGGCCCAAGGTCGGGGTGTGTGCAAGACAAACAACTCAGGACAACTCTTCCTCCTTTCTTTTCCTGCCGGCATGCCTCATAGCCTTTACTCCTGCCTGCACCTTTCCTTGAAAGAAAGAAAAAGAAAAAGAATTTTATGTAGTTTACATACGATTATATTTTTGGTAACAGTTTTGTTTCATTATTCGTTTTGTTTAATACACCATCATAATCATCTGTTTATATTACTAGTCATATATTTCTCATTTTTGATTGCATATTATTCCATGAAGTTAGCCTAATTAAACATACCCAGTTGATCAGCATTTAATTTTTCCCCAGAAATTTCTGGAATAAACACTGACATACATACAATTATGTGTTTCTTTTTGAGTTATTGAAGTAAATTTACAGAATTAATATTATATGAAAGAGTATAAACATGGATATGATTTACATGGATCAACAAATTTCTTACCAAAAATATAACAATTTACAGTGTCACAAAATATATTAATAAACTAAGTTTATTAAAATTTTATTAGTATTTATCATCATCCATTTAATGCATTTGTTTAGCAGATGAAAAGTTAGTTATTAAGCTTATGCCTTATTACTATTAAGCCAAATTATTTTTATTGTTTATTTACTATGGCATTTATTTTTGTTAAATGGTCTTTTGCACATCCATTTATTATGGTAGGTCTTTATGTCTGTCTTAACAATGTCATGTACTCTAGAATTTAATTATTAAACTTTTGCCATATATGTTGAAAATGATTCTGTCAGTTGCTTTACTTTTTGTTTTTAGGAAATTTTGTTTATTTTATGAAGTGTTTCATTTTATAGAATAAAATTTATTGACCTTTATCATTTACATTTAGTCTATTGCTTCAGTTAAGTAAGTTATTTTTCTAAAAATTCAATAGTCACTTCTATTTGCTATTGATTTTCTGTTTATATTGTTGTCTTCAACATGAAATATACTTTGTTTTGACTATGACTCTGAATTTTTCTTCTAAATCTTAATCTAATATTAACTTTATGAAACATCCCTTTAATTTATATATTGAGTTTTATATTTAAAACTGTAAGTTTCAGGATTTCTATTCTATCTGATTACTCTAAAAAATTACAATATTTATGTTCAATTATGGTGCGATTAAATATTTGACACTGTCTGGACCTGTCCACCTTCACCAGACATCTTTTTAAGTATACACATATACATTAAGTAGCATGATCATTTTTAAATGTTTCATTAATTTTTTTAAACTTTACTGAGCTATATATAAATCACATCATACAATTCACCAATATAAAGTGTACCATTCGATGGTTTCAGCATATTCATAGAAATGAGCAAATATAATTAATCACCCATCCCCCAACCTCCTCCAGCCATAGGCAATTGCTAATCTACTTTTTGTCTCTATAGACACTCCTGTCATCGATACTTCTTATGAATACGAGCATCTAATATGTGTCTTTGTGACTTTTTTTTTGATTTATTGACATATAACAATTTTTAAGTATAAGGTATAAAATGTGATGATTTTAAATATAAATCTACTGTATGTGAAATGATGACCACAATAAGGTTATTTGGCACAACTAACAGATCCATCACCTCATGTGGCTATGTTTTTGTGTGTGTAGTGATGTCACTTAAGATTCACTCTCTTAGCAACTTTCAAATCTGTAATACCTTGTAGTTAACTATAGTCATCATGCAGTGCATTAGATCCTCAGAGCTTATTTTTATGATAGCTGAAAGTTTGTAGCCTTTTAGCAATACCTCCCTCTTTACCCCACTCCACAAGCCACTGGAAAACTACCAATCTGCTCTGTTTTTAGATTTCACCTGTCAGTTCAATCATAGAGTTTTTTTCTTTATATAATTTATTTCACTTAGTATAATGTCCTCCAATTACATCCCTGTTGTTGAAAATAGCTATATATCCTTCCTTCCTTTTAATGACTGAATAATATCCCATTGTATGTGTATCTGTACACACACAAATACACAGATAACTTCTTTATTCATCTGTCCGTCCACAAACATTTAGGTTTTTTCCATGTCTTGGTTGGCTATTGTGACTAATGCTACAATGAACACGAGGATGCAGTTCTTTGAGATACTGATTTCATTTCCTTATGTACTCAGAAGTGAAATTGCTGAAGAATATGATTGTTCTATTTATTTATTTAAGGAAACTCCTTACTGTTTTTCTATCACTATGACTGTATCACACTGTGGTAGTTACCGGGGGAGAGAGGAACTCTAGAGCTAGAGATTCTGGTTTTAACATTGGTTCCATTACCTCCTAGAATTTTCGAAACAATGTATTTTATTTTTAACCCCCAGCCCCAGGACTCTTAGCTCTGGTCCAAAGGCTTTACATGGCCTGTTCCTTAGCTGCCTTAGCCACCTGCTCCATAGGTGTGCACCTGATTCTGAGAACAATTCTGTGAATTCGATATTATCATAAATTATATATCTTTCTTTCTCTTAATATGCAGACATGGGCACGCCCTATTGGAGTAGCGGTTGGGTCTGGCCAAGCACAGTCCACACATATCCCAGGACACAGATTCATGTGGGAGATGTGGGAGAGACTGCCAAGACATAGGACTAAAGTAAAAGTAAACACAGTGCATCTTCCTTATCTTTTTCTACTTGCCTGCCTACTTGCCTTTGTTCCTGCCTGCAACTTTCCACATATATGTATATATATTTGCATGCCCCAGTGACCTAGTGGATAAGACCACTGGACATATCCCACATATACCCCAAAAACTCAGGTTTGAGACCTAGGGCCGGGGGAACAATAAAGATGAACAACTAAATTAAATAAATAAATGAATGTTGTTCTCCTCTCTTCCTACCTGCCTGCCTACTGCCCACATTCCCACCTGCACCTTTCCTTTTAAAAAAAAATATGCAGACACAATTTAAAAATATGGATATGGAATAATAAAAATCATTTTCAGTAATGATGGTCTATCTAAATATAATTACTGGATTTTTGGATTAGAGTTTTAGTAAGACATTTAAATTTTATTTCTCAAAATCCTAGTTTATTTACCTTGTCTTGTGTATTCATTATTTAAACACAGTATGACTTACAGGAATATTTCATTTGTTTAATAAAGAATATGACAGTATTTGTTTTGGTTTCCTATTAAATTATTTGTCAAACAGTCACATTTTTTATTTGAATAGTTTTTTTAGCCTTTCCTCAAACACATTTTAGTGATTTATATTCACTCATCACATTAATGAAATAAATACTAAATGATTAATTTATATGTTTATTTTAAAAAGCGACCAGAGAAAAATATTTCAGAAGGTGGAAATTCTGAAACAGTACATATTAAGAAAAAAAGTTCTGTGGTATGTAGTATTAAATTGCACTGTCCCTGAAAGCAGTTATCAAACCTTTAGTATATGTTAAACTTATAACTTATAGATGGTATTGGAGTGTCGATTATAAAAACTTTCAAGCACTTTTGAAAGCTTGCATGGGCAGTTTTTAGTGTTGCCAAATATTAACTTAGGTATATACTCTCTGCTTTTGAATAACTAGTATATTTGCTCAAATTCAGCAACTCATTATCAGGACACCAAACACTTGAGGAGAATACTATCACATCACTGGTATATTATTTTTATTTACTCCTAAGAGCAATGCACAGTAGGTTTTATTATTACTATTTATAAATACCGGAAACAGAAGTACAAAGAGATGCATGTCTTGAAAAAAGTTCTTTAGCTTCAAATACTTAAGAAATATCTATTCTGTTGCTTCTCCACCAGGAGGAGATGAAGTCTTAATTTATGAGTAGAGTGGACACTGCCCCCTCCCTGTTTTTTGGACTTTCCAGTAACTCTTCCTTTAGAAAATGCTCTTTCATACCAAAATAATCCAATTATTGATTGTTTCTGATATTCTATTGTAATGGCTCTGCATGTATGATCCTGGACCAGCAACAGTCAAATTATCTGAGAACTGGTTAAAAATACAAATATCCCAGACTTACTGATTCATAATTAGAGGTGCAACCCAGAATCTGTATTTAGCAAGCCCCTAAGAAGAATCTGATGTTCACCAAAGTTTGAGAATCACCATCCCATGGAAACTGTTTTCTAGATAATCACCCACTCTTAATTCCAAATCCACCTTAGTTCTCATGAAACTTTCTCCCTGAATAACATTTAATAGAATTCACCACTATCTCAATCTTAACACTGTCTTAACGTATCTAAATACATTTTTTATCTGGTCATCCTTTATGAGACTCCTCACCAGCATCTCCCTTTTGTTCCTAGAGAAGACATTTCCTAAGTTTCCTAAATTCTCTTTTTACCCCTGTCCACTTCATCAAATCCCACTACCGTGAACTTCACATAGATACTGAGGCCTTCCAAATCCGTGTCTTCAACCTAGGCCTGTTAGCTGAATTTTTTTATCATTGACTCAACATATGTTTCAGAATGTGGAAATTCATGATTCAGCAGGCACATTCAAGTACAATATGTTGGTGTAGCCACAGGAAAAAACAAACATGGTCCCTGTCCTCAGAAGCAGATCATTGAAATCGGAAATACTTGTTTAAAAAGACATTAAACCTTGATGTTCTCAGTTTTCATTATTCAACATGCCCTGATTTACTAAAATCACCTTTCTCTTGAAAACAGATATTCCTTTTAAGTTTGATATTGAAGTATCACTATCCACACCAAAACTATCTGACTCCTCTTTCCTTCATCCCACACATACAACCAATCTCCCCAAGTCTTCTTCTTTAAAAACTTATCATTTCACAAGCATCTCCCTCCCTTATGGCCAATATACTTGGTCCTGTTCTCATCTATAATGTAGTAGTTTGTGATACATACTATACTACAGTTGACGCCTACTCTTTTCCCTACCTTTTCTAAATTTTTCCCATTCAATATACCTTTCATAATATTGTCTGATTTCTTTAAAATAAGAGACCATGTCATATTCTTATTACTGCTTTAAAAAAAGTTAAGCAAACAACATACTGCAAGAGCTCCCAGTTGTTCACAAAGATCAACTCTTTAATAAAGCATGCAATAACTTTTAGATATGAGTTAACTTCCTTTCCAGCTATGTGTCCAGCCTCCCTGGGCTTCTTATTAGTGGCTTGATTTGCCATGACCTTTCACTTGGCCACTCAGCTATGACTCTTCTTGTATTGTGTCCTATACAGTGACTTTATCAACACTTATTCCTCTGGTTGTATCCCCTTTTCTGTGAAGTTTTTCCCATCTCTTCTAACACTGCTGATCCAAATTGAGACAAAATTCATAATTCCTTGTTTCATATGCTAGAACATTTTGCTGGTGTTATTAACAATGCTCCACTGAATTTTGAACAATGACAGCAAAGATTATGCTGATTCATCTGTGTACACTGGCATCTAGCTCAGTGCTTGGCACATTAGCAGATGTTTAATAAACAGGCTGAATTGACTTAACCCATCCATGTTGCTGCCATCTGCAAGCTCAGACATTTTAAAGAAAGATCATTCTACCTTCTAGACACACTGAAAGTAGAAAGCCAACAAGGAAACAATTACATGAACACAGTTCTCCTAAGCAGATAGCTGTGATATCCTGGGTGATAGCATTGGTCCAGAATAGCTCTTCGTGATGATGCTTGTTAATCATAAAAAGATTAAAATTAGAATTTTAAATTCTATGTTTAAGGATAACAAAATGTTTTAGCTTTGTTAAATATTAAAAAAAAAATTAGGATTTTACAATTATTGCTGTATTACTTAGCATTGGTTCCAGCAAATGGATGGAATACCAAAATAACCTGAGTTTACATATATGCAGTTTTATTTCTTTCCTGCATGCTCATTCTGAGATGGCAGCCTAGGGTAGAGTCAGATGCCAGCGTGTCATTTGTCTTGTTGCTGTGCTTACAGGGCCCCTGTTCCAAAGCGGCTGAGCATATGGATAGTAGAACCCCACGATTATGTTTGCATTACTTTTTCCCTTTCGGCCTTCCAGATGTTTGTCACATCACTTCTGCTTATCTTCTACTATCCAGATCTTAGCGAATAACCACAGCTTACTGTAAGGAAGTTGGAAAATGTAGCTTGACTCTTCCAGAAGTTATGAGTTCAGTTAAAGTCTGTGGGTTCTAATACTAAGGAAGAAGGGAAAGTGGAGGCTACAAGACAACTAGCATCCTCTTAACTAGTATTTTAAACCTCTGTTTTCTCAGCAGCCCCCAATATACAGTTGCACATTCTTGTTTTTCAGCAATGACTCATAAAACCAGCACCATTTTATCTGAAATATTAGTATCCCTCCCACATCAGCATTTATAAAGTTATCAAAATAGAAAGCAACTGAAATACCATCCACTCCAGGGCAGTCTGTAAATTATGTGTCATTAGTCCATTAAGAGATAAGATCAAAACTTGAGAACCCTTAAAATCTTAGAGTAATTAGATAGTTCTGTGACATGCAAGCCTATAACGAGTATCCATCTCAGTGAGTATAGACCAGGTGTCATCTAATTCACTTGGTTCAAGTCACATGTGGCACAAGCTGAGTCTATGCCACGTACATAGATAACATGTGTCAGTCCAGAACGGATCAGAAATTTTAAAAAGCAGTCCTTCAAAGAGAGTTTGAGAAGTGCTGTTTTATGCCAACACAAGGGACACACTGATGCTGCAGTTTGGGGTTCCTGACCTTTGGTACAGCATTTGTGCCTTGGACCTTCCTCTTCTCAGATGCTGGCACTGATGCCATTAACCACACCTTTGATGGCCTAGTGGGGACCTAGAGACTTTCCTAACAAGAGCTCTAAGCCCATTGTGGGTGCTTCTGAAATCTGATTGGCTTCTCTGTGTCAGAACTCCAGTGGTCCTGGGAGGACCACTGTGCATGTAACCCTATGCTCATGAACCATTGCATCTTCTGCACTTACTTTCACTCCAACTTATCTGCAACTCTATACTCTCCATCCTGCTCCAGACTTCATAAATTACAGAAAACTATGACCTTAACTCTCACCCATCTTTGAAAATCTGCATTACCTAAATGCCACTGATGCATGCTCCTCTATAGAGAGAGAGAGAGAGAGAGAGAGAGAGAGAGAGAGAGAGAGAGAGAGAGGCAGTTTGTCAAACCCACTCTCATTTGAATCAATGATTATGCTATACTAGTCTGATCAAGTTTTTTAATGAACAGTTCACCAAATTACTGCTGAATTTTTTAGCAGTTTTGTTTTGGTGATCACTAACACCCGAAGCTTTCACAGTCTATTTGATAGGGCAGCTCAGTCATCAGTTTCCCATGTGATTCGCACTTCAGATGCTGAGGCAATTTTCCAGGAATCGACATTTAAGATGTGAATGGATGAGCTTTTCTTTAAAGGTACTTTTCAGACTGCTCTATTTCTGGGCACGTGTCCCTCCATGCCTTTACTTCTTGAGATGAGAAGGCTCGGATAAGCTCTCTTCCACCTGGTAGAGGATGCACACTAGATGTCTTCCCTGCAACTGGTAATTTGGCAGATCAGGGGACTGATGTACAGCCACCACCAGGCGCCAGATGCTATTGTAGTTCAATTAGGTTTCCATTCACAAGACAAATGATTTTAGCAGCTGGAAGCAAACTTTGGCAGGGGCAGGTGAGTCTCCACCAAAATTACTATTTTTATACACACCATGGTGGCAAATAATATGCCTGAAAAAAATCACCTCCACCCAAAATGCTTCCCACTGGAGTTTCACCTTGTGCTGCAAGGAAGAGCCTCGGTGGTTTATGTGAGGATGTGGGAGTGGGGAGCAAATAAAGAAGGCAAAAGTACAGAATAAAGGCCTTTCTTTGCCTTTTCCTTTACATAGCATTTTACCATTTTAGAGCACTTTAAGATATATTGTCTCATCTGACTCAGACAATCAGTTAATGCTGCCCCCAGAGTCTACATTACTCTCTCTACTCTTTAGTTGAGAAAACAGGCTCACAAAAGTTAAAGAACTTTGCCCCAAAGCACAAAGACATTAAGCGAAAGGATCAGCAACAAACTCTTACCTCTCACTCCTTTGCTTAGCCCTGATTCCTAATTGACTATCTTTTGCTATTTCTGCCTCCCAAAATCAAATATTTTTGCTTATTTTTCCTTTAGATATTATCATCAGTTTTGCTCTAGCCTTGCTTCTCCTCCCCTGTTGATATAGTTCATTTACTTTAGATTGTTCATGGTGTTCATTAGGTAGTAAACTCTTGAAGGTGAAAGACAGGTTTCTCTGCGGTCAGGAGATTTCACAAATTGAGTTCTTTTTAGCTGAAGCTTCCTAAGGTGTTTTAAGTATGGCCAGTGAACATTAACCAATTAGGCAGTTTCTCAGGTTCAGGCAAGACTTCTAAGAACTTTTCATACATGTTCAGGAATAAGAATAATCTATCAGGCTCTTTTAAACAATAAATGCAACTGTTTTAAGATCAGACAACACAAAGATTTTTCTAGTCTCTTTCAAAATGACAAGTGTATATCAATTTGTAATGTCGACCATATCTCCTAGAAAGAGGAGATTTCGAGCCTTCTTCTCTTAAGTGTACGTCTCATCTGGAAAATATGAGCATAGTGGTGTTGAGGCAAGCATCCTAAATGATAGTGTTACAATACACTGTTCCGTGAGAAGGTAAAATGCAAGAGTGTGTTGGGAAAAGAACTTAACAAGAAGGCTGAAACCATTTTAAAAGTGTAAAACTCCTTCCACAGGGGAGTTAGGACACTAAAACTTCCATCAAAGCACATGAAAATGACATCAGTGCACTGTTAGCCCCTCATAAATGAGCCAGACCTAGAAAAGATATTTGAGCAATGTCAGACCTTTTCAAACTCCCACCAAACTTTGACATCTGTTAAATCATTAAAGATACAAATAAAATGCTAACCAAGATGGAGAAGGAGAGTGTTGATAGCATGTATTAGGAATAAAACTGAAAGTCCAGAAAATACATCATTAATTCCTGGATTTTGGAATGTCACTGTAACTTGTTGGCTAAACTTTCCCAAGTTATAAGTCACTGGAAACTTTGTTGGTAATAAATAGACCAGGGAATCTGTAATAGATGGATTTAGGGCTTTTAGCACTGGCATGGTTGCTCAGACAATACGTAGATCTCCTTTGACTCCCCATATCCTCATCTTCCTCCAAAACACCTTGCTTCAAATTCCATGGCAAATAATTCTCCCCTCAGACCTTAAAGAGAAATTTGTCCTTGAATTAGCTCCATAAGAACAAAACCAAAGCCTATACTAGTACTTTACCTGATTTAACAGTGGATTGTCTTTTCTCTGTCTTTGGAGTCCAGCACATACTTGCTTTGAAAGTTCCCTTATGCAGAAGAGGAAGAATTCCCCTTCAAAACAGAAAAAAAGCAAGATAGCCATCAAGTTGTTTTACTTTAATTTTCCTGGACAAAAAGAAATGCTACAGATCTCAGATGGCCCGTAGGTATATGTGGCTTTGCTAATGATCTCTAGTCAATAGAATGTGAAGAGAATTCACTGTGTCAATTCCAGGCTGAGAGCATTAAGAAGAGGAGTGGTCTCCCCATACAGTTTCCCTTCCCTTTCCACAAGGAACTATCAAGTCCAGTTCCAACTGGAATTGCTACAAGCCACATATAGCCTGGGTCCCTGAGTCACCAGTTAGGGGAAAGAAGTCACCTGACCCAAGGAGCCTCTTAAGTGAGAAGTAAATTAGTATTGGGTTATTCCTGTCACTCAGGAATTGTTTGACAATGCAGTTAGCCTTAATTTCTGTGACGTAAAAATAACTTCTATAATATTAAATTTAAAAAAATAGATTAAACTGATACATAATCTGGTGATGTACCATAAATGGATGGGATGCTCAAGGAACTGAGTTCAAGGAAAGCTAGGGCCTGAAGGGGGATAGAGATTAGCCTAATATGTGGGCTTCCTCCAGCTATGAGAAGAGGTACTAAGGAAGTACCATTCCACACCTCTGCACCTGCCCATCAAAGAGGGGGCATTTAGAAAGAGCGGTCAGAGTGCATTAGCTCACTAAAAGGGATTTTCACTGTGTAAGGGTGGACCTGAGGATGGAAGAAGAGGGGGATTCACAGCAGGATGAAAAAGCAAGTAATCTGAGACAAATGAACCCATGTCCACAAAGCATTTCGGCAGGGCTTCCAACATGTGAGCAGAAACGTTCAGCAATGGGAATTTGGGGTGATCATGGAGATGATATCATAACCAAGGCCACAAGCAGATTTAGCAACTTGGCAGCAATAGCAGTCGAAGTTCCAGAAGTACCGGTTTTCCAAGGAGGAGGTTCAGAATGCTGAACCAGCTGGTCAGGGAGGAGGTTCTGGGTGGGCTTCTTGGAAGAGGTCATCTAAGGTGCACATGGAAGACAGTGAGAGGGCAGGGCTGCAGGCTCAATAACCTAACTCAGAGAAGAAGAAAGGAAGTGAATTTTGTGGGAATTTACTCTCCCCCTTCTCTCCGTGGAACTGTTCTAGAGAAGAGTCTCCTGGTTCTGCCTGCAGCTTTATTCTGGAATCCATTAAAACCAGAAAAGAAATCAGATGCCTACATTTTTACAGAATAGAGCTGTCTTCTCACATCTTTCTTCCTCCTGGGAGAATTTCAGGAAGTTGGTAGAAGTAGCTAAGATAATACCATAGGAATAGGGAGGCCTCTCTGACTCCACCTCTCCCCCACACTGGGTAAATTCCTTGCTGGCTTCACACTATTCAAAACCTACTATCTACCCTCATGAAGAGGAAAAAATTCTTTCCCACGTACATCTTCTGCCTGACAAAGCCTGCATCCCTTCATCATATCCAGTGTCCTTGCTGAGGAAAGGACCTGATATGCTTCTGAATCATTCAGCCTGTACTGCCACGGACAACAAGCCCAAGCGTGACTGAGTGTGCCTTGGGTGACATGGAGATAAGACAGGAGAACCTGACAGAGAAGGAGGACTAAATGTGCTCCCTACAACAAGTTTAACAGCCTCCACCATACAATGGCAACTCTTTTTTCTATTTATTTTATTAATAAATATTGTGAATAAAAAGTCAGATTTTATTCACTCAAAAATATTGAGTACAGTGGGGCAGAAGCTCTTTGAGTTGTATAGACACCTGTGCTTCCAGTACTCATGGGGTCTATGAGCTAATAGAGAAGATAAGAAATTAATATAAGGGAGGTTGTTTTTCTTGCCTAAAACAAAGAAATAAAATGCCACGAGGTCTAATTCACAGGAAGGTAAAATTACTCTTAGCTGGAAAGTGAATTCAACATCATAAAACATTGGTGCTATGTGGCACCATTGAGATCAACTCAATCTAAATACTTCAAGTGTTCTAAGATACAATTAACTTTGGAAAATATAACATAGAGCCTGAGATACACTAGACTAACATTTAACCCATTAATATCCATTTAGCAGGAGAAGGGTGAGCACTTTGTAGATGCTGAGCTGGTAAAAGAAGGAAGGAAAACAAAACAGAAAAACTTTTGGAGATCAATAGCCTGGGCAGTCTTAAGTTGTGGATCCAAGGCAGAGAACTTATTTCCATATAACCCAGAACCATTGCTTCATTCTCAGAAAGTGCTCAGTTTAAAAGCTCTATGCAGTGAGAGGCAGGATAAGAGAGGATGGGAGAAATTGAACTATCACCTTGTGTTGTGCTCTTACCTCAAATTCCAATACTAAGAAGAATACTATTTAAAATATGATCTGCAAAACCTTAATGCTCCCAAGACCTCCAAAATAATATTCCTTCTCTTAGAACTCATTTATTTTGTTATTCATCACAATATCAAGGTGTTCCAAACAGCTGTCACTCCCACTGGTGAAGAGGGATAGGGTGCAGTACAAACCCACCAGTGGACCTTCAGTCTCAGTGACTGACCCACTCCTACCCTTGCTGGTTGAACACCCGCTTCTCTCTCCAGAAATTGAACTATTAGGAGTAAATGTGCAGACTAATGGAGCACAAAAACCTTGCTCATTCAACAGATCTTCAAGTCTAAATTTTGACATTCTCATTTGCCTGAGGCTCAAAAGTACAAGTTTCTTTGAATGCTGTATAGCTGTGGAAAAGGAGAAAGGAAACTAACATTTGTGTTGATGACAATAAAAACTGCAATAATCTCCTTAAACTTATTTAAAAATGTCTTAGATCAGGCTGAACTATCCTCTATAATATAAGCTTAGAAGATAGTCTCCATTTTACAAAGAAACTTTGGTCTAAGAGAGAGAGATTAAGTGCCTCGTGAAAGCGGAATTCTATGTGCAGAACCCAGCTCTGAATTTAAGTCTCTCTGATTCCAAAGTTCTTTCCAGTCTCCAAACTATCTCGATGTAGAGAAGCAGCTTTAGTCGAACTGTAATAAAGTCAAAAATCCAAACAGAGTGAGTGTGCTGAGGCTGTGGGGTGGTGGTGGAGGGAGGTGTTGAGTCTCTCAAATGGAGCAGTGTGTATTGGTTGATCGTATGTGCCATTTTAAATGGGACAGCAGTTTTCACTGCATTTCCCAATTATTCTGTTGTTTTGATATGAGTGTCAATTTTGTGCCATTTTTAATAAACGAGGACCATCTTTGGCATAAGGCAAGAGAGGTACTTGAGTTGCCCTGGGCCCAGTCTATTGAGGGGACCCCAAAGCTGCTGCCCCTTTTGCCCTTTGTTAAAGATGACGCTTGTCAGTGCTGACCTGTACACACTCACACACCCTCCACGTGCTCCTGTTTCTTCAAAGGGAGTAGAACACTGCAGCGTGGTTATCTCTGGCACTCTGGGGGTTATTGGGCACTTCTGGCACTGAGATGGCTAAAGTGGCATGTGTTTTAGGCAGGATATTTAGAGCAGGGCTCATAGGGGGCATTAAATTTTGTCTTTGCCTAAGGTTTAAAAGTTCCTTGCATAGGTCCCAGCCATTTGTATGAAGTCCCATGGGACCACAGGCCATTACTATGTGCCTGAAGATTGGCATTCAAAAGTACTGGCTGCTCTGCTCCTGGTCAAACTGCTCTGCCTCTTCCCCTTCCCTTAGTTGCCAGTACATACACCTATCCCATTTTTGCCATCCCGATGTCCCTTCTTTGTCTAAAGGAAATATGGTCAAAGCAGCTAATGTCATCGCATCAGTCACTATCATCCCCATCTCCTTATGCAAGACACTGCTTACTATAAGGAACTGATGGAATTCCTTCTTGTGTTTAATGATGAGAACCGTATTTCATTTTATATAATCTTGCTGCTAGGAAGTTCAGAGACAAATTTGAATTGAATTTCCTCTTTTGTAACTGTCTAGTACTCTACGTGCATATCAGAGTTACTTTCTTCTCATCTTGACCCTGGATTATGACTTCTTTTTTACCTGGTTCTCTTCTTTTGTTCATTATTTACACATTTATTCATTATATGTATTCTCATGAGACTCCTCAAAATTTTAGTGGACTAAGTAAGGTATGCATGACATAAATTAAAAAATAACTTACCTGGATAAAGCTTTCATCTCTAGTATCACAGAGAATCTTTAGTCCTTCAAATTCTATAGCTAAAAAATCTGAAGAAAAATAAAGACACCATCTGGCTGCCTTGGGGAAGACAGAGGTAATTCAGGTCTTTGATCTGCTCTGCACATGGACTAGGAGAGGGAAAAAGGACCAAATCTCCTTGACACAGACAATCATTTGCTTTATTAAACAAGTGTCTTGTATTACACACAGAGTAGTGCATTATGTGAATGCACAAGAAAAAATTATGATGAAAAGTAGATAGTGAGCATACTGAGTACTTTGGATTTTGAAACATTAGTATCACAGCTGTTTCTAATAATTTTTCTCTAACTCCAAACTTATTTCCATAACATGTATTAATGTAACTGTAACTGCCCCAAAATGTTTTTCATGTTTTTAAATGAAGTTTTCTTAGAAATAACTATGCAACTCAGAGCCCATAACCTTTTAGATCATATATATGTATATATATTTATAATATCTATATATATCTCCCTATATTAAAGTTATGCTGCATTAGGTTTTTTTGTTGTTTTTTTTTTGATTTGCCGTGATTCAGGATGGGGGTAGTTTCAAAGAGTTGACTTTTCTTATAAACTTGTGAAATGGGCTTTTCTAAACAAAAGAAGCAAACCGTCCAAAAAGAATCTCACAAATGAGAGAAGTCAAGAAAGTTATTCCATTTAAAATCCCTGGTATTTTAAATGGAAATGGAAATTGGGGAGTTCATTCTTCATCCACCATCTGGGTCCTAGATAATGGTAACAGGTTTTGGGAACCTGACTGGGAAATATCCACTAGCTAGCCTGAGGAAGTTCAGTTGTTTTTTGTTGTTTTTTTTTTTTTGCGTAGGGGAGGTAGAGGGGAATGATTATATCATTCGAAGTCTGGAGTACACCTCAACTCAAGTGCAAAGAAAACATACTAATATTCCCTTCAGATTCCAATTTCTAATTAATCACCTTTCCCAACCCCCATAGTCTCCCTCCCCACCCCCATGCTTCCTTTTCCGGGTGGTTTTATATTTTTATGAAGGTTGAGAGATGTCTTCCTTTAGAGATTGTCTCTCTCCGCCTAAATATGACATACAGCCGGACGCTAATGTCTTCTCTGGGACTAGTTTCCCCAGAGACTCAGGGTCGCCTCCACCTAGCCCCCAAATCAAGCCAATCCACAATCCTTTGCTTTCAGCCCGGGTTGCGTCGGTGCTCCGCTCCGTTCAGGCCCTAGGCTCCCGCGGCCAGGCGGAGGGGTCCCGGATGAGCCGAGTACAGAAGGCCGAGTAGGCCGAGTCCGAGCCCGCGGGACCCGCAAGGCGAGGCCACACCACCCAGCCCGGCTTGGGGCAGTGCGGGAGACGGTCTCCAAGGGTGCCACGGGCCGCACCCAGGGCCCGAAGCAGGACAGGCTACCCGAAAGGGCTTGCCAGGAGCCCCTTTCTTCCAGGAGGTCGCAGATCAGGGCTGAATTATCCCCAAATCAACCCCGCTCCTTCCCGGACCACAATACATTGTCTCTCCACCACCACTCGGTTGAGCCGAGCAGGATTTTTATCCGCGTTGTGACGCTGAGGTTACACGGGGGTGGTGCTTCGAGGACATGGTTCGAGTCACGACACAAATACGTGCCGAACCGCGCAGTGAGCGACGCAAACCCGCCTCCCCACGCTTCCGAATTATCCCTAGTGGAGCGAGCCGCGCGCCAGGCGGCCAGCGGAGCCCAGAGGCGGAGACAGATGCAGGTCTACGCCCTGGAGACCGAGCGGTGGGCGGCGAGCTGCCAGGTCGGCGCGGGCGCTGGGCGTCGAGTCCTGCGCCAGCCTGTGTGTGCGCTGCGCAGCTACCGAATCACCAAGAAGCCAAAG
Source organism: Solenodon paradoxus (assembly GCA_004363575.1). NCBI lineage: Eukaryota > Metazoa > Chordata > Mammalia > Eulipotyphla > Solenodontidae > Solenodon > Solenodon paradoxus. The sequence continues at coordinate 355,456 of RJWH01000396.1, read as the reverse complement.
TTTCCCGAAACGCCGCTGCTTGACCTGAGCAGGACGCGGTGGGAGGCCAATTCTCCGGAGCTGCCCTAGAAGAGAGGCCGCGCCTCCCAGGAACACGGGATCCCTGCGGGGACTTTAAGTTTTCGTACACACTTTGCTTTTTTTTAACCAATTTTTAAAAGGAAAGTATTAAAATATAGAGATGAGTACTAGCCTTCTTTCCTCCTCTCCATGCCCACTCGGCTCTCCTGTAGAAACCAGGATTAACAGCCTGAGGCGAGCGCGCACACACGCGCACCCATGCACGCACGCTGCGTGTGCTAGACCTCTGTCGTCGTTGTCTCTCAGGCTGCCCAGGGAGGTTGTGGACTCGGACCCGGACACTTTGGCTTGATAGTGCGATCTTAATAATCTGGCGAAGTTTCTGAGGCTTTTGATGATCCATATTACTAACTATCCCTCGAGGAGCCAGGAGCTACGCCCAGCAAGTGGCGCCCCTTGGCAAATCAAAGCACCTCCTCTGGTGCAAGGGGAAGAGCAGGACCGGTGCGGGCTCCCACACTAATTAATAACCCTCCGAGGCCTCAGAACATTTGATCAGAGACTGAGGCCTTTTCAAGATAGGCGCCCGGGGAGATGATATATTGATTGTACTTTGCACTTAACAGTAACCGCGGCCCCGGAGACTCCCGGCGGCTGATAGAAGTGCATTCTGCCGGTCCTGTGTGCCGCAGGAGACGTGGGGGCTTTAGATTCGTCGTTTTGACAGGTGGCAAAGTGGCCTGTCGGGACATACTCCAACTTCCTGGGGTGCCCTGGCTAGTCACCTCGCTTCAGGAAAGGGGCGCGTGCTCAGCGGGATCCCAGGTTCCGGAATGGGGTGTGAGCATTGAAAAGTGAGCGTACAGGCGGGCTCTGGACTCCAAGCAACTGCAGTGCAGACGCCGCAGAGAGCTTCCCAGGGCGCTTTCCTTGGTTTCCCGTAAAAAGGGTTTAATTGTTAATAGATGAGACTAATCTCCTTCAAGAGACTTGAGCAATCAGAGAAACTCCTCTGGGATCTAGGGAGAGTCGAGAGTTGTTACTCTCTGCTACCCCCTCCAACCCCCGCCAGACACACACACATACACACACACACACGCACGCACGCACGCACGCACGCGCGCACCGCCAGAGACTATCAGACACACACCCCGCTGGAGAATTCTTGATGCTACATTAGGGGGTCGTTTAGACGTGGCCATGCCTTTCTCCCCCAAAATACCCCTAACTCAAATGACTCTGAACCTGGGACCGAGTCTGATACGCACTCTGATCCCGGGGGCCGCGTCCCACTCACTCGGATCCCGCCAGCTCAGCAACTGTTGAAAGTCGCGGATGCTTCTGACGCGCGGCGCCCAGCGCGTAGCTTCCCGAAGCTGCTGCGATCCTGATTTATGCTCTAGCTGCTCGTGAGAACCCCAGCGATTTGGCTGTGTTAATTTTTGTCAATTGTTCTTCCTCGCACTGAGATGGTTTGCAGCTTGAAACGTGTTTTATTTATCACCCCGCACATTTGAAATACAGTCAGACATAAAAATAACTGACTCTGGGACTCTGGCGCAATATTGGAGCCGTCGGGGAATAATTTGGCTAACTGACTTGGACGTTTCGCTTTCTAAACAGAAATACAGCTCTCAGTCAAACTGTAAATCAGATTGTCTTCGGTAATGGGGGGGGGAGGGAAAGGAATCAAACCCAAAAGGGAATGGAAACAAAATGAAAGAAAACGCAGAGATATTGACCAAAACAAAACGAGCTTCAGAAAGTCAGACTGGATTTCAAGTTTAGGCGTGGAACCTGACCCAGAACGTGAATTCATGAATGTTTTACCAGCCGGATTGCCCTCAGTGACTTTTACGTTGCCCCACAAAACTGGTCTGATCTCTTTGATTCTTTTTTACTGTTATTGCTAATTTATTATTAAATAATGAATAATCAATGCTATTTGGGGAAGTACCATTAAAGGCTCTAATTATAAATGTTAATGATGGGTGCAGAAAACCTGGGGTGGGAGTTTGACAAGTGACCTAACACTTGGAAAAGAGGGAAATCAATTTTTTTCTGGAACTTTCCTTGTCCCCATGATTTCCGTGAACAGATAGAAAAAAATCTGAATCTTTTCTGTGCCTCAGGGATTCCACTTCCCCATCTACCTGGAAAAATGAAAAGCTCAATAATGAAAGTTCAATTTCTTACCTGCCCAGCCAGCTCCTTGGTCAAAAGCCGGGACAACACCATCCTTCAGAAAGGCGGGAACCGGGAAAGAAAACCCATAATGGTGCCCACTCAGCAGCTGATTATAAAGGGGAACTAAAAAACAACCAAATAAAACTTCTGTCTGGGAAAGGCACATCTGCTATTATTTTGCATTATTTCTCTCCTCAAGAAATTTTTATTCTAGCACAACACAGTAGACATCAGCCTTGTACATTTCCCTACACTTCCATAGCCAAAATCTGAGGATAGTTTTCTTGACATGAATCCACAGTGACCTTACATGTAGTCACCTGCCCCACTCTTTGGGTATTTAAACAAGTTTATAATATTTTAAACTCCTTTTGACCATGATCATTCACAAAACTTGCTTCTAACATTTCTGCAAATAAACTGGAACTAGAGAACTGTGACTCTTAAAATCTACAAATTAAAACTAAATTTAAAGATACCACAGGGGGCTTCAGGTAGAAAATTAGAGGGATTATTGTAAAATAACTCTGAAGTTCTAAGGAAGATACCCTGATAGTTGATAGTCATCAATTTCCATTGATAATACTGAATATATAACATTAAATTACATTGCTATCAAAACATGTGGTTTCAAGGGTGTTAAATGAAGTCAGATTAAAACTAATATTATGATGGAAAAAATACCAGCACCTCTGGGATCTAGATGAAAACTTTTCTTAGGAGCATATCAATTTGGTGTGGTTTTGACATTTGCATCGGATGTTTCTTTATCTGGTGGTTTTTATATTGACCCCAAACTGATCAAGCTGACATCTCTGCTTTTTGGAGCAGGAACTCAATAAGTGCAGTATGCTGCTGACAGGCAACTCCTATGTTGTGAGTAATCCTTTGCCAATAGATGGTCTGATGTCCTTTTCCTTTTCAGTATAACCAGCTGGGAAATGAAAAGAAACATGTTTGCTTCTCCACATATTTATTTTTATTTGTTTTTTTTTTTTTTAATTTTTAACACATCAAAATGAGTTCTTTCCCTTAGAATCTCAAACCACAAATATCTCCCAAAAAGTGTATTTCAAAAACTAAATCTACAGATGTAATACATACCGTGAACCCTATAAAATGCGTTTACAATGCTGACTTAAAGAAATTTATAACTTTCATATGTACCTTCCTTGTGCAATAAGCAACTGCCATATGTTTCCGACTTCCATAATTCAGTTTTTCCTGGACATCTGTAGCAGGTAGTGAGTGCTTCTTAAAGTACATTTTATGTCATTTGAGAAGGAACCTGTATCAAAGACTAAAGGTTAACATAAAAAAGCACACGTCTTTCTAGAAATGCTAACTGTTCTAAATTTATATCACCTATTAAGCATGACCTTAGATAGCTTTTTTCTTCCCCCTTCTTTCTGACACTGAGTGTGGAAATATAGTAATTCAGAAATATTGTACATATTGTACATACTGAGGATTCTTCACAAGCGAGATTTTCAAAGCATCTAAATGTTTTGGCAGAGTGCCTCTTTTTAGTGCTTTTTAAAAAACCTTTTGTTAGAAGATTCTCATTTGACTCCTCTTGAAAACTCAGGATATATACTGTTTATAGTAAAAGGCAATACAACCCTAAACTTTTCCATTATTCATCAATCTGAATTTCATCAGTCTGAATATCCTTCTTAAAAGATGGGAGAGTTTATGTAATTAAAAGTGAAAATAAAACAAAACCTAAAGTCATGTAGAAAAGTCATAATTTGTGGTCAATATTTTTCCTCATGTGTTTAAATGCAGGACTCATTTTCAATACTAATGCTATTTTCAATAGTTTACATCTTTTTGTGCAGTTCCAGTGCCAGCTTTAAATTAATCTTTTAAAAATTCCTTTCATTCAGCTGAAACTGAAATACCTCACATGTCAGAACAAAAATATGAATAAATTCAGCCACATTCTTCATTGTTTATACTTTCAACAGATTATATAAATGTACACAAAATTTCTACTGTTTAAGAACCATCTACAGATGTAAAATATGAGAACAGGGCCCAGTTTACAGCCAGTTAGAGTGTAATGGTGTAATGGTTTTTATAAAAATTGACACACCAAACCTAGTGATTCTTGTGATAATTGGAGTCTAAGAAGAGACATTTAGCTCCATTTTCAATTCACTTTATTAAACCAGCAAATTTAGGGAATCTTTGTCTAGAGGGGGTAAAGAGCTTTACATATTTAATTCAAAGACTATTAAGCTGCATATTTTAAATATTAATATAGCTATCATTTTACATAGAATAGACTATTGAAAGATTATTATTCAGATTATTTATTTCCCCCATTCAGTGTCAGTTTGATTTATATCCAAATCGATCTGTTGCAATGCTGCCTCAGCAATGTCCCACTTCCTATCTTTGAGTATGCATTTGTATCTGGTTGTTAATTTTATTATCTTTAAGTCACTTTATATTTGAATCACTTATTAGTGATAGAGCTAAACATGGCTTTCTTGGACATTTCTGTTACTAACCCTTATCTGTGTGGCTGTGGGAGAAATGTAAGTCAATGAAAGAGGAAGTAAAGACTTTGTCTCTTCACTCACAGGATGAAAAATAATTCAGTATGATTTGGGGCCAGAGTAGATACTGCTGAAAACTGGACATGTGTGGGGAAGCTTATTCACCCAGACAGGTTAGTTTCTTCTGACACTTCCTAGGTTTATTTTCCTGTAGCCCCCTGGATTAGAAGGCTCAGAGCCCCAGTTTCTTCCTTCCTTCTCCTTTCCCCAAGCTGGCGTTTGGAAGGGGAGGTGGCAGCCAGAAATAAAGACAAGCTTACCCTCAGCAGACTCCTCTTTAGATCTCCCAAAACTTCACTCCCCTTCTAAGCCCCTTCAAGAAGAGAGCATTGGTTGAAAAAAAAATCATCTCTAGAAGGGAAGCCCTGGAGGGCCTGGAACTGGTTTTTGGGAGGAACTCTGAAGTCCCAAAGATTCTTTGGTGGATTCTGCAAGGTTCTGGTATTGCTTGTTTGTTTGTTTTGCAGCGGGACTGGGTCACAGCAGATCGGGATCGGGATCTGGTTGAAGAGAAGAGTGGTAAAACAGACGTCAACACATGTGGAGGTGCCGGCTTTGCGTGCAACTCCAACACAGAAGCGAGAAGCAAGGGCTTGCAATTCTGGGTTACTTTCTCCCCCGGGGCCTGGGTATGCAGCTGTGCTGAAGACACACAGGGGGAGGTCCGCGAGCGCTCAGCGATCCACCCCCCCGCCCTTCCCGCCCTCCCCGCCTCCCCTCTGCCGCTTGATTTTAATCCCGTAGCCTTTGTAAATTTATACAGGATATAATTTATTGTTTTTATTAACCCAGATCAGTGGAAAGGCAAGAAGAGCTTGTGCAAAGAGAAGAGAGTGGGAAAGAGTAGAGGGGAAAAGGAGGAGAGAGGGAAACCCTGCCGGAGTGTGTGGCTCTACCCGGTGACTTGGGGGCAGCTTCTGACGTCTAAAGCCGACAATTAGGTTATGGCTCCTTCTCAGATTAAGTTACTAAGTATCATAGCCAGATCATCATTTCTTGATGCTTGGATTAGGCCCTTGCACACCTCTACATTCCCATCTATTTCTGAATTTCTGGTGGGTTTAATCTTTTAGCTAAAAATAAGCATAGTTTTAAATGTGGCAAATAAGTCCTGGATCCTGCGTCTTTGGAATTCAGGGACCACCTAATGCGCCTGGAGCCCAGGGGCCTAGAGCAGACTCTCCTGTAAACCAGGGCTCACCTCCCTGTGCCAGGTTTTGAGTCTGCAAAATCAAGTGAAAGGGTTAGAAACATAGCGACTATCAAGTGTAAAACATAAAGAAAAATAAAATCAATTCATCTAGAAAATGAAATCCAGATGCCTAGGATCTTAACATTTAGAATTAAAACTAAACGTTTATAAATAAAATACAAATGTCATATCAGGTAAAATGAAATAGCGTCTATCTACTTATCTGTCTATCTAGCTAGCTAGCTAATCTCCAGGTTCCAGGCTGAAAGCACTCCTGGAGCCTTCAGAAAGAATGCATTTTTGAAAAAGAATCTTTCAGAACTGTCAGTTTGTAAACTACACCAAGAAAACTGAAGAAGAGGAACTAGATATGCTTTTTAAAATCTCTCCTCTACTCCTGTTAATTTTGTTATCTGCCTGGACACAAATTCCAGTAGTAAATATTCTCCTAGCTGAGAACACGCAAGTTTTCTGATCTCCCTCTGTACCCAAGTCCCTAAGATAAAGCCCCTTGAGAATGTTTTTCTCTGGGGGACTTTAATCTGAATCTTGCCAGAGAAGTGGCAGTTTAGTTTTCATCATTCCTTAACTTAGCTCATGCTGGGAAAGGACATTTTCTCTCTTAAAGTGAAAAGAAGCGCATTTTCCCTGGTACATAAAAAGTCACCAACGTTTACACGTGCGCAGGTGCACATACACACACCCAAGCATACAGGGACAAGTGCACACGCGCACACTGGCTGGCACACATGCATATGCACCCTACTGAGGTTTTCTCCCGGCAATTCGCACCTGTCCCGACTTTTTTTTTTTTTTTTAAACTCTCTGGGCTCGAAAATCATAAGATCTTTGCTGGTCCTGGCACGTGCATTCCCAGCTTTGGGAAAACACCCAGTTGGGGACGTGGCTTCGCATCACTTCAAAGGCCTCTTGCGGACTCCTGCCTTCCTCACCTCCCGCGCTTTGCGGAGGTTTCCAGATCTCTCTTCCTGAGCAGAGCTCGGACTACGCTGAGGTCTATGACCCGCGGCTTCATCAGGTTGGGGCAGCTGGTCTTGCAGGATCCCAGAGTGTGAGCCCGATTTAACAGGAGCGCGAGGAGCGAGTGACTCTTTACTAGGGTTCCCAGAGTCCCACTTGAACCTGGCCTCAGGGGACCAGAACTTTCTTCGTGCTCTGGGAACCCCCCGCGTAACTGGATTGTTTAAGGGACACGTTCTGTCTGACATCCTGGCTTTCCAAGTTGTCCTCTAGGTGGACATATGTCACCGGATGTCCACTCGTTCTGGAGCTTGGTCTCCTTGCGCCAGCGGCTAGAGGTGAACGGAGCGGCAAAGTGACAGAGGAGATTTTGGGACAGTGTAGTCATTTTCAGTCCGTTTGAGTTAAGGGGTATAAAAAGAATAAAGGCCTGTCTACAAAGCAGACTTCGTGCCTGGAACCTGCGTTTCTTCCTGGAACCGGCGTTCATCCCTGTTTCTCGAGGTTCCCCCAGATTAACCGCGTCTGCGTCCCCAGCCTCCTGGCCGGAGAATGCCTGAAGGCTCCGCGACTTCACCCCGTGGCTCAGCGCCTCCAACTCTCCAGGGCCTGAAGGGTGGCTTTAAGGATCACTCTTTCTCTGGGTCAGCGAGAGCCTGGGCCTGGAGTAGTTCGAAGTGTAGTAGCAGGTTGCTAATTCCGGATTTAGACGCCCTCGACTGCAAGGGAATCCAGGCCCCAGTCTCCCGCCACGTCGGCAACCCACTCTCATCCCTTCCACGGCATCCGCACTCCGCGGCCAGGCCTTCGCGGAGCCCACTCCCGTTATCCGTCAGGCTTCAGAAACTAAGTTTGAGCTTATTTTTAAGGTTGTACTACCCGCCTGGGGCGACGCAGACTTTGGAGGTCCTCCAGGGTTCGGATGGCTCTGGACTTTGCCCAAAGCCCTTCTTTTACAAGAGCAAAACAATTCCTTCTAGTTGAATCTGTGTCCCAAGGGTTTAAGAAGCTTCCTCCGCGCGGATATTCCCAGGTTTAGACCCCGACGCTGCAGAATCCTCTTGGCAGCGAGTGCGAGTGGCCTGGATGCCTCTGGGCACGGTCTGCTCTGGTTCCCGCTCTGTTTGTTGCCTGGGAAGAACCACCCGTCGCCCCCAGCTATGGTAAAAAGATCTCTGTGGCAAACTACTCGCTGAATTACTCTACTGAAAACACAAAGAAAAGTCAGAGATAATAGGACAGCCAATTGTGGAGGCTGAATTAAGTGACTTGGGGGAGGTAAGAGCAAAACAAAATAATGCTTTGTGGTCTATTTTATACCAAAACTTTAAGAGTAATATGAATCACTCATTATACAAGAGATTTGCTTTCTTTGTATCAAACATGTTTTGTTAATCTTGACAAAATGACAAATAGAAAATACAAAAAACAAAACAAAAACAACCAAACAAAACAACCCGAAGTGATACGTGCTTAGTATTTTTCAATTAAAAGTATTTTTAAAAATTGTTTTAAAGAATTGACTCTAAAACCCGAGAAAAGAAGTGACAAATTGTCAAAAGCGGTACAAACATGAAGTTGCATTAAATATCAAAGACATTTTAAATAATGCAGTGGGAGAGTTTATTGCAATCTAAAACATATCATTTTGCAAAATTTTGAGGTGGTTCAAAGCTCATCTAAACACACAGAATTAAAATCTCACGACCTACACTTGAAATTAACTCTCATGGTTTGAAAGAAAGGGAGGCTCTGAAACGTCTTTTTATTTTTTTGAAAAGTTTATGGAAAGACTGCCGGATCAAGTACAGATTTGTTTTCCTAAATACAAAGGACATAAAATACCGTTTCTCTCCTAAAGAAAATTTAACGGAGTCAAAAATAAATAAGCTTAGTGTCATTCTCAGCGCAGAGTGGGAGCTGCTAAATTGAGGAATGTTTAAATGAGAAAGTAAACGGCCTGGTGGGGGTGAATTCTCCTCTTTCACCAACACCTTCTGAGTTGTCGCGATATTAAATAATAAGGGAGTGAGTGGGACCGTAATTTGAGGTTTCTTGAAAGATTCTTGATATTCTAATTGGGCAATCCTTAGTCGCCACGGTTTAAAGCCCGGAGTCTCAGTGTTTTCGCGTCGTAATGAGGAAAGCTGGAGATTCTCTGAGGCTGGAAAGGATGGTGAGAGGCTGGGAGACTGACCAGGCTCAGCGCCTGGGGCTGGCACTTCCAAGCCAGACGGCGGCGCTTTTCTCTCTTAGTTTTTCGCTACCTTGTAAGGAAGTGGGCGCGGGCTGCGCGGAGTCGGCGCCTCCAGATTGGTTAGACGTTGCTGTGATTGATAAGTACCCGGACCCCGCCCCTGTCGCTTTATTGACACTAATGAGCAAGTTCTTCCCACCGCTCTCCTGCCTCGAGTGCTGACAGATCAAGGCAACAAATTTCAATTACAATCCCTAATTTGTGTCCGCAGAGTGTTTTTTACCCACGTTAGTCCTCTCTGGCGCGTCAGTCGAGGCAGATCTTGGAGCGGCAGGAGGAGGTGGCGGGGGTGGGAGAGGAGTGCATCAGTGAGAGAAGCGCGCGAGAGAGACGGAGGGAAGGAAACTTGGCGGGTGCGTCGCTAGTTCCTCTGATCCCAACACCAGCAAGAAGGAGGAAACGCCAAATTTGTTTTTGCCCGCGGCGGGGAAGGGGGGCAGAGCTCGGCCTGCGAAAGGCCCCTAGAGTCGTTCAAATTTTGGTGGGGGCAGGAGAGCGAGCGTGCGTGTGTCCGCGTGAGTGTATATGAGCGAGAAGCGGGTGGGCGCCGGGCGGCTGGGATGGCGGAGAAGCGGAGGGGCTCGCCGTGCAGCATGTTAAGCCTCAAGGCGCACGCTTTCTCCGTGGAGGCGCTGATCGGCGCCGAGAAGCAGCAACAGCTTCAGAAGAAGCGGCGAAAGCTGGGCGTGGAGGAGGCGGCCGCGGCAGTAGATGACGGAGGCTGCAGCCACGGTGGTGGCGCGGCAGAAAAGGGCTCCTCTGAGGCGGACGACGGTGCCGCACTCTCGCCACCCGCCGGGGCGGCATCCGGGCCCGTCCGAAGCTGCGTAAACGTGGAGCGAAGCTGCGGCCCCCACGAAGCCGCGGGTGAGTGGGCCCCTTCTTGTCTAATTTCGTCCGGGCGCGTCCCCTCCCAGCTCCGGGCTCGGCCGCGGACAACCTGAAGTTCTGCGAGTTGTGAGCACGCGAGCGTGCCGTGTTCCTACGCGCTCCAGGCAACTCCGCCGCGAGAGCATTGCCTGTGAGTGGCAGGGCGCAAAGCTTGCTGCCTCTCTAGCGGTTCTTGCTGCGCAACTCGGGTCTCCCTCCAGCGGGTTAAAACGCTACTTCCATCCTAACTTCTCCGGCTACCGCCGCCCATTCGGCGACCCGCGCCCAGAACCGCTGCTGTTTGCGGCGCTTGGTAGCACAGAGCTGGACTTTCTGCATCTGTCTACCGTGGGGCTCCAGCCAACGGGTATTCTTTTCCTTTTAACTTTGAAAAATAAGGGGTGGGGGAGAGGTGATTGCAACGGCGTAACCCCCCCGAAACCGGAACAAAAACCCTAAACCGTTGGGGCAAACCAGGAAGAGGGCGGTGTATTTGCTAACGTGGTTTCCCGAGGGGTAGCTGAGCCTTTCCCTTCCTGCCCCTCAAGATTCCCGCTGCCAAGGCCGACGGCGACCGGTGGCTTGCTTATCGTTCTCTTCTTGCCCTTTAGCTTTTTGGCTAGAAGCGCAGGGCGGCCGGGGAGTTTGGTGGGAGCCGAGCCTGAAGAGTTTTCTGGAAGATGCCTCCGTCTGGGCCCGAAGCAGGCGCCTCAGACACTTTTGGCGAAGGGAGGCCCCAGAGCTTTGGATCTGCAACTGTGGCTCCGGGAGCCTTTTCTGCTTTGCACTTTGGGGCGCGAACTCTGTCTGGGTCTGCAGTGGGCATCTGAACTCGGAATTCAGCTCAGGCTCCCTAGGGCAGCGTCCCAGACTGCAGCAGCCAGCAAGAAACTTATTTTGCGGCCTTGACAGGGCAAGGCCCGGAGGGTGGGTGGACCCGGCTGGTGCGCACCTCCCGGCCTCGGGACTTGGACGCCAAGGGCGACCAGCATCGCTTAGGCAAGCAGAGCTAGTGTTTACCTGAAGGTTGATTATTAGAAGAATCTGATCGCACGGAAGCCTCCCCATTTCTCCAGATTCTTTTCTTCTCCCAGGCCACTATCCTTGGGGTCAGTTTCTCTCAACAGGCTTCCTCCCCACTTGACCCCTCGAGGGTTACCCTACCCTGCCCTTTGCTGCCCAGGTGGCGGTGAGGACAGTTTCCTGCAAGGCACTTCTCCGCTGGCATCCCCTGGAGGCTCCCCAAAGGGGTCCCCGGCCCCCGCCCTGGCCCGGTCCGGGACCCCACAGCCCTCGCCGCAGGCCCCGCGGGTGGATCTACAGGGTGCGGAGCTCTGGAAGCGCTTTCACGAGATCGGCACGGAGATGATCATCACCAAGGCGGGCAGGTAAAGGGCGAGCTGGCGCGAAAGTTCCCTCACGGTTTCCCCCGCTGGCTCACCCCAGCCCTCAGTGGGTTAGGTAGAAGGGCCTGCAGAGCCTCAGAATCTCTGGGTAGCACTTTCATTCAGACTGGGCAAGGCCTTTGGTAGTAATTCATTTTTAGACTTGGGCTTTGCCTACGCTCCCCGGAGTGCAGTCGGTGAGCAGTACAGGACACAGCCAGGAGGTTCTCTTGTATGTTAGGGGAGAAAAATCTGTACTGCCTCAAAAGCCTTGGTGGTCGCAGTTGATATTCCTCATGTAAGTAGCTGTAGTTTCGTAACCATATTTACCTCTGCCTTAAGTATTTTAGTATTTATTTAGGTTCTAGTGAATCGATTCTGGAACAGGGGAACAGATTATTTTTCTCCACACCTTCCCCCTTTTAAAAAGTCAGTTTACTCTACCAAACTATGCTTTTTTTTTTTCAGATTCGAAACTTCCAGGTTGAGTCTTTATCAAAAAATAGCAATGTGAAAACGTGATGTGTTGTGCTATTTTCATATTAGACTTGGATGAAAGTTACTAAAATCACTGGCAATATATAACTAATTCCTGCAAAAATAATTACCCTAATTGAAAAAAAATCTGTTTGTAAGATACAATTACAAATTTGAATTTTCTTCCTAAACGAAATTCAGTGCATTAACCTAGATTTACTAAATCATACTGAAAGTTTTTTTGTAAGGAGTTGGTTGTATCTGCTTTTGAAAGTGTGATATTTGCACATCCTTAAGTTAGTAAAATAAAATAATTTGTTCAACGGATCATATTGAGATAAACACAGAAATATTTGCATTTTAAAGTTTTCAATTCATTTAGTATGGTGAAATCCTTGAAAAAAATATCTTCCTTTAAAAAGAATCTTAAATACACACTCACACACACAACTCTTTCAGGGAGTACACATGGCAAAAACCTGGAGAGCATAAATGTATCCAAAATTATTAGAAATTACAAAAACATATTTTATTGAACCCATATGCTACCTTCTACATTTTCACAGAGCTTTTATTAATGATCCAAATTCAATCTTCAACAACACAAAGCAACAGTTGTCTTATAAAGGATGTAGTTAAAGTTCTTTACTCTTTATCTTACAGGTGCAGTGAAATAACACTAAAACAGCCTGTGTATTAAACTGTTCTCATGCCTAGTTAGAAATAATGAACTTTCTTTTCTCCTGAAGTGGTCTTTAATGATATTATTGTTATGAAAATATTTGGTAAACAATAGTACAAAAATTTATATTATAAGGTTAAATTAGGAAAAATCAAATCAACTGGAAAGGTTCTAGACATAAATCATTAGATGAAAGTTTAAAAAAACCTGCCTTACTTGTGTTTTATATATAATAATTTACTTTTTTTTTTCCTTGCTACTGTTCTCTTTTTAAAAGATAAGTGCATTTACTTTAGTGTCTCCTTTGCTATTCATTTCTGAAAAGCCAAAAGGAATGTAAATTTTCATTTATTTTAATTAACAAAGGTTTAAGTAAGTGTGAGTAAATAAGAGTATTTTCAGGGTATGTTGGAGGAAGGAATGATTTGGTAAATATACATTGTGTTTAGTTTCTGCTTTCAATAAAGAAGTTTTACTATACCTTTCAAATTTAGAGCAACTTTTGCACTTCACCTTTACCATACTGCAGACAGGAAGTCCTGTCTCAATAAAGAACATATTGTTTGGTTATAGCATGGCACATTGGCTCCTTGTGGTTTTTTTATAACCCTTTTAAAAGTTCACATTATAAATATTTTATCATGCTTAGAAATTCAAATTTTCTATTTCTACTATTTAGAATATTTTATTGCTTGTATTAGTGAAACAAATCTGTTTACTGATTTTTGCTTAAAAATACTTTCTTTAGTGCCATTACTCCTTCAGTGCACAATTCTTTTGCTCAGCTATACTGAGATTTCAGTAAACACGGAGGGTCTCTACAGAGAACCACAAATTACATTTAAATTTTGATATGTCCTGTTTCTGATTCTTTGAATTTACATTACCAAAATGATTACTATAAATTTGTCCATATGAAAAATGGAGATTAGAGGTTTCTTTGCTTATTCATCCCTTACCACAAACAAAAACAAGACCCAAATGCTCTTTCCTCTACTCCTTTATACATAGGCGCATGTTTCCAGCAATGAGAGTCAAGATCTCAGGATTAGATCCTCACCAGCAATATTACATTGCTATGGATATTGTGCCAGTGGACAACAAAAGATACAGGTACAGTGATAAGATGGGTTTAGGAAGAAAAGAAAGCACTAGAATTTTTCCAGGCATTGAAGGTTTGATCTGTGATGATTATGATGTTTATTTCCAGAAGCCTGTAGAATTCCCAGATCTACAGTCTAACCACTGTCAGTTCTAGTAATCCAGATGGTACCTTCACTTGCAGTATATGTGGAAATTTAATTTTTCTGTTTTGCTTTGAACAGTTGCAGAAATGTGTGCTTAAGTATCCAAGACTTCTAATAGGGGTGTTTAGTGTTGTTAGACTAAATGTGCCTTTTTTATTGATGGACATTTCAATTCAAATTTCGAGAGAGCATGTTTAACCTTGTAGATACATAATATTTAACAAAATGTTTTATTTTGTCATTTTTATCTTTAATAAATTCTCTCTTATTATGTTTGAAATCAAAATCATTAACTATTGGCATGCCTTTTTCCTTTAATTCAAGAAAATTAAGAATTATTACAATTAAAAAATAAAATCTCAAAATTCTTTTTGATCTGAAGACATTTTTAAACTGGTGATTCATTTTTTGGTTGGTAGTAAACACAGTATTTTTTTTTTAACTTTGTGATGTCTGGATTTTGAAAGAGAGTATTTGACTAGACATCAAGATGAAAAGGATATATATTCTTCAATTTCAGTCAACCTCTGCTTTTTCTTCTGCAAGAAAGCAAATCAGCATGCTCTTTATTTTCCTGAAGAAGAGTTTAAATGCTAACATTTAAAAGTGGGACTATATGTAGAAGATCAGAAGATAATGTTTTAAATTTTGGTCTTGTTTTTTCATAAATAGCTACAATATTTAGTAAGTTTCAAGTGAAATTATATTTAATTTTTTTCACTTTTTAAAATTTAGGTAGTTGTCTTTTTGAGACAGGGTTATAGTGTCAAAAGTGACATATTTTATTCATACAGGCACACATGTAAAACTAGAAATTGATAATAAAAGGACACTTCGGTGTGTAAGTTGTATTACTTATTTTAATTATTTTAATTGACTCATTGGGGAGCTTTGCCAAAATTACTTACTGTATGTCAGTAGCTGAAAGGCACTGACATTTATTTAAATGTACTTTGAAATCCATATTCTAATTCAGGTTTCTTCTGAGGAAGATCAATTTTAATGCACTTAGAAATTATTCCTTTCTCTTTTACTCTTGTCTGTTTCTTTAAGTCTTTTCTATATATTATGCATGGTTTATTTAATTTAGGTGACTGTTATTACTCTCATGCAAAACAAGAACAATTTTAACTGTTAGGATTAAAGTTCAGGTATTAAAAGAATAAATTGTAAAATATGATCACATATTGTTTTCCAATAGGAAATTTGTTTTTAGCATTTATAATGTTTCGCAAAGCGTGTGTAATATGTAACCTTTATTTGTTTAGCTCCTATGGATTACTGAACTATTTAGTATGCATACTTTTCAAGGTTTTGAAAGAGCATATTACTCTATTATGGTAATAACTCAATCTATATCTGTAGTATAGTTTTATTTTACAGTTCTAAGTTTTTCTTTTCCTTTTCCAAGTTTTTCAGTAGTGTAAAATAATTTTGGCTTACTCTCTGTTATCAAAGAGTGGTATTTCAAGTTAAAATGTTTATGATTTATTAGAATGTGAAATTAATTTTCACAGAGATCCGTACACTTAGGACTTTATTTATTGAAATTATGCTATATCAGTTAAGGGGGGATTTTAAAAAAATGGTTCTTAATTTTGTGATTTTTTTTTCCCAAGAAGGAATTAAAGAACAGAAGACATATGAGCTCAAAAGAGAATAAACTGTGTGATCATAGTTGAAGCAGAGGCCTCACCAGAGCAGAAACGTGATAAAATGTTTCATGAGCTTTTAAAAAAGAAATTTGAGTAATACATAGGTGAAATTCTCTGAGACTATTTGCAAGTTGTTGCTTTAAATCATACACCACTAGTGTTAAAACATAGTGGAAGAAAAATATAGTAAGATTATATTTTCTTTTTATATTCTTTTCCAAGTGGTTCATAGATATGCTAGTTTCTAGCTATGAATTAGCATATTTTAAATTAACATTAATAAAGGAGTATCTGGATTTACTATTAAATATTATCATAGATTGCTCGAAATATAGTTATTTAAATATATTATTCTTACAGAGTCAATATCTTTGACAGGTATAAACAAACAGGATGTTTTAGAAAGAAGTATTAGAAAAGTAATATTAATTAGATTTACCACCATTTTCAAGTTTGATGTACATTTTATCTGGTGGTATCTGAAAACTAAAGAACTCTCTACAAGGGTTAAGAAAGTGAAATAAGGGAAGTAAGGGTGTACACTTTATGGTGTTACAATATTCAAAAAGTTCAACTGAAAATGTTATCCTCAATTTAGAGTGTAATAGGATTAGAAAGATTAAGTCTAGATGATTAACTATAAATCATTTTTCTATGAAAATAAATGTTACTGTTATTTCTAATAATTTCCCCTTTCTTTTCTACTGTCTATTTGTCCAGTTTGTATGTAAGTCTAAAATGGGAAATGATCCTACAGGAAGTGGGATGCTTTAAGATAGAACTTTCATGTATTTTTCAGATTTACTTAAAGGTGAAATTGACAACTTAATAATTTTTTGTATCAAAAATCCAGAGGAAAGCTGGAAAATCAGAATACAGTTGGAGGGTCTAACCTGAAAAAGAGTGACCTATAAGAATTAAGACGTGTGCATTTATGGTGATGATAGTGTGCATATTTTTTTATCAAGCCCCTGAAATACCTCTTACTCTGAGTGCTTAGTACGTCATTGCTGCTTCAGACAGTTTTGAAAGTGCTTAAAATCTTATTTTATATATTGGCTATAAAGAATAAATTACTTTTAGACTTAAAAAAGTGCACATTTTGCCTTATTCTATTGGATTGGAAAATCCAAGATTAAGCCATAGTCTAGATACTCAGCCTTGTCCTTTCCTTCTAGGTATGTTTACCACAGCTCTAAATGGATGGTGGCAGGGAATGCTGACTCTCCGGTGCCACCCCGGGTGTACATTCATCCGGATTCACCTGCCTCTGGGGAGACTTGGATGAGACAAGTGATCAGCTTTGACAAGCTGAAACTCACCAACAATGAACTGGATGACCAAGGCCATGTAAGTAGATGGCTAGCCTGATGCACCACGATTAGATGGCACAGCCATGTCTGCACTGTGCCTGAATGAGGAAAAAGAACTTCACTGACATCATATTATTTCTCTCTTAATTGATCAGTATATGCTTAAGGTTATGTAAGCTTCAGAGACTATGTCTGTGACCATAGTAATCTGTGAAGCATTTAATAGGCTAAAACTTGATATTGGAATTGTATTGAAATAAAGGAAACTTGGGAAGACAATTTTAGCTGAACATTTGCTTGAAATCCCATGAAGTGCTAATTATTATACAATGAATGTGAATAATTGGGAGTTGGGTTAACAGGGATAATGATTTATGGTGTCCTTCCTGCATCCAGCTCTTTTCTCAGCTGACACTTACTGATTCTCAGTAATGGCCTAGGCTTATGCTGTTTGTGTTTTTCTTCTACAAACGCCCAGTTGTTTAATCATGACATCTAATATGTCAAAGTCTGTTACAATAATGATTCCTTTTAGTTTTAAAACTGCTGAAACGTGAGACACTAAGTCAAGCTAAGCTATTCCAATAATACAGTCTTTTTTTTAACACACAATTAATTTTTATGCAATATTATTCCCAGGCATAAAATACATCATTAGTTTAATAAATACGTAACTTAGGACGCATACTGATTTCTGTTCAAAGTGAGCATTTATCTTAGTTTTCTATTATTTGAGAGGGTTTTGATTAAGGTAGGATTGAAATGTCTTTTAAACAATACATCATACAAAAGAAATACCAAATAGCTCATTTTTCAAAGGAGTGACATGAAGATAGCATATATACAAGCAGATCTTTAAAACAATAGTAAACTGTCATAAACTTGTAATAGTGAAGGATGTGATTTGCCTGTTGCTAGACAATAGCTTAAGCGACTGACCCTAATGAGCCATTTAAGTACAAATTTCGTTGTGTAAAAATGGAGTATCTAGATTATTAAGACACATCTAGAAAAATCTCATATTGCAAACATTTTTGTTTATTGCCTTTCATTTGAAACAGGATCAGAAAGTAACATAGATATTATTTCTTAATCTAGCATCATGTCTTACACTTTAGTGAATTATTTTGATTCCCTTCCTTTTATTCTTTTTTTTAACAATCAACTTGTAGCAGTTAATTTTCACTTGATTTCAGTGAAAGAATACTAGTTTCTTCTTTCACATTGAGGTTGCTGAGTGAAATGTTGCCAGCATGACCACTGATGGGGTCTTTTGTTTTTTTGGAATGGAAAATTTTAGATTAAATGCCTTTCAGTGTTACTTGTTTTCAAATCTTAAGTATATTGATTTTACTTTTTTGAGTTCTACAGTTTGAGAATATATCTTTTAGAGATAATTGGGTCTGAAAATGACACTCTGTTATATATAATGTAAAACTTTTAAAAATAATTTAGATCAATAGAATCCTTTTAAAATTCTTATTTTTAAGATAAAATTGCAGGCTTTATATGTAATATCTAATAGTAGATGTAGATCTAGTAGTTAATCTACATGATTTTAACTTTGTGATTTTACTGGATTTTGTTTTGTGTTCTCCAGAGAAACAGAACCATTAGATGTGTGTGTGTGTGTGTGTGTGTGTGTGTGTGTGTGTGTGTGTATGTGTTTTTGGATGTTGCTGCTAAAGTCTAAAGACAATTTGGAGGCAGAATTTCCTTTTCCTTGGGGGAGACTCAGTTTTTTTCCTATTCAGACTTTCAACTGATTGGATGAGACCCACCCACATTGTGGAGTGTGATCTCCTTTACTCAAAGTCTACTTACTTAAATGATAAATATTATTTAAAATTTAAATTTCGAATAGGTTGAAAATTGAAACCTGTTTGCTTAACTCTAAATAATTACAAATTTTTATGATTGGGAAAACACAAATAGCAGATTATAGGTAAAATCTAATAAAGTATGTTGTCCACCAAAGAAATGTTTCCTTTACGGTTGTCACAAGATGTAACACTTTAGCAAAAGGAGGCAATTAATGTATGTGGGGAGCCAAAAAAGATACATAAATTTTATAATTTGGAAAAACCTGGTAATTTGCCTTTGCAAAATGGCAAAAGTTTATTATATGTATATCGGTCAATACTAGAGGAGAAAGGGGAAACATGCTCTTTTCCTTTATTTAAAATGCATATTTTTGAAGATTGCAAAATACAAAAAGAATGATTTCTGCCTTTGATCATCCCTGACCTCAATGGGAAGAGAAGACATGTAAATGGATAATCACACTATGAACTCAGAAGAGTGTAGATGTCACATTATTGCAGCAAAATGAAGCAGGGAAGGGTTCCTGAGGAAGATGCCTGCTGTGTTTATTTGCTCCTTCTGATGACAGCAAATGAGGTTGTATTAGAGATTGGGAATCCCTTCTTCATTCTGCTGTTACTGTGACTCAGCTCTAAGAAGACAGTAGCAGATGCCTCTCAGTTACTCACTGCTTTGACTTGTGCGACTGAACTCCCTGCCTTCCTCCCCAAATCTAAAGACAATGACAAAAATGTTTAACTTCTCAAGCTGTAGACTCAAATGAGAGGCAGTTTTCTAATTTGCTTTTTTACGTTTTTTGTCCTCTTAGGTTTTTCTCTGCTAAAGATGTGCGTGTTAAATACAGTAATTTGAGAACTTCATGTAGAGTTGAGATTTTGACAGAGCAATCGTAGGACTCACATTCTCACAGAGTTGTGACTGGACCTCAGACTGCATGAGATTATGTGCCATTGTGGTTTTTCTCAAAGAGACTTTTTAGCTTTCCAAATATCAGGGATAGTTTAGAAAAGAATATTGATGAGAATCTAGAGTGAAAATGCCTACTGCTCCTTAACTAATTCTCAAATGTTGTCAAGACTTTATAATTCCTACTTGCTCCTCCGGGAATCTGGCCAGATTTATGTTGGATTTCATACACATCAAGAATGGTCCATGGGTTACCTGTATGTAGATGACTAATGTGTTTGAGTAGGACACTTTGTTTTTATCAAGTGCATGTATCTCTGGTCACCCACAATTTGCTGTGTGGAGGGAAACCTTTAGATGAGTATATCATTGAAGAATTAGGACCTATAGGAAGGTATGGTCTCCCAGCTGCTGAGAATTCAGTAATACAGAACCATTCTAGCTCTAAGTCTGTCTTCACCCTCTTCTTGTGTCTCCTTGAGAATCAGGTAGGAAAGAAAGCAAGATATTCCAGGGGATTATGGAGATCACCCGGATGGAAGGAATTTACAATTTAGAGGTCTAATACATTCACGTTCATGGACAACTCACTGCATCTTTTGAGTCTTGACTTCCTCATGGGTTATATAGGAATTAGAGAATTTTGAGTGAATCAAATGAGTCAATAAATTTGAAAGTATGTTTGTAAGGAGTGCTTTACATAGAGTCATGCCTGAAAAAAACAAACCTGCTATGGCCTTGCAACCTGGTATTACTTCTTGACCTCTACCATTTAAAGTGAGTCAGTACCTGGTAGCACCAGATATGCAGGGAGTCAGGTTTCTTGTTATCTGCTGCTCTTCTTTGGTCCTTAGCTTGACTTGTGCCAACACTGGCATCTAAACATTTTCCAAATCAGCAGATTTTACCTGTTGAGTTGTTTGGTAAAACTGGACATAGCTGGCATGTATGTCAAACCACAGACACTTTAGACCCATCAGGTCAGAAATTAATACTTTCATGTTTCTTTTGATGCAAGCCTATTGTCTCTGAAGTGATAAAAATGTGTGTTAATCTGAACAAGGGAAAATATTCTATGTTATAGGCATAAATTCATGTGGCTATCTGTGCTAATTGTTAATGCCAAAAAGACAAAAAAAAAATCTTGCATCTAAACAGAAGAATATGATATGCAGATTCGACATCACTATTTAAGTTTCTGTGATGGGCATTATCACTGTGGTCTCTGTTTGTAAGACCAGTGGTTCTCCCGGTTCTACTTGTTCTATTACACAAGCAACATGGTATTGACCACTCATCATTTTAATTTTAATAGTTCATTAAAAAGTCAATAATGCTATTTTTATAAAGAAGAATGAAGAATTGTTTAGCATTCTCTAAAAATTTCCAGGGTTATGCTAAGTTCCTATAGATAATATTGAAAGTATATTACTGTAATTGAATAATCATCAGTTTCCTATTGGCAGCTGCCCTTTCATGTGCTAACATGGGCATCCATCAGCTACTTCTGAATCCAATTGTAGTATATCACACTTTAAATTATTTTGGAAATTCAGTAGTACATAATCAAATACATAAAATTAAAATGTGTGTAGCTCCATGGACAAATTTGCTTGTGAGAACAAAGAGTTCAGAAAACAAGAATCTCCTTTTCATTGACTAGTAAACAGAAACCTAAATCAATTTGTTTCCTGCGTTTCAAATCAGTTCATTCAAATTTTCTGAAATTGGCTGTGCACTTATTTTTGTTCATTTAATGTAAAGTAGATTTCTCCAGTTGTTTTACTGCTCTGGAATTTGCTGATCATTAGAATCATGAGAATCAAATCTTATTTCTGTGTTGGGTTAGGACCTGATACACACATACAGAAAACCATGTTTTGTAAAAACATTATATTTACTACAAGTAGCACATGATTTTCTATCTTATTTCACTCTTTTATTTATTTAAAACATTTCTGGTTGCAACTCTTCATATTGATTTAATGAGCCACTAAAGGGTTATGGAAATTCTGTCCTCTCTTACCCAGAAAGAGAATTTTCCAAGCATTGTAGAGTCCTGTGCATATGCCCAGGTATGGGTGAAGACTATTTCTCCCTCTTATCCTTTGCCTGTGCGCGGGGTGCCTTCCCAGCCAGCAGTCCGGTGGGCACAATCATTAGATCCACCTTTCAGGCATTGCCTCCACTGACAGAAAAAAAAGTGGGGCTAAAAAACCCCAAACTGACTACAGTGCTGGTTGCTACCAGAGAGTAAAGACATCCTTGTAGCAGCAAACCCTCTCTCCAGATAAAGGAATTATGTGTTTATGTGACCAATAACTCAGGTTATTAAACTGCCTGCATCCTGGAAAACATGAGGCAAGTCAGCCACTAAGTTTTCTAAGATGTTTGTTTAAATGTTTCTCTTCCAAACTCCTAACACCCCAAAACCTGAATCCAAATCTTAAAGCTTAGGCAAGATGTAGATTTGTTAACTAAGCTTATTAATGGATACTTGAATGTGCAATCCTAGCAGCAGACAAAAATTGGATGATGCTGTTACTTTACAATACCTGTCTACCCTTGAAAGCATAGAAATATAAAAAAGCAAAATATTCTCCCCTAATCCCATCATCCAGAGATAATCCATTTCATATCTTTGAATGAGTATTTTTTTACTATCAATTTTTATGTAGTGGTGATAAGTTTATAAACAACTAGGGTTCTTTTTATTCTTATTATGTAAGACTTACAAAGAAGCTTTTCGTTAAGTGAGTAAAAATGTCCTAACTGGCATTAGTAATGGCTAAATAATACTGTATTCCATTGTGTGAACTTCCACTTACCTAACCACTCTACTCATGTAAGTGGAAGTGGTTTATAGTTTTTCCATTGTTATAAATGGTGCAATGCAAAGTTTTGTACATGAAATACTTTTCTGGATTTGGAATATTTTCTTAGGATAAATTCTCAGAAGTGAAATCACTGGGTAGAAGGTAATTGAACCGTATTATCAAATTCCTCTAACCAATTCAGAGAGAGTCAGCTTTCCATTCCTAGCCATCTGGGTTTGGAAGTCTTGTGATGGAGGCACAAACACTTGGCTTTCCAAGCATACTGGAGGCTTCCTGAGCCACACGCAAGGCAGACAGACCCCTACAGTTCTCATGCCTTTGAATAAACACGCTAGTCACCAGTAGGGAAATGCCCTCTGAAGAAAAGCTTCCATGCAAATACTTAATTTTAGGGGATGGGTGTGGAAAATTAAATAATCATTTCAATCTCATCTTAACTTTTATCAGTTTGGACGCTTTCATTTGGCTCATTTTAAATAAAATGCTTTTGAATCTTTTTCTTGTATTTCCTGCAACAGAAAATTTGATATTAAATTTGCATGATTATATACATGGTTGCATCAAAATAATGATTTTCCTTTTTCTTCAGTAATTTTATGCACATTTAACAAAAATCTTTCTACCTCTTATGCAATTTTGATTTATTTTATTGAATTAACACTTTTTCATTCCTGGAAATTTTCATTTCCGACAGGGATGTATTTTACACGTTAAATATTTGTCATGGTGTTGAGAGTGGGAAGAGATTCCTGATAAATGTGACTTTTTTTTCTTGACATAGATTATTCTTCATTCTATGCACAAATACCAACCACGAGTCCATGTTATCCGCAAAGACTGTGGGGAAGATCTGTCTCCTATCAAGCCTGTTCCATCTGGGGAGGGTGTGAAGGCGTTCTCCTTTTCAGAAACTGTCTTCACGACCGTCACTGCCTATCAGAATCAGCAGGTATTCGTCTAAGAACTGGTATCTTTAGACTTTTCTTTCCAGGTGTATGTAGACAGGTAGCTATCCTTTTTATGGTATTTGATATTATAAATTGTCATAAAGCATTTGCCATATATGATGCATATATATTTAATAATAATTCTTTATCCACGATTCCTCAGCTAAGGCTATTCTAGTGAGGAATTATAAGCAAGGATGTGTCTCTCGAGTGACAGTGTAGATTTACTTTCCACTTTGAGATATTGAATCATGATGTCATAATTAAAATTAGAAAGCATATGTATTGCCTAGAGAATAGACATGTAAGATAAGAAAAGTGAATTGTGTCATAGAACATGGAATTTGGCAGTTCACTTTAAAACTACAGTCCAGGCACGATGAGAAATATTTCAGAAACATTTATTCTAGATAGTCATCTTGGTATGTATACCAAAAGGACTATTTCTTTCATGATATGCTTTAACCCTGGTAGAAGGTGATGCACATGTTTATAATTTGAGAGAGCAGTGATTCTAAAATTAGAAGAAATTAAGGAAGTGAAATATATTTTCTTCTATATTGGAAGACATAAATAAATATTTCTGTCTGTGTCAAGTAGGTGGAGCCTGAATCAGAGGCAGTTATTTAACATGTGCGATTTCAGACAATTTTCAAAGAAATTGTAACATCAGTTGTGGCCAAATTTGTCTGTGGTAGATTTTTTATTTTTTTAGTTTTAGGGTTCACCAGAATTATTTATCTCCACTTATCTATACATTTTATATACATGTCAGTTAAAAAATTAAGGCTTTGAAATCTCACTGTTGTGACTATTTTAACGCTTCTTAGGAGAGACAGACTCATGGCTCTCATCCGTGTGGAGACAGTCTCAGAGAACAGGATTGTCCCTGTCCTCTCAGTCACATCGCTAGTGAGGCTTTCAGGGAGGAACAGGAAATTCACCTTTAGAGGGACTAAAGATAGGAAGCTGTTCTTAAAATGTTAGATGCATAAAATGATTAAGAAAATTATACATAAGAGAAAAGAACAGAAGTGTTTGTACCTTTTTAACAATCCCAGATCATCTCTCTCAATCTCTGTGTTTGCTTCTCACACACACAAATTATTGTGTTATATTTGTATTTTCTCCCAGCTTCTGCAATATAACAAATGAAGAACAGTGAGCTTTGGATACATGCTGGTGACGAACATCAATTAGAAAGCAATTAAGAAAAATTAGAAGGGAAATTGATAATGATATAATGCAATTATGTTCACCTTTTAACTTCCCAGCTACTGTTTTGAAGAATATATGGAAAACTGGCAAACAACCTAGCTTAGTGGTTAATAGCACGGCCTCTAAAGCCTAGGGTTCTAGCCCAGGTCTATTGCCTAGTAACCTATGATTGTAGGAAACTTAAGCCTCAGTTTTAAAAAATTGGGATAATAGCTACACATAAGTTGCTATGAGAATTAAATGAGATAAGCATGAAATTCTTATTGCAGCATACACAGTATATACTCAATAAAGTGATGTCAATAATAAAAATAATAGCAATTGTGATATATTGTTTTTTAGACAAGGCACCATTAAATAAATCTGTACTCTTTTAAAATACCATTTAAAATGAACTATAATCATCTCTAAAGAATTCCTTAAATGGCAGAGTGGCAGACATAGTGAATAATGGCCTAAATTTCACATTGTATTGTTTATGATATGGTTTTATACACAGACTATATCATAGAGCACACGTATCCCAGGTGTTGCAAAGCAGATTGAAGGATGGCTGAGACATACAGAGGACAAGAGAGGGACTTAAGATGACTTTCCATAAAGCTTTAGTGTTATCCAACAATGTTCATCCTTAGCCAAAATGATAAAATCTGAAATATGTTCATTAACTCTGTAGATTTCACAAAACTAAGAAATACAGAAAATAAAGCATGATACCCCTCTTGGAAAACAGACTATAAGTTCCTCTGGGAAAAGTGGAGATCTGGTTAGACAGAGGAGATACTGTTAATTAGTGTCCATTTCAAAATTGTATAACTGAAAAAAAAAGATAATGGAGACAAGTGTAAGAATTTCTCCTCCAAATCTTGGGGCTTAGCAGACAATAAATTGATTATGAGTCAGCAAATTAGGACTATATTTAAAATTAAAATAATGTATTTCTACTACATGTATATGACATAAATCCTATTAGAACATTCAAGTAATAGTTATTTCTGGTTAGATTTTCACTATAATGTTCTGACTGGATCAGGACTCCACATAAAAGAAGTCAGAATAGAACTTTCAGATGAGATCCACGAGGACAATTCAAAGACAAAGAAAAATTGAGACAGAAAAGTTAAAGGAGTATGTATCTCGTATTTGTGAAGAAGAGATGGTTGCATAGGAGCTTAACATTTAAGTGTAAATGGCTGTTAAATAGAAGTTGGATAGTAGTTGGATAAACCATCTTTAAGTTAAAGAACTTCAGTTTAAGAGATTGTTAGACATAGGGCAAATTACTAAATCTCCTTTAGGATATTAAGAACCAAACCAACTTGTATCTATTGCACTATTGCAGACCTTGAACAGGGGCAGGAGGTTTTGTTTTGTTTTTTTCCTTTTTCGTAACAGATGAATGTTCTAAATGAGTTTTAAATTTTTCTAGCTTTTTTGCTAAAATAGTAAAATATCAGGAAAATAGAGAAAAGGAACACATTAGATTCCCCTAATAATTAATAGTCATAGTTCTTCTGTCTTCATGTGTAATAAACTCATTTGGCATTTATATAAGATTTGACATGATTTTTTTTTCTACTTTGTAGATTACTCGCCTGAAGATAGATAGGAATCCATTTGCCAAAGGCTTCCGAGACTCTGGGCGTAACAGGTTAGTCTGAGTGAAGAACATTCTTGCTGTGATAAATGTTTGATTTTTAAATTGTGAATTTTCCATTGTGAAATAAGCAGTTAAAATTATCAACATGACATTGAAAATATTTCTGATGATTTTTAAGTTTGCTAATACTATCGAATCTTGGGGGTAACTTATTTGGGGGTGTAGTGTTGGGGCTTGTCCACACCTAAGGTGAACTTTCATGTGTGACGTTGTGGTCAAAATGGAATTTATGAGGGTGTGCGGTGCAGGCTGCTTCAGAAAGGGCCTCGAAGAGGCCTCTCCTCATATGGTCAGGGGCCTTTGAAGTCCTAAGTCATTACCCTCTCTGCATCTGCTCTTAAATTTGCTTTGTGACGTCACAACTATCTATTGATTCTGCCTTGGGGAACATGGTGGGATCTGTTGTTCCCTCAGACTTCAAAATAGAATATGAAACTACTCCCCATTGCCAAGAAAGCTGATGTTCTTTAGTTTTCAAATTTGTCTTGGCTTCGCCGACAGCCACACACTTGTTTATTTTTTCTGTGTCTTGTTTTATGGTGTTTGTACTAAGTGGGAGAGCTCCAATAATGAATTCTTTTCTGTGACATATCGAAAAGCAGAACAGCCTGATCTGTGTGCCAGAGATTTTGAACTTAATGATGTATTTTTATTCAAATACAGTTTGATGCAACATTTTCTAAAAGTGCTGATAGTAAGAGAGAGTAATAATAGACTAATGTTCTTTAAGTGACTTTTCGGTATCAGGATTTGAAATAATTTTTTTAAGTATCTTTTTAAAATTTTTTCAAGGAAAGGTATAGGTAGAAATGAAGGTGAGTAAGCAGGCAGCAGGAAGAGAGACGAGGAAGAAGTATTTTAATTTTATTTGTTATTTGTCTTGTTTTTTTCCTTTAGGACCCAGGTCTAGAACAGGGGACCATGGGATGTTTGTGGACTGTGTCCAGTCAATTAAACCATTAGGCTACTGGGACATGCCAAGTGCTTCTTCTCCTCCTTCTCCTCCTCCTCCACTTCCTCCTCCTCCTCCTTCTTTTTCTTGGTGTTTGAGCAATTTTTTTACTCTACACCAGAAATTATTCAAATACTCTTTGAAAATTTTAAATTGATAGTCTATCTTCATGAAGCCAAAAAATTCCAGTTATCTCATTTTCGGGACAATTTTATTTCTTAAAATTTTTGAAAAAGTTAGTGCATCCTGGTATAATAGTGGTGAAGTCTGCTTTCTCTGGCTGAACGAAGTCCACATATATCCCAAGAACGTGGCTTGGCATCCCAATCCTGGGAATCAACCAAGATGAAGAACGAAATGCAAATTGAAAACTAAAGTGCTTCCTCTCTCTCTCTCTCTCTCTCTCTCTCTCTTCCTGCCTATTTGTCTACTCACCTTCATTTTTGCCTGCACCTTTCCTTAAAAGAGAAGAAAAACTCTGGTAGTTTTTCCGATTTTTAGTTCTTTGAGCTGATTAGTTGGGCAAGGTAGGTGTAGACAGAAACCTTTTTTTTTTTTTTTTGGAAATACACTCAAGTGCTTACAGAGATTTGATTTTATCTTTATATGCGTTGTTCAAACACCATGCACGTGAGGACTAAAGCAGAACTAAAATGACGACAGTCAAGTAAGCCATTAGCTTAGTGCAGGGAGATGAACAAGCCTGGCTCTCTTTTTGAAATTTTTCACTCTGTAGAGAGGTTTGCAAGTGTTCCTAATATTTATTGATTGCTATATTGAAATGATGTCTTTTTCAAAGTGGGGAAAAACTTGACTTGGCTTTTGTTTATGCTGCATTAACCGTGTTAACTTTGCTTCTCAGAGGAGTTTCTGAAGATTCGATCATTTAGTAGCTGAGACGATCACTAGGAAGGTGTACTAAAGGGAGCTTCTGGGATGACTCCTATTCTTCCTCGGCAAATACTTTGATAGAATCTTTTGTGTTTTTGGTTGTAACAGAATAGTATTTATCCCTGTAATAGTCTTGCATGACTTTCAGTGATTTTCTTTTTATTTTTCTTAGCAGAGAAGGAATTTATTATGTCATTGACATTCCAGAAGGAAGCACTCAGACTTGAGGGTATTCAGCCAGGTGCTGTGTGCAAAGTCTCCTGTAGAATTGCTCAGCAAAGACCCTGCTACTGTTGACGCAGAGGATCATGATACTTGTATCCTGTCAGTTCCTTTTTGAAGCAGTAAATATGCAATCATTTTGCAAAGTTTATTTTGAGTAGATAATAATAGTGCGTAAGCCTGCAAGTAGACGTGAAATGCTTAAGATTCATAATGACAAATTTTCAGGATGAATTCTGGATATGTCAGCATAAAGAAAACATGTTTGGTTTTTAAAATTTGATCTGTGAAAAAACAATATCAGTGGCAATTGTGAAAATAAACCGAGGAATCTCTTGTATGGTCTGATGAGACCAAAATGCTAAATTTGATATGAATTTCTTCTTTCCTTTTGGCTATTTTGGGAGCCTTTAGGCATAGCATTCATGGGCTTACTACTATGTTTGTCCTGACTGTAAGACCTCCAAGATTTTTCAGGGGCATACTGAAAATAACGAATTATGTTTCAACAATTTTGAAATTGTGTTAAAATTTAAATTTTGATCAAAATGTTCAAACAATTAGCTTAGTAAAGGAAAAGCATGCAGGGTCTAGACATAGTTTTCTTGTTAGGGAAATGAATAGTTTCATTTTTTTTATGATAATCATTTCCCTGTATAAAATAGATAAGCTCTTCATTATTCATTTTGGAATACTAAGTATCTATAAAGCAATATGCTTTATTTAAAAAAAAGCAAATTGATTTTTAACATTTTTCTATTGATAAATGGCAAAGAAATTTAAGGAGAGGTGAGAATTTGACCAATTTTAAAGATTTCTAATTACGTATTATTTTCTTTAAAAAAGAGTCAAGTTATATGTAGACTTGCTTGAGCTGTACTGGTATTGTGGACTTGGCTAGGGTGATACTTTTTCATACATTGATATAGAAAAAAGCCAATTAGAGCAAGTTCTTTTATTTCTTTATGACCCCAGGTTCTGTGGTGCTATTGCTCCTACTTTTAAAAACAAATTCTATTTTATTTTTCCCCCACACATGAAATAAACAAATTGAGCTGGACAAAATATAAACATGAACTTCTGAATTTTTTTAACTTTATAAAGTAATTTTCTCTAATTAAAAATTATTCCTTCCTGGTTATTTATGGTTCTTCAGGCTATTTTATAAGAATCAGTAGCGTCAGCCCCTAAAAGCTCTCCTGCAAGACATTTGCTACGTGAAGGAGAATTTATGTGCTGAGAATAGTTTCCTTCTTCAGCTAGGTCTTCGGTTTGACCCTATAAAATTTTTTTACTCAGGAAGGTACAAAAAAATTCTTCTCTTTAAAAACTTCAGGGAAAACATAACCATTTTGCTAAATAAACTTGGTCATTTGATAGTATAAATTAGAGTGGTGATAAAATGTGGAAATTGTTCAAAGGCATCTTGTATAAATTATCGCCTTGACTACACTCCTACAGGAGGTGCCTTTTATCTTTTCTTTAACTAGACAGGAAAAGTCTCTATTACTGGAGAAAATGAAGGCTTTTGAAAAAAACTCCAGATTCAGCTAATAAATATTTTATAACTGTTTCCTGCAAAATATCTGAAATCCTTTCTGGAACTTGCAGTGTGAAACAGCAGCCTCAAGAAAAATATCAATAACTCCAAGTCAGATCCACTTGTAGATATATGTCACCTCCATCACGTTCTGATGACCACTCACTTTTCCCCAATAATTTGTTCTGCAGATTGGAAGCCTAATAAAGTTTACCCTGCTAGAGCAAATACTACATCTCTGTAGTTAATACTTATCTGAGTTCAGTAGATGCTCATTAATTATCTCAATAAAGTACCCTTGAGACCACTCCTTGATCAACTTGGCATCTTCAATTCTTAAAACTTCAATGACTAAAACTCATCTATGTGGTAATTTAAAAGCAGTTTTATATAAAAAAATTTCCTAATATTCTGTAGCATTTAAAAAGAATCTGTTTCTAGGAAGTCACACAAATGTAGTGTTAGTACAAGCATAGCACAGCGTCATTAACTAAACAGCGCCCAGCACTCAGAGTTGAATATTCAATGCAACCTGAATACACACCGGGACTTGGGGGACTGATCAGGCTTCCAGACTACTCAGAAATAAACACTTGAATGTACATAAAATATTACTGAGTGATGTAATCTTAGATTTGGCCTATAGTCAGCCGCAAATTCAATGTCTGGCTTGGTAAACATTACGTAGTAGCAAACAACCTAGGGAAGTGAAGTTCAGGGACTTTTACTTACGGTCACCATGAGATTTAGTCAGGGATGATCCAGGTCCAGTTTTCCTGACCCTTAATTCGGGGTCCTGAAAAACTAAAGTCTTCTCTCTGTGCTACGCTGAGCACGTTTGAGCTAGATTCTGCCCTTCACTCTCAGTGCAGCCCAGGCAGGTCCTTCCGGTGCCATACCTCCCTTTGGCAGACCAGTACTAGTACCCGTGGGACTGGTGACATCTCTTTGAAGTGCTCCCAGGTAGCACTGTCTGATCCTCCAACTAAGAGATGAGTCAGATTCATGAGCGGACTTGTGAGGATGCTTTATGCAGGCAAGCCTGTACATGTACATCCACACTCGTAGACACATGGAGTTGTCACCTTCTGCCACTAGGATAGGGTATTAGTTATGTTCCTAATGGTGTCACAACAGAAACGAACAAATTAATGGAGACTCTATGCTGAACACTCTAAGGAAGCAAATTCCATGAAACATAAGGGCAAGTGAAATGGTGGTAGCTGTTAAATTACTTGCCATGAGTATTTAGAGAACACTGACTTTGTGGTGTGATTTCCTTTAATCTTAGTTCACAGTTCATGATGGGGGTGCAGGGCATTTAGAGGGAGCAGCAACTTGAGTCTACGCTATTAAAGATAGAGCCTACCTTTAATATCTGTGTTAAATACAGAATATCTTTGTTAAACCTCTGTATCTCACAATCACATGTGAGGTCTAAGTATCACCTGACATTCAGGAAGCAGGCATGTCCTACAGTGGAGCTATAGGTCTCATGAAAAACACAATGTTATCTAGGAGAACAAATTGCATAGGACTGACGTGGTTGAAGGAAGAGTAATGAGGTCCCAAGAAGACTAGTTGAGTAAAGGACCTCATTTTCAGGACCCGGAGAATATAGTGATCTGCCAGGAGGGGGAATTAAATCACTTATGGTAGGAATATATGTATGTATGTATATATTTAGAGCAGTTGCCTTGTTTTAAAACATACATGTATCATGTTAAGTCATCCATAATCAGCTTATCCCATCTCTTTAAGTGTACATTCATTAAATATTCATCGGGGCTTTAAAATAATGTGTCATGCTAGTACACTCTACCTCTGCCATACTCCCCTGTGAAGTCACTTCCTGCAGTCCTCCTGCACGTGGGATTGAGATGCTGGTGTTGCCTCCCCTTTGGCTCCGCCGGGTGCCTGCTAGCTACAGGGAGAGGCCACCCTGCAACATTGGGTGTGGTGGAGATCATGCTCTCAAAAGAGAAGTCAACTTTCTTTGGATGAGTGCTTCCCTGAGCTGACTGCCAGGCATAGAATATGGACAGAAATGCTTCTAATGTAAGAGGTGACTTTACAGGGAACATGTTTTTTTAAGGAAAAGTGCCGGCAGGAATGAAAACAAGTAGGCAGGCAGGAAGAGAGAGGAGGAAGAAACATTTATTTATTTAGTTGTTTGTCTTGGCTATTCCCCCCAAACCCCAGATCTTGAACTTGGGTCCTTGAGATGCATGTGTCCTATATCTGGTGGCCTTATCTGTTAGGCCATCAGGGCGAGCCAACAGGGGTACATTTTGGTGGTAGAACTTCCTCTTCAGAGAGAGAAGTAGGGTAACAGGGAGAAGATGGGTCCCCATCACAGAGTGATCGGACTCACATCAGCTTGGGTGGCCGCTCTTCATCTCAGTTCCTTAGCCTAAGGGAACAGCTTGTTCCTGCTCAAGCCTTGCTGAGTTTGCTGAGAATATGAACAGGCTATCTTGGGTGGTTTCTATTTTTTTCATGCTTGTGGTGCCAGAATGGTAGTTCATCTCTGAAGCATTTCTGTCTGCTTGTGCCCATCTCCTAACCTGCTAGTGTGCGGGGGTATGGAAAACACCAGTGGAGTTTTCTGAGCCATTTTTTAGGGATGAAAGCTCCAGTGACTTCTAACTAGGCTCCTTTTGTCTACCCCTGTCCTGATCCTTCCATTTAGAATGGGTTTGGAAGCCCTTGTGGAGTCATATGCATTCTGGAGACCATCATTGAGGACTCTCACCTTTGAAGATATCCCTGGCATTCCTAAGCAAGGTAAGTCACGAGGTCTCCTGTATAGACAGCCACTTCTTGCCTACAAGCTCAGGCACGAAAAATGCATACGTCATACTTTACATCCCCTGTGACAACCTCATCATCAAAATCCTCCTAAGACAGAATCCACCTGTCTTTTTGTGAAGTATGAGGCTGGGCTATGAGAAATGACTGCTGTGGTCATAGGTTAAGTTTTGATGTTTTAGGTTGTTTATATGTTTCATGACCCTTCTTCACTCTAAGTCTCTTACTAAAATTAGAGACAGTTTAGGATGAGTAGGTTCTGATGCCAGGTCCACTTCACAAGAAACATCCCCATTCACCCTTTCTTGCTAGATTCTTTCTTTTCTTCTTCACCAGAATTGCCTGAAGGCAGAGTTCTCCCACTGGGTTTTTTGGTGAGACTTCCCTGGGCTCCCGGTAGACTGCTTCCCCTAAGTCCAGGGCTGGTGTTCCCTTTGAGGGAGCTCAGAGAAGGAGATGACACTTCCTCTCAGTCCACACCAACCCTCAGGCTTTTACCTTTGATCCTGCCCAGCTCCTCAGTGAGCATGCAGCATGGTGGGTTTTAGATAATTATCATTGGTTGTATTGGGCTTTTAGATTATTTTGAGAAGCTATATAAAACACTGCCACTAGGGCAATGAAAGTTTTACAACCTGTCCAGCCTGTTGGAATTCTTCTCCCCTCCTGTCAAGTTTGAAAACATCAATCTGCCAGCAAATCCAGAGAGGGGGTCAGCCGCCACCGCTGTTATTGATTGGATGCAGGGCTCACCTCCCTCCCAGTCTCCTCAGACTGTGTGCTTGCTGGATGTCTGCTCTTCAGGTTAGCTTGCAATTCACCAACCTGCCTTCTGGTTGGAAATAAGACTTTGGAGGTCTTGAACTGTTGCCTTATCGCGACAGCCAAACCCTGCATGGCGTCATCATTGAAATGAAACAGTTTTCACTGGGAAATTGCAGATGGATTAAGGGAGGATGTGCCCTTGACCAATTCGGCTCTTACTTTTTTATTCCTATCGAGAATATTTTGCTCCAGCATCTGCTCTAAGGAAGGGTAAAACAGGGGTAGAAGAAAGGTGATGGTTACACTTTTAGAATAAGAAAGAGTGAGGTGAAAGTTTTATTTTATAAAATTGCCAGGAAAGTCAGTCTTTGTGTTCTCTGTTATAGTAAATAAGACTGCTTTGAGAGATCTAATTGAGGGAGACAATGTGAAAATTCTAGTGCAGTGTCCTAATACTTAGGCAATACAAAAATAAATACATCATTCCCTGAGGGTGGTGGGGGTGGTAATTTGCTTTGAAAATATTGAGAAGAACTGTGTTTAACTATTTCCATCTGAATTCAACTTTTCTTGAGAATCAAGACTATTCCCTTTTTATCATTGTAGCACCTCCCTTCTTGAACACAGGTTTGTGTCTAGCTCGTGGTTACAAGACTTAAAGGAAAAGATGACTGTGGAGTCATTGCTTTTTATATTTCAACTTCTTTTGTAGGAAATACAAGTTCCTCCACCTTACTTCAAGGTTCTGGGAATGGCGTTCCTGCCACCCACCCTCATCTTTTGTCTGGCTCCCCTTGCTCCTCTCCTGCCTTTCATCTGGGACCCAACACCAGTCAGCTGTGTAGTCTGGCCCCAGCCGACTATTCTGCGTGTGCTCGCTCCAGCCTCACTCTCAACAGGTACAGCACATCCTTGGCCGAGACCTACAACAGGCTCACCGGTCAGACCAGTGAGACCTTTGCCCAGCCCCGGACTCCTTCCTATGTGGGCGTGAGCAGCAGTGCCTCTGTGAACATGTCCATGGGTGGTACTGATGGGGACACCTTCAGCTGCCCGCAGACCAGCCTGTCCATGCAGATTTCGGGGATGTCTCCCCAGCTCCAGTACATCATGCCTTCACCCTCCAGCAATGCCTTTGGTACTAACCAGACCCATCAGGGTTCCTATAATACTTTCAGGTTACACAGCCCCTGTGCTTTGTATGGATATAACTTCTCCACCTCCCCCAAACTGGCTGCCAGTCCTGAGAAAATTGTTTCTTCCCAAGGAAGTTTCTTGGGGTCCTCACCGAGTGGGACCATGACCGATCGGCAGATGTTGCCCCCTGTGGAAGGAGTGCACCTGCTTAGCAGTGGGGGTCAGCAGAGTTTCTTTGACTCTAGGACCCTAGGAAGCTTAACGCTGTCATCATCTCAAGTGTCTGCACATATGGTCTGATGAAGTCTTTAAGTTAAATTACCTTCAATTCGGTCTAATGTATTTTCTTTCTTCGTTTTTTCTTCTTTTTTTAAAAAAGCAATATGAAAAGAAACTATCAATGGCTTGTAAAATGTATATGTAATAGAAATTGAAGGCTCCCTGAGTTTTTGACATTCTCATGGTGAGACTGTAATTATCTCTGATATATATGTGTACCATGCATAGCATGTGGAGATTTACGGACTACAAAACCACATTCTCCCTCTGTTTTCCCCCTCTTCATCCAGTTGCACAAAGTATTGGCTTAAATGTAGTATGCTTAACTAAAGTTTTTAGACTCTTAAATACCAAGTGGCAAACTTAAAACTTGGCAATGACACTAACCAGACTAAGTCTTATAATTTAATTTATCAGAAAAATGCTCTATACAGTTTCACACTTGAGTGTTGATAACTAGCAGTAACCAGCACAAAGAGTCTTGTGATTTCTGTTATTCTTGGGCATATTGTGAGAACCTAAAAGGCAAAAGACAGTTGCAGTCTGAGTGTGAGTAATCATGAAAGACTAGTGTCTGCGTTCCTGCTCGCTCTCATTTATGCAGGCATTAGATGACCTTGGGTCTGTAAAAATCCATAACCCATGATGAATATTTTCTTAAGGAAGGCGAAAGAGAGCCTGTGACATTTTTTTTTTTTTTTTTTTCATTTTCCATTGGGCCTATAAGAAGTGTTTGGGAATCTGCAAGGGAATGCATTTCTGGTATTTTGGATTTTTTTGCTCATTTTATTTAGCTTGTCAAATAAACCATTAAAGAATATTCTATAAACATTTTTGAATTCTAGTTTTCACCAGGGTGGGAATATATAGTAGAAGGGCACAAAGAAAATAAAACCACCTCAAATTCTTTTAATTCAATGAAAACTATCATTTTTAATTCAAGAGGAATAATAGTCTTCTATCCTTTAGATTTTTAATTAGGATATGTTTTCCATATTGCTGTGAGAATCCTCACCCATGGTCTGCAAGCAAGAAAAATAGTCATTTATGCTACTTATTTGTCTCACAACTCCAACAAATTGAAACGTTCTCCCCTCCTTAACTTTGTTCTTCTGTCTGAATCTTTTCCAAGCATAGACTCTAGTCCTTTCTGGTGTTAAATGACTGCAAGGAATTTCAGAAGGTTATCTCCAGCAATCTGTCTTTTGGCTGTAATAGTGCAAAGGCCAAGGCCCATTACTATAAGGACCCTCTTGGAGGACTGAGGAGGGAAGATACTAAATATGATAAAGAAGCTATAAAACTTTTAACCTCAATAGCAGTTTTAACCTCAAAACCAGAGAAATGAAAATAACAATTTTTTAAAATTCTTATAATAATGTATACATGGTTTAAGATTTCAAAGCAAGTAACTTTACACATTGTGAGATGAATTGGAGAGGTTAAGAATGCATGATGTTACCAACATCTGTTGAGAAACTACATAATGTCTCTGCCCATTAATTCATTAGATTGACTATATTTGCCAAAATAAAAGAGTCTTGATTTTTTTTTTTTTTCAATGTTAAACACAATTGCTTTAACTCATCTCTGATTTAGATGGGAAAAGGGTGTGACACCTGGATTGCTTCTTTGTTTCAAAACAGCATGGCTGTTAGATATTTAGGAGGATTACTATTTGAATATTTGCACAGAATGTGATTCTGTTTTTAAATAATGACAAATTTTCTCATGGATTCTATACCAGTTCATAAAATTCATCTTGATTTTTAAATTGAGGATAAGCAAGAAGGGACATGAAATATTTCCAATAGGTAGATCTATATAAGATGTATATATATGGCATTAATAGCGTGACAAAGTTTTGCGGAAAGTCTTCAGGGCTTGGTATAATTCAAGGAGAACAAGAGAGTTTTCCATAAGGAGAAAACATGGAAAGTTTAATTATCTCGATCCATATGTATTAATAAGGAAAGCATTTTCTTTTATTTTTGCTGTTGGTGATTTGAGTTGACAGCACGATATGAGGAGAATTTTTTATTATTAAATTTTTTGATTTAAAAATATTGTGCAAATGCTGTTTCCTTTGGGTTTTACTGTAAATATTAATCACCATGTCACTTCAAAGACTATTCTTTTTATCATTATATTAAATCGCATACATGCATTGATAATTATAATTATATATCTGTATTTTATTAAAAAAGTGCTTAAGAAATTATATATTAAAGTGTGTTACTAAACCCTTTTATGACTTTGTAGGGTAATCATTTAAAATGTCTATAAATGTTATTCTAAGCATAAGTACTCACACACATGCATACCCCAAATGCAAATTCTGCAGCTTTCAATTACAAGGCATGGAGGAATGGGCCTGGTGTTCATTTTTCTTGTGCTAAATATAATTTCTTGGTGCCCTGACCATGTCATTGAAGGTAAAGCCCTAACAAATGTTGAACACATGAAAATTAAAATGTGAGAAGAGGAGGGTAGAGTGGTATGGTTTGTTTTGGGTCCAGGAATCAAGAATGAACTGCTTATTCAACTGACCAGTGATGACAGATCACTTCTAGGCCCCTTGACTAGAAAACATTCCCAGGGACATTGTGATGGGATGAGGTTGTTGCTATCACAAACAGTCACATTTTGAAAATTAACACTTGCTTCCATACAAGCTCCCTCCCAGAGGTCAACAGCTTTTCACAAGTAGGGCACCCAGTTGCTGACCCCTGATTTCTGGAATGTAGGGGGTCAGAAGATTTCAGCAGCCTCCAGAGGAGGTTGGAGCATTGTGTTGCTGATACAGCAAAGGATCACACTCACTCTTAAATTAGTCAAATTTTGAGTAAAAGGAATCTTGCTTTTAAAATATGACAAAACATTTGAGACATCACCCCTGAAATTTAATCTTAAAGCAACTTGCATCTTAGCATAGAATAGTTAAACAACAACTTTGGAGATAGCTGGAGGTTTGATTAGGGAAAAAAGAGTATGTTTTGGAGCAGGGCAATTCTGGGAAGATGTGTATGGGGTGGTGAAGATTCCGGAAGAGGGATCCTTAACCAAAGCTGGTGCAAAGCTGTTAAAAATAATTATTTCATAAGCTTCTTTCAGGAGTCACAAAGAGTTGATGGATACTATGTTGATGATCTTTCTGATTAAGTTTATAAAGAATACTTTATTTCAAAGAGTAACAGTGTTAGGTTTCTTCCTGGGGAATTTATACACTTAACTACCTAAAGTTTTGCTTAAGTCTTTCATTAGAAATTAAATAACTTTATCAAATTATTACCAGTTGATATTTTAAACTCATTGATCATTATTGTTAAAGTACATATTCAGATCATTTGAATGAATGGTCAAATACATGTATATGATTGCAGCCTTCTAGGAGTTCAAAACTTGAAAGCATTGTTAGTGCTTGAAATGAACAAATAATATGTATTCGAGTGTAGAAACATCCAACAGATATATAAACTTAATACATCTATATGCTGATAGATTTTCAAGTAAAAATTATTTTTTTCTAGAATTTTGATATGGTGAGAAAAGAATTTAATTGAAAATTAGGAGTTTTCCAATTATGATTTTGGGCAAAAATGTAACCTCTTTTGGTTTCAGTTTTCTTATAGGTAAAAGGAGAAGTAGGATGAGAATTTTTATTATTCCTTTCAGTCTCAAATTCATGTGATCCTAATGCATCAATAACATTCAACTTGATAAGTAATAAAGGTTTTATAAAATTATATCTTATTTATTTTTTGTTATATATCTATATCCAAGAATATAAATATACAAAATATAAAGACTATAACACCACCAGGATTATTTTAAATTTGTTGGATTATTTAGAATTTATCTTTTAAATGGAATGATAAGATTGCATATATAGGATTATAAGTATATATAGGATTATATTTGTAACATTATATATTATACTATGTAGAATATTTTTAGTATTTTAATATTTTAAGGAAGCTGCCTTTAATGTGTTTATCACTTTATAGTGAACAGGAAATATATTAATAAAATTTCCTTTTCATGGTGCCCTTAATGTCATGGCATAAAATTATTTCACTCTTATGTAAGTATGGCACTTAGCAAAGTATATAGATATTATTTGAAGTCCACTCAAAATAAATATAAATTATCATCAAGAAAGCACTTTCACGTTTTTGGAAAGACATTATTCATGATGAGACTCAGATACTATAAAATGAAACAGTTGATTGCTCTCAAATTCACTGGTTTTGTTTGCGGTTAGATCAAGATGTGAATCCGCATTTTTGTTTTAACATGTTAATCAGGCTACTAGAATGGCTTAATGAAGTCAAGACATTTTTCTAAATAACTTTATTGAGATATAATTCGTACCTGTACACTTCACACCTGTACACTTCACAGTCAGAATTGTGCGACTATCACCACAATCAATTTCAGTACCTGGCAAAAAGCTCTATGCTCATTAATCATCCTCCTCTACTCCTTTACCCTAAAGTCCTAGGCAACCACCAGTCCACTTTCTATTAACCTGTCTATTTTGGGCATTATATGTAAATGGAATCATATAACACATGGTCCTTTGTGACGTTTTTCACTTATTCAGGTTGTAGCATAACAGCATTTCTTTTTATTGTTCAATAATATTTGATTATAGAAGTATACCACATTTGATTGATTCATTCATAATTCGGGTTGCTTCCACTTGGAGCTGTTACGAAGAGCACTGCTAAAAATGTTGGTGCACTGGTCTTTGTGTGGATACATGTTTCCTTTCTCTTGGGTATATGCCTAAGAATCAGATCGTTGAGTCCTGCGGTGATGTTTTGAGGAATATCCAGATTGTTTTCCAGGCTTGTCTGCACCATCCAACACCCTTAACAACCAAGTGTGTGGGTTATGATCTCCCCACATGATCACTAATAGCTGTATTATCATCAGTCTTTTTAATTAAACCATCCTAATGGGTGCAAAGTGGGATTTATCTCATTATGGTTTCGATTACCATTTCCTTGATGACTGACAATGTTGAGCATTTTCCACTTGTTTGATTATCCACTTACATATCTTTCTGGAGAAATGTCTATTCAGATTATTCACCAACTTTATATTGGGTTGTCTTTTTATTTTTATGGTTAGGTAAGAGTAACATATTATCTAGATAGAAGTCTCTTATCAATTTGAAAATACTCTCTTTTATTCTGTGGATCATCTTTTAACTTTGTTTATGATGTCCTCTCATTGTAAAAGTTTTTAATTTTGAAGAGATCCAATTTCTTTTGTTGTTTGTTTTTGGTGTTGGAGCAAAACATTTTGTTGAACTCTTTTGGTCTACCTTTACACATTCTTAGAAGCAGCAGTAACAAGAATGCCTTTTAAAGATTTTTTTTAGTATGGGTGTGCATAAGTGTAATAGTACTTAATGATTCACCCTCCCTCTCAGCATCTGAACATCTGAAATGATGTTCTTAGGTAAATAATTAAACGACTTTCAGTATCTTAAATGGAAGGTAACAGGATCCCAAAGCATGAAATTTTGTTTACTCTGGGAAATGATTGGCACATTGAATATTTTTTCAATCTACAAATGCTTATTGAGCATCTACTATTTGCCTTGCATTGTTTTAGACAACTAGGGTACAACAGTAAGAAAACTGCTGGTGTCTTCAAAACCTTATAAAAGTTCAAGTGCTGGCTTCCTAGAAAATAAACTTCATGCTGCAATATATCACAGTTGGCAGCAAAAAAGTGTTGCCTCTTGGCTTCTCTATGAATGGGTGCCCTTGCCCTTATTAAGATGTTACATATCCCAGATGGTCACTGCAAAGTGCTTGCTCCTGTGCCAAGGTACAACAGGGATGCATTATCGCCTTAGCTCTGAGTTTGTTTTGTGGTTTTCTTTGGAAACCCTAACATCATTTAAATGCAATTTTTTCAATTTGGCTCTGTTTACAGAAATGTAATAAGATATTTCTCTAATAATAGCAGAAAGGGAAAACCTTGCTTGTTTAGGGCTTTGAAAGATTCCTTCACACTTTGCTGAGAGGTATTTATTTGATGAGGTGGATTGCAGAGATTTACAGATTTCTTTTCCTTAATTTACCTAAATTAATTCCAACGGGAAATTAGTTGAGTAGTTTGTTTTTCAAACCAAATAGAGGCTCCCATTCAATGACAATAAGGAGATCTTAAAAGACGCTTCTATCAAGTGGTGTCAAAAAGTCCTAATGGCCCCTTGCCTTCAGGAAGTTTGGCTCAGAATGAATGAACATCATGGTGGTTTCTTGCAGCTCCTATTCATTTTGATTTCTGAATTTGATGACATTGATATGTGGGGAAAATATGAACTAGAGATTATATATGTTCAAATGTCTGCTGTCTATTCAGTTTTGCCTTGAGAATATGCATAGGTGAGGAACAGAAATATAAAATCTAGAACTAAACAGTTCTGAGATCAAGCAGGAGAGATGTATGGCAAAGTAAATGACCTCCATAGGTAATCATTTCAATCCAAGTATAACCTTCATGATTGTCCCTCAGTCTTGATTGTCCTTCACATCTTCATTTTATTTTTTAAGGACATAAATCTTTTCTCAGTGAAAACTTTCCTAATTTCCCCTCTTTCCATTTTCCTTTTCCCAGGAGAAATAAACTCTCCTATTAAAATGGTTTCACTGCACTTTGCATACTTCTCTTAAAAGAATAAATCTTAATATATGCTTAATATATGATCAACCAGTCCTATTACAATTGAAGATTTACAAGGGAGGGAGCTATGTTTCATTCATTTTTGTAATGGCATATGGTAAAACTAAAAAGTGATAAATGAGGAGTAATTCATTAATAAATGTGTTACCAAATAAACGAATTTTGTAGACCTAAAAAGGAATCTCAAATTTTCTAAGTCTGGAGGTTTTGCCTGCTGAGTTGTCATTTTGCCATTATTAGTAGAGAAACAAAGGATTGTAGCTTCCTCTCAGAGAAGACTCCTCTCTTTCTCTCTTACCTCTTGAGCTGAGTCTTATGAACAGAGGATTGTAGATGACCATCAAATAAGATACTTCTTCCAAAACTGTAGATAGCTATTAGGATATTATGAGAATTCATAGGTGAAATATTCCTAAGGGAAGGATAAATATGTACAATTTTAAGATCATCCAATGTCGGAAGCTTCAGTAGACTAAGTTGCATTTTCAGCAACTGACTTTCTGTTGCAGCATGCCTTAGAGTCTAGAACAGGAGGCAATTGAGAGTTTCTACAGTCTCGACATCCAGTTAGTTATAGAGGTGTTGGTGAGAGCAGTGAGATAGTTAGGGTGATAGAGGAGACACCAGACTTCACAAGAGGTGGGCATATGATGCTCTTGTAGTTATGAGGCCAGTAGCTCTAAAGGGATTCTTGTCATAGATTACTTCTAGGTTATCAGTTACCATGTGTCTGTGCAAATTAGTGGATGATGCATGCAATAAATATAATTTCATCTAGAAAATGCTTATTTTCTAATGCAAAAAAATTACAAAAGAGGATCTAGAAATCTCTTCAACTCCCCTGGGTTAGGAGCCCTCTACCAGGACAAAGAAATGGTTTTCTGTCTTGGCGGAAACCTAAGACACTTAGAAAAACTTCTTTGCTTTAAGAAAAACCATATAAATTGCTGTTGACCCAGCAGCTGGTGCCATGTTAGGGATGAGCAACGTAAGTGAGTGAATTTTGCATATTGAGGTACCTGTGCTACTACTTTTTCTCTGGAATATAGGGAAGTCCTTAAGCTTGGTCGCTCCTCAGATTAGTGGTAACATACCCCTGAGAGACTGAGGGTAAAATAGGCAGATACTGGGGGAAAGGTACATGTAAAAAGCACTGAGTTCACAAAGTACCTTTTATTGTAACTCTTCTTGGGGATATGAGGTATTTTCCCATAAAACTGTATCTTATTTCTGTTTTTACTAATTTTCATGGTGTGGAATGCATCTGTCAGAACCCCAGGCAGAAGGGTATGAATAACACCCAGAACTCGGAACACATGTGTTTCCTTGTTTATATCAAGTTCAATCATTTATTCATTCCTGTAGTTAGCATTTGGTGAGTATTTGCCAGGTTCTGTTGCTGGAGATGTGGCGCTGAGCAGGAAAAGTTCTTTCTGGGGGTTTGCTCAGAGCCTCATTAGAGGTTCACATGTGCAAGTACATAGTCATGACACAATGCAGTAAATGTGAAAATGGAGATTGTACCAAGAGCTGTGGGAACATCTGAGGATCTGACTGAGTTTATGCAGGAGAGAGGAAAAAAATCAAGTAAAGCTGTGAGGATGTGAAACTATTTAACAAAGGCCTGGGTGAGGATGTGGGTGGGAGTGGGGATAAGTACTCTGGAGAAAACTCCTCCAGTAGTCTAAAAGAACTTTCTACAGCAATGTGAAACACTCGATCCACACTAATACAGAGTCCACATGTGCCCACTGGGCATTACAAATGAGGCTTGAGATAGTAAAGGATTCCGTTTAAAATTTGTTTTAAATTACCTAATCTTATTAATTATTTCAAGTCTAAATTTAAATAGACACACGTGGCGAATGGCTACCATGTTGGACAGTGAAGCTCTAGAAAATCTTGCAAAGCAGAAAGTTAGTATGTGTCCTGAGAGAA
Source organism: Solenodon paradoxus (assembly GCA_004363575.1). NCBI lineage: Eukaryota > Metazoa > Chordata > Mammalia > Eulipotyphla > Solenodontidae > Solenodon > Solenodon paradoxus. Next base: position 311,987 of record RJWH01000396.1, on the reverse strand, counting down.
TTCCTGGAAAATGGATAATTGGAAGAATAATGTCCTCCAGATACAGTTCACTCACTGTGTTAATAATACTTCTGCAAGGTCATGAGTAGGGGGCGTACTATGACTACTGTGAGTGGTAGGGTCACTAAAAAGTGACAAATGCTATGTGACTCTGCCAAGAAGCTCATTCATGACATATACATTTATTGAGCACCCTCTGTCCTCCATATAGTGTTCTTGTCATAAAATCATCCAGCAATGACCCAGGTCTTATGTCATTTCCCTTTTATCATGCAGAGGCAGAAAGAATCATTTTTGGGGTGTTTACATATTTTAATTCCCTCTGACAAGGTTTGCTTTGGGAAGTTCAGTCATCAGTTCTAAAATAGAACGGGTAAATAAAATGTTCTCTATAGATGCCATGAAATATTCAGTTTTAAAATAGAATGAAATTCTGGTATGTGCTTTAACATGGATGAAACTTAAACAGGTTCAGTTGGGAGAAATGTCATGAGGACAAAAGGGCAAATACTGTCTGATTCCACTTTCGTTCAAGTTGATGTGTAAAGTAAGCAAATACAAAGGGAAGAAGGTAGAGTGGTGGTTGCCAGGAGTTGTGGGAGGCAGTTAATGGGGAGAAAGTGTTTAATGGGTATAGTTTCAATGTGGGAAGATGACTGAAATAGCTTTGTAGATGGATGATGATGGCAGTTGTACAGCACAGTGAATATGATTAATCCCGTAGAGCTGCGCTCTTGTAAATGATAAATGTTGTTATGTTTATTTTAACAAATAAAAAATAATGATAATGTAATTCTAGTATATTCATAGCACTGTAATCATGCTAGCATGAAAAACTAAAACATTCCTTATAACTTTCACAAAATAAATTGTACAGTTATTTGTCTAGTCATTCTTTCCATCTTTGACAAATATTTACTAAACATCAATTAAGAGTCCAGCATCATTCTTGATATTGGGAACATTGTGGTGTATTAGATACAGACCTTCCCTGCACACCTAGAGAATATGATCTGGAAGGAGATATAGACACCAATCAAATAATAATTCAAATAAATAGAAAATCACCATAATGTAAGTATTCTCTGTGAAATGGGTATAGCTCACAGTGCTAAAAGAGTACATTCTAGGGGGATGTTGATTGAAAGGAGGAACACTCTTGGTCTTGATTTTTAAATAGAAAAGGTTGATACATCACTTGGGTACTGAATACATGCTAGTGCTGCTCCTTAAAAAAACATGAGTTCACAGGTTTCCCAACTCCCTCATTTCTGCAAACCAAGTATATTTGTGATAACGCTTTCCTCAGAAAGCTCAGGGAAGGTTTCTGGTGTGACTGTTATACATATGCAGCTGATATGTGCTTGATTCTCATTTTTCATCCCACCAGCAAGCATTTGATTCTCTTGGCCACCCAAATAACTTATTGAAATTATTTAGTAAACCTCTCTGCTAAGTTAAATCAGAAGGAGGAAAGATTGTTTTGTTTTGTTTTTACAGGCAAGAGGACAAAGGGATATTTCATTATTTTTGTAAATAAATGTTGCTCACCTGTAAAAGACCAAGTAATCCATATTTCAAAACTCATTTAAAAGTTCAAATGAGGTGGCATGCACTAATGGCCTAACATACACGTTTGCTGCCTTTGGCTGAGTGTAGTCCGTATATATCTCAAGGACCCAGGTTTGCACTCTGGGACTGGGGACAACAACCAAGATGAAAAATAAAATAAGATAAATAAAATGCTTCTTCTCTTCCTGCCTGCCTACTCCCCTTCATTCCTTTATTCTTGCCTGCACCTTCCCTTATTTTTTTAAATCAAATGAGATACATTAATTTTATTCAAAAGTATCCATATTAAAAGGGAGAGCAGGGACAAACTTATTATTTTCCAAAGACAAGGAAATTCCTTGCGAGTATAATCCTGAAACCCAAAAGAAACTAAGGGCATAGTCTCCTTAATAATTTTCATTTACATACTTACTTATATATTGAATTTTGGGGAATCTAATGTGTATTGTAATTTTTGAATCACTAAGAAAGAAAATATGATGTTCATTAAATTTGACCCAGGTCTTATCCATAGTTTTGTGAACTCATGAGTCAACCACACCAATCTAGGCTTGCTTTGCAATTTCTTCTGGCTTTCAAGGCTTTGGTTGGAATGCAGCAGGTCATCCTTTTGCCCCATCTCCAACAATCTTTAAAGTCTTCTACTTATTTGGTTCGAGGAAGGACTTGGTTGTTGCTTTGTGAGCGAATGTAGAATTGAAGTCAGCCTTCCAGTGATTTCACCGGCGTCAACTATGCCCCACCTTTCTCTCTGCCCTTTTATGTATACAATAGCCTTTTGTTTCAATGCTGTATTCTTATGTAATGTTCTTGAAATCATTTTATTTTGCAGTTCCAACTCAATCCTTGTTGTACCAACAGTGCAGAGAACTCAAAGTAATTTCAGTAGAACCAGTATAACTAAAATGCACCAAGATGCAGCAACTGTGACCTTATTGTAGCCGCTGCCTCAGCTATAGTGACTGCAAGGTGCCCTCAATTTTAAGATGCACTCTTTTTGGAAGATGTTAAAAATGCCACAAAAAAGTTACATAGCCTCAGATATTCAGAATATGGTATATTATAAATTATTTAAAATGTCTCTAGACTGTTAATAGGAAGTCTTACATGTTACTGAAAGTTCAGTGGCAATGGAACAGAATGTAATATCTGATTTCAGTTTCCTGGCTATCTGCTGCTCCACCTCTTCTTTGCTACTCACTCTCTGCAGGACCTTCTTTTCCTTCTAAGAAAGCAGAAGTTTTGTAGATACCTTGGAGGCATTGTCATGAATTTCAACCTGTTGCCCAGATTTTTGACCAAACTCATGGAGTCACCTACAGTAAATGCTAGACGGTCTTTCTTCCTGTTCTGTGAACACTTGGCAGAAGCGCTGATGACAGTTGCAGGAAAGTGATGCACAGCAGTATTCTTTCCAGCAGTTTAATCTGTGTCATCAAATCCCCAGAAACCATGATTCATAGCAGCACTTGAGTTTGTTCTCAAGTTGTATATTTGGCAGTGGTGAACTTTGATCTGTGCTTTCACTTTAAAGAATTGTTTTGACACAAACTTTTCCTGTAATCCTTACATCTAATTAAGTTCCACGCAGATATCACATAGGAGGACATTTAATACCATTGCTTCTAGCTGTGTGTTTATTATACCATTTTAAGCACTTTGATAAGGAGAAAAGGGTGTGTCATGTCCAGGCATTGACTAGACAGTGTCACACAGAGCAATCTCATCACTCCGAAGGGGCCAGCACAGCATTTTGATTAGGAACATGGAATGGAAAATTAATTCCACGGGGAATTATGAGCCAGTGACTTGCAGTCTCAGATAAAGTTCTTTTCTTTTCAAGTAGTTAGATGGGCTAAATTAGTATTTCATTACTCCCGCCTCCCCACCTTATCTGTCTCCCCCTCCATTTCAGTTCCTTCTATTCTTTATACAACTCTTTTCTAAGGCATCACCACCCAATAGAAATATAAAATGCGGCACATATATAAATTTCCTAGTGGCCATATTAAAAAAAGAAACAGGTGAAGTTAATTTTAGCAATATATTCTGTTTAAACAATATATTCTCAATATCATCATTTCAGCATATAGTTAATGTAACAATTGTCAGTGGTTGATTTAACATTTTTTGGACTAAGTCTTTAAACCCAGTGTCTATTTTACACTAATAGTATATCTCAAAGTGGATGCTAAATTTTCAGAGCAGTCCTTCCAAAGCATTAAACAAAGCATTGAAGAAAAAGATATTTTATGTTGCTTCTGATTTTAAATTAAAACAATAAAATTTAGTAAAGTTAAAAATCTAGTTCTGCAGTTAGGTTAGTCACATTTTGAGTGCTCAATAGCTATAAGTGTCTACTGGCTACCATATTGTAAAGCATACTTCTCCAGCACCAGTGAGAACCAGAGCACTGTGATTTGGAACTTAATTTCATTCCTTTAGACACTTGAGCATATGCAGCTTTATTCCAGAATTATTGGAAAAATGACAAAGATGAGCATTGGGATCCCTAGGAGGGCTTATCTGGGACTTGGAACTTAAAGACATTTTTATTTTTTAAAAATATAATGTTTATTGAGATAACTTTGATTTACAAAATAACTAAGTTCATAACTAAGAAGGTTCACTATTCCTTAGAATATGATAACACCCTGCCCACCAGAAAATTACCAAAAGTACTTCACCACTGTCCATCGAACCCCACCACCACTTGCTTTCACCCCCTTCCCTCTTCCCCACTGGTAACCTCAGTTCTGTTGTCAATGAAAGAGATCTTTTCCTTGGGAAGGCTCATAGACAAAGACACAGGATCACTCTAAGTACTTAATGTACTTTATTTTGTACTTAATGTAGCCATTATGAACACATTAGCCTCTATTAACAAAATGAACACAAGAAACTTGAAGTCACAGAATGGGACTAGCACTTAGCAAGTGTTACTTTACTCCTTTCCTTATGTTCATTGTAGTAGTCATATAGTATTTAATCAGTAAAAGGATAGAAACAAGTCTATTTGTCCTTACAGGCACTTATCGTTGTGACTCAGTATGGGTTCCCACAAAGACAACCACTGGATAATTGTGGGGAAAAGAGGAATATCCTTCATACTCCATGAAAATGATTATTGGTTTATAATAAGCATTAGGTATTCTTGGTGTTGGGGTGGTATATATTTTGGAAAGAAGACATAGTTGAAATTGGGTTTGGGATTTATTTATAACTGTGGTAGAAATGAAGGGAGTCGTGTTGGGGTAGGTGGTGTGGAGGTAAAGAAAACTTCTCAGAGAAATGTGGAAGCTGTCGACTTCTCAGCAGAGCCAGACCATATGGCTGATCTTGTATTGCTTGGACAAAAGAGCTTTGTTTCCAGTCTGTGTCTTTCAAGGATGACCCATCTTTAGTTTTTCTCTTTCTGCCATGTAGTTTTAGATGCAACCCAGGTTTTCCAAGAGGGCACCATGCCATGGTTTCTAGGTTGGAGGACATGATAGCAAAGTTTGATGAAGATGTGCCTGGCTTCAGTGAGGCAGGGAGTTAATTAATGATGTTGAAAGTACTAAACCACCATCATCTGTAACAGTTACAAGAACTGAGTCTCCATACAGAACATTGAGGTAATGGAAATCCAATAAAAAATAAATATAGTTGGCATTAGATGAGGGGAAAAAAGGAGCTATCAAAGAGGAAGCTGAACTTCTTCTTTTCTGTTGAACTGAATCCATCATAAACTTCAAGAAAAACCTTCTGTGTCTAACACCATATTTCCTACTGAAGTGAAAATAGGTTGGGTAAAGGAGATTATCATTGTGGTTTCTAGAGACCATGATTTGTTTCTGCTGTTACAGAATTTATAAGAAGAAAAGAAACCTGCATTGTTCCCAAAATGACTCATATATGCGCTTCCATGTCGGGATAATTCTCTAAGTTCCTGAAGCATGTGAACCAGAACTCTTCTGCTAGAATGATTGTCACTCTTAGATTAGAACAAATGCATTAGTTCATAAAGATGGTTGAAGTACTAAAGTTATTCTTTAATTTCTCCTGTTCTGCTGACATATTTGAATTTTTTTTCAGGCACAATGTATTAGAAAACAATATTTTCATCCTAAGTTCTTTGAAATTTGGTCTTTATGTTGATTCTGCTATTACTCTGTTTTCCTTAGTGAATAGTCTGAAGTTTCTCCTTAGTCCACTTAAGCAATAAGGAGTGGATTTTATAGGCAATGTTAAGCATTGAGATTTGAAATGAGGAAAAATCTGGTAGGTTTCCCTTTCTTCTCCTTTTATTTTTGCGGGTAAATCCTTCCCACATTTCTTCCTAACTTTGATCTGAGGTTGTGAATGGACTGATAGTTCTTATATTGAGCCAGTGTGAACTTTAGGCAAAGAGAGAGTGAGAGGAGACAGATGGAGTCCTGGGGAAAATGGGGCCCTTTATAAACAGGGTATCCAGTGATAAAATCGTAACTGTTCTTTATTATGCACTTACTGTATTTCAGATACTCTATTAAGCCCCTTGTCTATTTTATATCACCTAATCTAAGTAACTATGCTAGGAGAGAGATAATATTACTTCTGTTTTACAGATGAGGAAACTAAGACTCAGTGAGATTGAATAATTTACTAAAGACACACAGTTAGTAAATACTTGAGCCAGTATTCAAGCCAATATTCATGCCAAAGGCCACTTTGTCAAAAGCTCTTAAATGCTAATAGGCATCAGTTAGTTACTGAGAGTCTTAAGCTTCAGTTTCCTCAAATGTCTTCCTGACCTACAGCTTCTCTCAAGGTTCCTTTTCTAATTTACATGAACAACAAGCTCCTGCTTGTGTTTTGAGAGTAGAAATCTTCCAAATTTTATTATGCATAAAAATTTGGGGAAGGAAGCTGAAATCTATTAAAAGACACACACACAATTGAACACATGAGGGAAACAGGAAGTATGGGACTGAATTTGGGCAAGCTAAGACAGAAGAGAGAAGGATGTAGAAATGAGAGAGGGAAGCTTTGGTTTTCACATCAGTTCTGAAGTAAGTGTGTGTGTGTGTGTGTGTGTGTGTGTGTGTGTGCGCACGCACATATGTTTTAAAGGAGTAAATATTTACATAATGTTTTCTATGTGCCAAGTAAAATTCTGAAAGCTTCATATGTAGGAATACATTTGCTTCGAAAAGCAAACCTCTGTAACAGGTATACTCCCATTTATAAAGTGGACACTGATTATCAAAGAGAGATTATTGTGCCCAAACTCACACACTCTCTCAGTGGCAAAATCAGGATTTGCATCCCAAGGTTCTGGCTCCAGAAAGAAGGTTCTGCATCAGCCTGCTGTCCCGAAACGTCAGTGTTTCCGAAGCCTCTTATAAAGGTTTTCCAAATCATCCCAACAGTAAATGAGGGTCATGGAATTGGGGGGTGTGGAGAGGGGAGGCGACAAAGCTGGGGTTCAGATTTCTCTCTGTTCAAGACTCTTTCTACTATGTGACACACATGGCAGAATCCCAATGACATTTGCTGAATAAGTGAATATTCTTGAAACGGTACAGGAAAAAAGATTTGCTGAGCATTGTGATACTAGGAATAGAAACTGGGATACTGGGAATGATATTTTCATTTATTTAAAAATTTTAAAACAGTTTTTTTGTTTCTTGTTTGTATTCTTAATTCTCAGTTGTAGGACACGGCCTCCTCTTTCCTCTCTCTCTCTCTCTCTCTCTCTCTCTCTCTCTCTCTCTCTCTCTCTCTCTCTCTCTCTCTCTCTCTCTCTCTCTCTCTCTCTCTCTCTCTCTCTCTCTCTCTCTCTCTCTCTCTCTCTCTCTCTCTCTCTCTCTCTCTCTCATTTCCAACTGGTATACTATCCAAAACCAACTGATAGGTGTCAAGTTCTTACACAAATGCTTCCCTCAAGACTTTCCTGCTGAGAAAGAATAAGTGTCATTTTCCTTGACTGGTAAGAGGTTATTTCTTATTTTATACTCTTTTCTGAGACCACCTCCCCAGATCCCAGCACAAACCTGCAGAGTTAGCAGAGTGGATAGAGAATGACTGTCTAGGAGGGTCCCTCAGATTCTTCAACCGAGTGGTACCTCCATAGTTAACCAAGCAAAACGTGTGAGCCAAACACATGAGCTTTTGAATGCAGCCTGTTTCTTTCCCCACAGCTCTGTAAAATCAAAGTTTGAGGCACCGCAGGAGCTCTTTTAAAATGTCCTGGCCGGCTTGCTGCAGCCCAGATGTTGTTCCAGTCGCTGCCTGCAAGCTCCAGTAATCGCATGACTTGCGCGGCTCGACTACAGACCCGCTTGCCTCCACTGGCACTGCTCTGTAGATGTTACAGATGCCACAACTCATTTCTTTGAAGTCAGTGTGTTTTTTAAAAAAACACTCCTTTCGACAGATTTGGCCCAACATCTTATTATATAAGCTGATCTCTTGGAACATCTGTCACTGTTGCGGCTTCAGCCCCCATCCTCCACTGAAGTATAATAACTTGACATTAATAAATAATGAGGCAGTGGTGAGTTTAACGCACATATTATGAGGCATTGAGGCTGAAACGGCAGGCTTTCATCTTTCAGGAAGACCGAAAGTCTAGATTAAGTAAACAAGGGAAACGCAGCTAGGACCCAGATGAAAATTTCCCAGTATTGCTGGCTTAAAAAAAATTATAATGTACCTTGCATAATTGACTGTCTCTTAATAATACAGATTGACACAAGGTTAATGGGAAGGGCTAGAGCTTCATAGCTGGAGATATTTTAATACAATATAATTTCCATTCCCACACCCTTGATTACCACTTCTTTAAATGCCTACTTCTGCTGAGAAAAAATGATTTTCTCAGCAGAAATAACCATTTAATTCAGTCTCATGTTGACCTCTGCCTTAAAGAATAGTGACCTAGTGGTAGTATGCACTTATTCAATAACAACACATGAGACTCATTGGTGCTGTGGGTATTGGACTGTTCCTTCTTCTTAGGTAACATCAAGATGTGAGCATCTCATTGGTGCTGTGAATGTTGGATTGCTCCTTATTTTTCTACGGGGATTCTCTCGTGTACCTGCTATGTAAATAGTTTCTGGGCAAATGGCAGTGAATGCCCTTTTGTGAAAGTAGAAAAGGAAGCAGAATCTGGTTCTGTTCCTGGGTGAAATCCAACAGTTTTGAATTTCAAATATATTTTCATTTATTACTGGCCAAAGATAACCTAAAATCAAAGCAGGCACATGTAGTTAAAAGATGGCACATGGGACGTGGTTCCAGCTTTTGTTCTTCAGCACGTGTGCATGTGCACACACTCACCCTGTACTTAGGTGCCCAGATTCCTCAGGTCTTAGTGCTTTTGTATGAGGAAAGCTCTCTAAAGCCCGGACAGCATCTGTCTGGTCTAGTCTTTACAGCTCCAACTTTGTGTCATGCATGTGGATGCTTAATAAATATTTAATGACAAAGGAAACAGTGCTGTAAATGAGGACAGCTGCTATTATTTCACTTCAGAGGTGAATGAGGGGAAGGAGAGAAATGAATTGCTGAAACTCACATGGAGAATCCATTGTAACTTGCAGAGTAGAAGGCAGAATCCCTGAACTGTGCCTGGGTTTCTTCAGATTTGGCATGGACCTCTTATCTTTGGCGTTGGTGTGCTAAAATTAAAACGAGAATTACAGAACTTTGGAAGCTTACATTCTAAGTAGAATATAGTGCAGAATGCCAAAAGTAAGAACACCAAAAAGTGACAACAGCCTAAATCAGTAGACAGTAGTGATGAAGTGGAGGAAAGACAAGAAGTTTCCTCGCTAGTGTCAAGCCTGCAAGAGACTTCATAGTTATTTTAAAGAATGGTTCCATATAGTTCAATGTGGTTATGAAAAGACTCCATTTCCTTCTCTTGGCGACAGTTCAGCGTCATTTACCAGAGTTCGTAGAGCATGTGACTCACTACAGGTTTGCTAGATGGATCACAACGGCCATTGCTTCTGCCCGTCCTCACCTCTAGAGTCGACCTATCTCAAAGTGGTTAAAGGTAATCAAAACAAGAATGACATGCTTGTATTTATTCTGCATGTTAATGCAAAGTCTCACAGAGAAATTGATTTTAGCCCTGATTCTTTCCCTTCAAACTGCTATGGGAATTTTTTTTGTTTTTATTTTTGATTCCACACAAAAATAGCAGATTCTTTAATGTGCTTGTAATTAAGCTGTTTTTTGAAATGCTGAGTAATTTTGATATTAATTTTTATTCCTGGACTATTCATTAGAAAGAACAGTCAAACTATCAATTTTCTGGTAATTTAACTCATCTGTTACATTGCCTTCTGTTTATTAGTAACTCATGATTTGATCTCAGAACTCAGAAAGGAGAGCAGAAAGATGACAAAAATATTTATAGTTGGATATAGTAATTGGGATATTTTATATCCTACCCGTCTAAAGTTGGCTGGTTATAAAAAAATTCCTATGTAACTTGATAGGTTACTAGGCAGAGATTACACCTGCATGATTGATGTATTTGTCTAATTTCTATTACCAAAATATATATTGTAATCTTGTTCCACTATTATCTTTGGGTTCTTTGGGAGATCCTGCAAGTTGTCAACTTAATGATAATTTTTCTTTTTCTTCTCACTATCAGAACCTCGATTTTTCTCTTGGTAATTAATTGTCTTCCCAGACTACCTTGCAGCTATTGACTATATGAACACTTGAAGCAAATGAGATACAAATTGATATGCTTCATGGATTTCTTGAACAGTTTTATTTTCTTGACATAGTTGCCACCTTTCATTTCTATTTTCTTCCTCTTTTCTTCTTCATTTAAAAGATAGGTAAAATTCTAAAGATGGACAAGCAATTTTCTAAGCATCAGAATTGAAGCATAATAAAGATAAGTTTAAAATTGAAGATTAATGCCAGATATAGAGGATCTTGTATGTCAGCCATGAACTCTGAGCTTCCTCTAGTGGGCCAGTCAGAGCCAAAGACAGGTTTTAAGCATGAGTGAGAAGAACAAAGTAGAGGGTGTGTGTGTGTGTGTGTGTGTGTGTGTGTGTGTGTGTGTGTGTGTAGGAGGTTGGGGATCAACTGCAAGGAAGGAAGATTCTCTACAGAACTGAAAATTAGAGGCAGAAACATGAGGTGCTGGCCTTTTATCAGAAGACTCTAGACAGAATCAATTTCAAACCATATACACTAAACGTATAAATCAACAAGTAAATTGATTGATATGAAATTAAGTGTTAATAATATCAGGAATACAACTTTTTGGGAAAGTTTGTTTTTCCTTCCTCCCTCCTATTTTCTTCCTCCTTCCTTCCAACTCTTTTTTCTAACACTGTCTTCCCCTCCCTCTGTCTTGCTCACGTCTGCCTTACTTTTCAACAACTCCTATTTCTAACTTTATTCTACTCCAGGAATGATCAAATTGGGGGGAATCTAGAAATTTCTACATTTATAGTGTGTGTATCTAACTAGTGTAATATCACTGGAGAGCGCACATTGATGAGTGATCATGCAAGACCCAGAGTGACATGTTAAAGAGTTAACTTTAATTTACACTCCCCCAGCTCCCTTTCTTTTAATGCATGATATTAAGAATCTCATTGTTAGAGGGAATCACAACCTTGAGTTTGAAGAGTGGCAGCAGCTTAGGAAGCTAAGTAGTAGAGCTTATGTTCTACTTTCTTAGGTTGCTCTTGGTCTGCAGTAAGTTTTTGATAGGAAATAGTGTAGATATGCATACATTAGATTGAACAACATTTCCTCCCTCACCCTTCTCCCTCCAGATATGGAAAATCACTTTTATTTTTGCCTGCTGCATATTTGGAAGGCATTCAGATTCTTCCTGGTGAGCCTTCAGCTGATTGCTGTTTGGGGGGTGGACTTAGAAAGTGCGAACATTGCTGTTGTCCTTTCTCTAGACAGCCAGAAACAAACAAACCAAGAAAATCTATAGGCTCCGAACAGATGGGTTTTAAAAAGTTGGTCGTGTTTGGAGCCCACCAACTTTGATGACATCCCTGTAACAGAAACTGGATTCCTAAGTGTCAGGACAATACAAATGAGGTTCTAAAATGGTCTCTGGATCTGTTACAGCTTCCAAGTACAGCTGGGAAAAAAGTTGTGGAGGGAGGTCTCTAAGGATTCAGGAAAGTTAAAACCATGTTGGGAAGTTCTGAATTCACTGCTCTGTACACCCCACTCCCCAATCCTGTAAAAGAGATTGAAATTAACTCAGTATTGAAGGAATTAAGATATTTAGAGACTCTGTGTGTGTGTATGTGTGTGTGTGTGTTGTGTTGGGTGAGAAACATTTTTCTCCTTTTCAGTGAGAAATGCACTCAGAGCATACGGAGGCTAAAGAGATTGTTGGTGTTTTGCTTTAAAATGATTGGTTTCTGGCAACTTAAAACTATAAGAGTAAAGAGTGTGGCCTGATAGGAAGGAAAATATTCACCTCTCTTACTCCTGGCCAAGTGTGTGTGTACATTCCTGTGTAAACCAGGGATCTCTTTTTGGTAATAGAATTATATGCAGGTTATGTTAATGATTTTGAAACTCAGAAAGGTTTATAACTCTTCATAAGACTAAGATAAAGTGCTCTTGTGTATTTTCTACTCTACAGCCCTAAAGAGGGGAAATTAAATACCTTCTTAGATCCAAGTATCTGTGGTTTCCCAGGCTTCATGCCTCATTGCTGAGTGAGAACAACAATTGGAAACCAGGAGGCACATTTATATATCAACACGGTTTTGTCTCCAGCAGAATAAAGGATGAAATGACTTCCCCAGATTATCTCTTTATTGATTGTTTGGCTGACCCAAGTGCTAGTCCATCAGAAATCTGTTTCCTAAGCTCAACTCCCTTTAAATATTGTTGGGCTGGAAATATTGATTCATTACTTTTGTATTGTCTAAAGAGTACTTGACCTTTTTCTCTGCCTAATGATCTATCGAAGGCAGAGCTCTAGAAATATATCTTCTGTCATATCTTCATCAACTTAAATATAAATTTTTACTGAAACAGAAATTCAGCAGAAAAGGCTGTTTACTGGGTATTATTCATATTTGTTGTCTATATGTATTTTTTTCGTGCTGTTATCTTCCAACATTGATTCTTCAATAGACTAGATATACACTTAAGAAGGTGAATGATTTTGTGTCATCCATCTAGCCTTCCCTTTTTTAGTTAGCCTGATGGTTTCAAGCATTCATGTGGAAGAAGGTGGATAAGACTATGTAACAAGAGAAATAATGATTTTATATATAGATATATTGTATCTGGATGATATTTAACTATACTAGAATTTTCCAAGCCATCTCCACCCTGCCTCTTACATAAAACCATTGTGGGATAGAGCTTTATCTGATGTGTGAAGCTATTGTCCAATTAAATGTAAATAGAGTAACTCTGAAAATGTTAAAGCATATCTACAATAATGTTAATGCCTCTTGAATAACAAAACTATCATTTATATAATAAAAATGCTAACAAGAAGAGTTTAACAAGAAAATCACCTCTAGCACATAAACAACTTTGGGGTAAACTCAACCTGTCACCCACAGTACATGTCTTATGACTTTTTATGAAAAGAAAGGCTAGACTGAAGGAATGAGGACTGGATGTTCAACTCATTACCCGTCAGGGAAAACTATATGTTCTTCACTATGCAATCATTCAGAATTCATTCTGAAATACTCTGTAGGAAGAATAACAATGATATAAGATTTTTGGTTTCACTCCAGCTTTCAGCAAGAGATGTGTATTTTGTTTTTAACTTCCTATGATTTCTTCCAGCTTTCTTATTCTTATTTCTTATTTCTTATAGAAGCTTCTGTAAGAGAATAAAAATCAAGGAAAGTTGATACTCTGAAGAGCTTAAATTCTCCTGAGCTTTGACTTTCTTACCCATCTTTTAAAAAAAGACTGAATTATCATATTGTTCATCTGACATTCTCAGATTGTTCTTTTGGTTATACAGCTCAAAAATCATGTTTTCTGTATCATGTTTGCATGAAAGGAACTTTGTGCTAAATTTTGAAGTTCACATCAAGATTTTACCCTTTCTAATCTTAAGATCTTGGGCAGATTCCATAACTTCTCTGAGTCTTAGTTTCCTTATCTGTAAGAAGAGGTTAACAATGCTTGCTTCATAAGATGTTGGGAGATTAAATTATCAATACTATAAAGTACTTGCAACAGTGCCTGCTACATAATCACCTCTATGTAAACATAGTGTCCTTAACTTAAGTATGTGCACTGGCCAATGGGTTTCTATAAAGGAGAAGTATGGGTATAATCAGACACAAAAAATAGTTATTAAATTTTGGAAGCTAGCTATTTCTTACCAACTAAGGTTAGGGGAAAGGGCTCCCATTGTACCAAGTATACAATTAATATAAGCATGGCAACTATTATTTGGCAAACTAGGATATGCATTTTATATAGGAGACCACTGAATTTTTATTATAAAGGGGCTTCATTTGCTTATCAATTTTCATATGGACCTTTAAAATATTACCTAGGACGACTTAGAGTAGTAACCATAGGTGTTTTTCAAAGGTGGAAGTTAAAGATGCACACATTACCAATCATATTTTTTAACATGTTCTGTGGGCATATTTTCTTGGGATAATGTGTAGGTATATTGTGAAGAAAACCTCCACAGATAAATCTAATGTTACTCTCTCATCATCTTTAACTCTTCCCCCTGACTGCAGCTGAAAATCTTAATATGCCCATTAGATCTCACCAGATCTGTCTCATTATTTTACTATTCCCCACTATATACCATCAACATGAGACCTGAATTTTCAAAATAGAAGACCAGTAAATTCAAAATGTGTTTGATTGCTGCTTCCCCAGTGGATTTATATCTGAATGTCCTGTCATCTTTGCTAACATTAATACACAACCTAAGATTGCCCCAGTTTTGACTTCAAAATTTATTGAATCACCTTACTAATTTTTAAAAAATGGAATCAACAATAATAAAATTGTATTCTGTGCATGATGATTTGGACATTTTAGCTTGGAAATTGTTACATATTTTTTAAAGGAAAACATCAAATGTGGTCATTAGTCATGCTCATCAAGATGTTGACAACGAATATAGAATATTTGCAAAATCAGAAATGCAAAATCAGCAGTCAAAATCCATCACTACTGGATATTATAAATAATATTTGGAAAGTCTTACTTATTAAGTTTTTAATGACTTTCAGTAGAATAAATTGTTTGATGCAATATACAAACAGAATTGATATGAATGAAGATGGAAATTCCATTTAGTAATATTTATTCAGGTACATTTGGGATAAAAAACAGTTATCCCTATCCCCCTCCATCCAAAAAAGGCATTCATTTAAGAAAACCAACTGGCAGCAAATGAATTAAGAAGGATTTGGCAAAGCAACTGAAATATGATCAATTCTGAGCTGTAGAATTTATTTTGATTTTTTTTGAGTTTAACCAGTCGCTCTTGGGTTCGTCTCACTAAGTTTCAGTAGTTGGTGGGACCTAGACATTTTTATAATAAGTAATTGTGTGAAATGTGATACCTGGGAGTACAAATCTAGTTTAAGTTGAAACCAACTTTCTCTCCCTTGGGTAATCTCTTGTAAAAGCTCTGAATTATGCAGATGATCATGGTTTTGTATTTCATGATCATTATTTACCTAACAGGCCAAATATCTTTTATACACAAGCAATTACCTGACATTAGCATATACACCCAACTTTATAAATCACAAACAGTTGTGAGTGAAGTATATACTATTTGCTTAAAAGACAGGGTTTACATATATTATTTATACAGAAATGGATCATTCTGAACACAATTCATTCATTATTTTCATCCTATTGAGTTAATAATAAAATCTTAATGGATGGATAAAATATGAGACTAGATATAATTGAAGAAAGAATTAGTAAAATGGAATTACTTGAAAAATCAATCTAGAATGCAGCAGATACAGTGATATAAATATGTTAGAAAAAAATCAAGAAATAGACATAGAAATGTAAGTTCTTATACATGTTCAAAGTTTAAATTGAGGATAAAAATGGGCAAGAGGCAATATTAACAAGTAATAGTTGCAAATTTTTCAAAATTATTAAAATTATGACAAAATATTTCCAAGGAATATGGCATAGCCACAACTCGATAAAGGACAAGAAATTCATCCCAAACACACTGTAGTAAAACTTTAGACCACCAAGGTAAGAAGCTAAAGAAATAGGCAGAGAGAAAAGGTAAGTAACCCACACCAGGCAACAGTTAGAATATCAGTCTTCTTATCAGTAAAAATGGAAACCAGGAAACTGTACAATGCTTCTATAAAGCTGAGAGATAACAATTGTTAACCTATATTTCAGCTCCTCAACACCTGAAATTCAAATTTTAAAAATGAGGGAAATAAGTCTATCAGATTGAAAAAAAAAGTTCAAGAGACTTTATTACAAAAAGTAAACAACTTAATAAAGAGTGAACAGCTTGCTCTAAAATAACTTAAAAGAATACATTTTTAGAGAAAATGGAGACTGGTCTTAGAAGGAAAGCCTGAGATATAAGAAAGAATGGGGGAATCAAGATTATTAGGTAAGTTTAAAGATTATATAAAATAACACTGTAATTTAAGTGCTGCAAAAGACGTGGCTAAAATAGTAGTTTATAAGTACAAAGGGTGAGGACCAGTTATTCTAAATTGTTATATTGTTCAGAAAGTGTTGAAGACAATTAATTTTAGATTTTTTTTTAATATGCCTAGGAAAATTTCTAAAAGAAATAGAAATAGTGGTGATCTGGAAAATATATTAGTTGCATTTCTGAAAACAAAATCCTGATTTTTGGCATCTGCTCATTTCTGTGATGCAAATATTCCCAACATGGTCAAGTTCAAGTTACCAACATGAAATCACTGAACAAAGTTGGGAAGAAATGCGTACATTTGACTTTTGCAAGTGGCTGCAAGTCAGCTCCAGCACACCTCTGAAAAAGTATAAAAACTACATAGCGTTAGAGAGAACAGTAAAATGTGGGCTTAAAGCAGTCAGGAGAAGAAAAACAAAACAAAACAGAAAAGGTGGGACACATAGAAACTAAAATGTAAGGTGATAACAAGCACATTTAAAAAGATCAGTAATGGCAATACATGTAGATAGGCTGAAATACTAAACTATATGCTATCTACAGAAGACACTCCCAGAGCAAAAGGAATCAGAAAGCATACCAAGAATGAGATGTCAGTGAGGTAAAAAGAAAACTAAGAGTGCCGTTTTCTGGAGGCCAAGTTAGCATAGTGTTTTTTAGAGGGAAAAAGTGATCATGTTAGTAGACAGACAGTACTCATTGAATATCTATGTTTATATGTATTTCTAGCTTTCTAAAGTTATATTGGCACTATGTGATGGACAATTGGCCAATGGGATGACTACCATATTTTTTTCTGTCCTCCATTTATTAAGAGGGACAAAGGGCCAAAACAGCAAGATAGAAGAGTCCTCCACATCAGCAAATAAAACAGGACTCCAGCAAATGTCTACTGAGTGACTAATGTGTCTTGGACACAGTGATAGATGTAAGAAAAGCATGTTTAATGCTTTCGTAGGTTTATATTATTGTTTCAAAAGTGTTTAAGCCAGAAGAACCTGTAATTTGCAAACAAACAGCTATCTTCACAGTATTCTGGTGTATTTCCCAGGAAGCATTCCTGGAGGTTACCAGAATTTAAATAATTGTTTGACCCTTTACTTCCATCCTCCTTCTGTGCAAAAGTCCAAGGCTTCCATGATTCTTCTCTGGATACCGATTCCTCCAATGTTCAAGGCCAATGATTTGTGCTGTTTTGTTTTACCAAAGTCAGTCACATTATAGGTCTATACTGACTATAAGGGTAAATCCTGCTTAAGTGAGATGAAAACACTAATGCACATGAACGTCAGCATGCAAACATATACAATATTTCAGTAGCTTCAAAGCACATAAAACTAGGTTCATAGTGAAGTAGTAAATTGTGTTAAGGTCTAGATGGATCCAAAATGCAGATTGCAAAGTGGTTCTTAGACTCTTCCCAAGTTCTAGAAGATTAGATTTAAAGAATACCTGAGATTATTTAACCCAGTATTTACCAAACTTCTTAACAGAACACAAGATACAATAAAAACTCTATTTAACATACATATATCCTTCTCCCCAAATAGCTAAAACAAGTCTCATGATTGTGATGCAGTATTTTTCTATCCTATCCTAGCATATATACTATCCTAGACTATCTTTCTAAAAATTGCTTGTTGCAGCATAAATGGATTTTATGACACACTAATTGTTATCATTTACAGTTTGAAAAATGTAGATTTAGATCTACCCTGTTCTTGGTAGAGGAGAAAGCTGAAGCTCAGAGATACTGAAAGTTTTATCATAATTCACAAAAGCAGAGGCCATGTCTCCTGGTTCCAAGGGTCATGCTGTTCTCGTTGAACGATTTTCACCCCTCTTTTCATCCAATCTTTCCAAGAGTGGAAAAGGGATAACTGGGAAAAGACACATATTTATCACTTTGTTCTGCCAGAGAGAAAGGAACTTCAGAGCCAATTGGGCTCTTCCTCTGAATGCTAAGTGGCCCTTCTTCAGGACCAGAATTCAGGGACAAGAAGACAATCTGTATTTTTCCTAAGCTAGAGAACTTGGTCTCAAGGCAAACCCAACTGCAGCATAGAATATGAGGTGAGTTTGTCCTAGACCCTTCATTTATCTTCGGTTAATCAAACAGATGAAACGTTTTCATTGGAAAGAGGAGATTGTTATACTTGGCTTTCTTATGTCGCCTGCAGTATTTTTCTTAGGAATGTGTTAATAGCTGAAAAAATTTTAACACGTCTTCAAGTGCCTCTCATGTTAGGAGATTCTTCTCTGTTGTGGGAAAAGTGGTTGTCAGTTTGCCTGGTATTTAAACAAAATCAAAATGTTTCTGACAGATAGATTATGCTCTTACTTCAAATGTCCTGTCTTTACTGAATGTGCAGCTGAAAGCTTCAGAGGACAGACATTTTTCTTGCCAACTCTGATTCCCTCAGTTCTCATTCACTCCCCAGGCAGTTTGGCCCAAGGAATGGTTACCTTCAGGGCCAGTGAAGGGAACGATTTGAGAGTCTCCAGTTTCAAGATGGTGTGTTGTTTGGCCCTTTTGTAGACAGCAACTTTGTCCTGCTGGTCAAGCTTCTTTACTTTAAGCTTTTATTTGAAGAAATAAGAGCATTTAAGGAGCAAACAGGAAAATATATTTGTAGAAGGCAGTTCCAGAGAAGGTTGAGAGCCAAGTGTACAAAACAAGAGAGAGTATTCTTAAAAAATAACTATTAAAGATTATGTTACTCCTCCAAAATTTATTTATTTATGGAATTAAAAGATAGGGTGGAGGTGAATCTTGAATTCATCTAAGGTTACAAATTCTTGTGTATTCTGTTGAAAGAGATTTTTCTCCCTGGACACAGCAGTCTCCTGTGTCCCTATAACACTTCCCTTCTCATGTTGCCAAGGGAAGATGTACAAATGCTTCCAAATGGATTTTGAAGATTTTTCTGTGGGTCAACTGGGCAGTTTTCTAGTGTGGGTAGTTTGACTAAGAGGCTGAGCTCACTTTTGCCTCTGCACTCATCTGGCAGATTGACTAGTGACTGGCTGATCTAGAATGGTCTTGCACGTGGTTGCCAGATGACTGTTGGTTTAGGTGACAGTGATGACTTGATTATGTTTTTGTAATCATCCAGGAAGATAACTCATGTTCGTATTCAGGCTGTGGGGTTTTAGGAGCAGGAGAAGGCCAATTCCTAATTCCCAAGTGCTTTGCAAGTCTCTACTTGCATCATGTTGCTGTTGTCTCATTGACCAATGCAAGTCACACAGTTAAGTCCAGAGTCAGTGAGGGAGGGATGACTTGTGAGTGGATGCAGAGAGATCTGAACAAAATCAGGCTCGTTACTTAAATGGTCTGCAACAGGTGGTGAAAGACATTATAGTGGTATCATTTAATTAGTGAGTGCCTTTAATGCTCACAGCTTTAACAAACTCTACAGTAATCTAATCTCACCTGGTCATAAAATATATTTAAATACTTAGTTTTGACTTGGTATGTAGTGAATATCTAGTAAGTACAAGTCACTGGGGATGGGATACGAAGATGATACAAGTCACTGGGGATGGGATACGAAGATGACTAAAAATAGCCCTGGTTGTCGTTTTCACTGTAGTTAGTAGGTGGGCATATCCAGGTCAGATTTGACAGGTCCTGTCACAGAGATAAGAAACTAGTTTATTGATGACTCTCAGCTGGCTGGAGATAAAAACATAAAATTATTTCTTTTAATAATGCACTACTCTACTGCACTCTGCCTAACCTTCCTTTCTTGCTGTGTACCTACTTCTGAGAAGACAGATTGGCCTGATTCTCTTTTGGCACATTCAGAGTTATTAGAACTGCCCTGTGTGATGTTTCATACTCAACATTTTCATTTTAGAACTGGCATCTCCTTTCTGAATTAAAGTTCTTCTCTCTCAGTCGGTTTCTGATATCCGTGTCTTCCCTCTTCAGGACTCTCCCTTCTCTGCATAAGCTGGGGAAGAGGGTAAAGATCAGATTTTCATCATTTGACAGGGCAAGGCTGACATTTTTTCTGTAATTAGTGGTGAGCTGCTTTCTATCTTGCAGTCTCTGAGTTTGATTGGGGGAAGGTGTCACTGATGTGTCCCTTTCTATAAGTCATATAACTTTTTATTATGAGTCAGCTGGTCCTTTTGAGACTAGCCAGCACCCTTTATCATAAGCATTTATTTATTCCCAATACTTTTATCTTGTGGCAATCCCAGAAAGACTATTTCAACACCATTTCCCCATAAATGCCAACTGCTTGTTCATTAAGTCCAAAGAGAATCTTTTGTCTACAAATAGTGAGAATGCCGCAAGTATCATTTGTGCCCTCTCTGCCTAGAAATCCTTTATCATCAGATTTTTTCTTCCTCTCCCCTTTTCCTTGCTTCAGTGGTACTGAGTCAGGATATCATGTTCAGGTAGGAAAGAAAATCCTAGTTTGCTTTCCCTATAAGCATTCACAAAGAGTAATTATTTGAGTCCTCCATCCTCCTCTCCTTTGGGGAGAGAGGATACTCTTTCTTCATAAGCACTGAGCTCCTTACAAGGCTCCTTCCCCTTTCCCAGGCCTTCCTCAGACTGACAACATGGTGGTGGTGGCAGTGACTGTGTCCACGTTTGATCAGTTCTAGAGTTTCACACTCTGGAAGGTAGGAGTTTACCTCTAATTCTTAAAGATTCCCTGGACTGAGAATATTTAATATTTATCCCCCTACCCCTCCCACATGTACTCCAGTAATAACAGGAACAAAAGGGGACAGTAAGAACAAGGAAAATTAGGATAAATTCCATTTTATAACAGATACGAGCCTAGTCTTAAAAGAGCGCATGGGGAACCATGCTTCTTTGCCGAGGTCGAGGAAGGCTTCACAGAGGAGGTGATAATTTTGTGGTGCTTTTTCAAGGTGAGTGGATAACTCCCTGATGTTTAGATGGTATCTCAACAACAGTAAACTAACACTGAAAAAGGAATAGATCCCAGGATAGCGACCGGAAAGTAGATGTCCCAGCAGCAGTCCCAGCAGCAGTACTCCCACCTGAATGTGTGTGTCACAGTGACAGTGCTAGAAGGACATTGAAGGCAGTCCTTTCTTTTACATGTGAGCACTCTTTTCTTTTGTCTCAACTACTGTTCTCTCAATTGTGTTTTGTCGTGAGCTCCTTTTCTTCTTAATTTTGTCTTCTCGTCGCATTTCTTTTCAGCTTCGTTACATCTGCTTCCATACCCTTGAATTTTCTTCTTTTTCCGTTGGCTGGGACTCATATTTTACCCAGGGAACTAGCTAACTTTGCTAGCTAAAGAGTTTATTGAGGTGCCAACCTCCATTTACAAGATAAATAAATTCTGGGGATGCAATGTACAGCATGGGGACTATAGTTAATACTGCATTGCATATTTGAAAATTTCTGGAGAATAGATCTGAAAAATATTTTTATGATATATGGCGTTGGATGTTAACTAGATTTTGGTGTGATCATTTTATGATTAATCATATATAAATTTATACATATAGAAGTGGTCATCATGTCAATAAACATAAAACTAAAATAATGTTGCATGTTAACTATATCAATAAAAGTAAAGGATATAATATTCTGGATAATTTTTATTAAGAAAGTATTTTTTATTTTTCCAAAATATTTGTTATGGGATTTAGTGCGTGTGTGTGTGTGTGTGTGTGTGTGTATGTGTGTGCATTTAAACATTTTGCTCCACCAGTATATAATGTATATCTATATATGCATATGCAATATATACACAGTAAAGAGTCATAATATTATTTGAATATTAGACATAGTTTGATGAGTAATAAGGTAACTGGAACATGCCTTGTTGAGGGGTTACTTTATGCCATTCCTGATTCTGTTAAAACACTTCCCTTCTAACACATTGCCTGTATTCTTGTTCTGTAGAGACAGGCAGAAAGTGAGACAGAACGAATAAAACTCTTCTCTGAAGCAAGCTTTTCCCACTGATTTAGGGCTTAATTTTTATATACATTCCGGAAGCCAACCAAAGTATTATCTCGAGTGTGTCTCACAGAGTAGTAAATACTGGGAGGGTCTGGGGACAGTATTCACAAGCTCCACACAAATAAAATTTAGCCTCTTGGCTACTAAACAGTAAACTCTTTGATCAAACTTTTCATTTTCATTGTATCACCCAAACTGAGCAAGTGTCTGTTTTCTGTTATATGCTAAATACATGTTTCAATAAAACACTTTACAGTTCTGAGTGAACTGATGGATTGGATTTTTTTTTTTTTGTAAGGAAAGGAGCAGGAAGGGTTGAAGATGAGCAGGCTGGAAGAGAGTGAAGGAAGAAGCATTTATTTGTTTTTATTTAGTCGCTTTTCTCAGCTGTTGTACCACATCTACCCTCCATCCCCAGCCCTGGAACATAAACCAAGGTCCTTGGGATGTGGGTGGTTTGTGCCAGCCAGAGGTGGTGGACTTCACTGTTAAATGATCAGAGCACGCTAGATTTAAATCTCACATATTTTTAGCTATGTTCTTAATGGATGACTTTGCCTAGGACTGTTCAACTAGTCAGCTTGGAAATTAGATTTCTGGTAAGACCACTTCATTGCCTTAGTCAAGAGTCAGGTTACTTATAGACAGACATATCAGAGCCTCCTATTAAAAGACCAGAGTTAAGTTCATAGTGAGAAAAACATCTCTGAATCAAATGTTTGCATCCTCATGACAGGATGGATTTCTGTGCATGGACTGTCAGTTCATTCTGTATCTCTGAGTGATAAAGAAACAAACAAAAAAAGCATGTATTTTAAAATGACTGTCATGCATCCACTAGTTCCACTGCAAGCTGGATCCAAAATCCATTTCAGCAAATTTTGTGGCCTTGGGCAGGCTAGGAAGTAGTTTTAATTTGCTCAGGCCCTAAATTATAGACTTTGCATTTACAACAGTTTTGAACTAGTCAGCAAAGTCATAGTTTTCAACAGGTTTTAAAGGAGACATTTCCGCTCACAAGTTGGTGTGTTTTATATTATGTTACTACAAAATAAAATAAATTTAAGTTTTTTCCCCTGCCCCCTGAGGAGTGGTAAAATTGATCAGTATCCAAGAAAAATTAATATTGCTCATCTTGTATTAAATTACACATCAGAACACACTTTTTCTTTTTCTTCTACATTTTTTTTTCCTGGCAGTTATTGGTTGTAGCAGGTGCTCAACTAGAATCTCACAATCAGAAGCAAACAAGTGATCATTGTAAGATATATTAGGCTAAATTCTTCTCACTGGAACTGCAATCTTGTCATATAGGTCTAATTCAGATGCTGATAGACATGCAATTAGAGCAAATGTTAGATTATAGCATTTTGAAATTATTAGTTAAATGTTATATGCTAGATACTTCAAAGTTGCATTCAAAGTCTGTGCTACACTACATATAATGTACGTTTAAACTTTTTAAAAGTATTGTTGCCATTGAAATTCATTTTTTGTACTAAAATCTCATCTTTTTCGTTTTTAGTCAGTGTTTTTTAAATGCATGGATATTTGGGTTTCCTTTAGTTATGTGTTAAAGATTTGCGCTTATGAAAACTATTCCTGCAATTCCAGGCATTTCCACCAGGTGGATGTGGGAGCCATTGCAATTTGGCTAACTTTTAGGTGAGTTGATGAAAAGTGAAATAATTGAGAAGCATGAATGAAACTGGTTATTATATTTTTGGAAAAGATAGACTACTATTAATGTTTTTATAAATTAGGTATACTGGTTATATATGAAAAACACACATGATGTCTATTGCAAATTTTTTTTAAAAAAGCTTAAATTTAGATTTATATGTTAACTCTTACTAAAATTGTGCAATAACCAATAATTTTATTCGAGTTTTCTCCATTTTCATGACACTTTACAAAACATGTCTGAGATTTGGTTTATCTACAAAGAGGTTACTCTTAGATTATTCACCTTTAAAAGTGAAAACTCCATTTCCCTCTGCTTGCTGCAAGATCTGTTTTTCCAAATTATTTATTTAAAAACAGTTCCCACGAATGCTACTTTCTCTGATTAACCATTGCTTTCAGATTTTGCTACTTGCTCTCCATTCACTGCTAAAGGAAGCAAAAGAGTTTTGTTTTCAATAATATGCTAAATACCATTTTAAAATGATAACTTTTGTTTATTAAACCTGGGAACTATGTCTTCTAAGTATATTTTAAAGAAAAAAGATCTCTGAGTAAACATTTTCTTTTCCATGTATAATTTCCAACATGATTTCATTAAGGAATATTAATAGATCCTCTAGTGTTATCTACTTACTGTTTACTTGTAGATTATCCAAATCAGTTTTGGATGGAATAAATGAGATTTTTTCACTTTCTAGTTTCTTATATTAGGCATTAGACCATATTATTCTGCACTATAATATACCAAGTATAAAAGCTCTTCTCATGGCTCATAAATTGGCCATGTCACGATATCGCTGAACCTTCATTTTACATTTTTTGTTTAAGTGCTCATATGTCTCAGGTAGTATATTAGGCTCTAGGAATGTAGTCATACACAAGACAAAGTTTGAACTCCCGTGGAACTTATATCTAGAAGAAAATTAGTTATAGAAAAGTGATAATAATATTAACATCACAGTGAAATTTTCAGAGTTAAAATGAGATAATTTATAAAAAACTGCTTTGTAAATTATAGCATTAATTAAATACTAGATATTATATTAATTTGCATAATAATTTTAAGAACACAATGAGAGGAAGTGTGAGTGCTATGTATATCAGATGCTTATTTTATAAGATAAAATGGAGACTTAGAATGATGTAATCTATCCCAAGTCTGGTCATAAGCTCTATAATTTGATTGCACATTATATATTTTATTAAATTGCTTGATATTTAAAAAAAATCTCAATGAGAAATTGTGCAAGCATGTGTATTATGTATCTATTAAAGATAAACCTGAGATTTTGAGGGATGATACATGGTCTGCCCACTTTTCCAACTCCTAAATTTATGCTCTCTCACGTCCTGTAGGCCATTCTGCTTATCTTTGCTAATTCATTAAACATGAATATACTTTATTCTTTTTTGTGTCTACATGCTCATATGCCCTTGTTGAGTTGACATCATGTCTCCTTCCAGAGCCCCTGACTGGGCGCTGTCCATGATCAGTGGGTCTTCAAAGTGCAGTTTGTCAAATGGGTAGTATTCTTTTATAGTTAGGGTTACTGTATGTCCCAGTTTGAGTGAAATTGTCCTGGCTTAGTCACATTTTCCTGGCATCCCATCTGGTTTGAAAGTCTGTCTCAATTTCAATTACAGTTTGCTCAAAGTTAACTTGGATAAACACATAACCAAAAACGAGCTCCAAATTGTGCAGGTTTCCCTAATGGAAGTGTTTACCCCTCACCCCATTCTGCACCAGAATCACCCCTCCACACACACACTCACTGCCACACTTGGTAGATGCTTCAATTCGTCCCAGTTTCAGCTCTAAAAACTATTTCCGTCTATTTATAGTTCAAATCAGGTTCATAAAGTAAAACTGCCATTTTTCATGATCCTAAACATTAAAATACTATTGTCCGCAGAACTCTGGGTTAAATGTTTTACCAGGAATACAAAAGGAATGGTGAAATGGAGGCAACTTGCAGTGACTTCCTCACACTAGAAATGCCTCGGCAAGCAGCGTCTCGTGCTTCACTCAGGGTAGACTTGGTACCAGACTGCAATTTATAAGACAATACTAACATTAAATTCTAGATCAAGTTTCCTTAGACAAAGCAAACAAATAAATGCCAAAGAAGCAACAGTAACAAATAAAAACAAGACATGGGGCATAGTGTGTGTTTGTGCAGTTAGGCCCACCCAGCTTGGAAAAGAGATATTTCAAGAATTTGACCCACGCGGACTCCTATTTTGTAAATCTCCCAGGAGACAGAAAGTGGATTAAATTTCACAAGTTTCAATGTTCAGGATACAATTGGACTATTAGTGGCAAACCTAATATATTATATACAGATGCTGACTTACCACAATATACACCTTAAGCCTATGTAATGTTAGGATTTTATGTTCCTTCAATAAAATGAAAAAAGGCAAACTGATGAAATGAATTTTGATTATATGAGAATTCATTTAATTACATATTTTATATAAATTTAAATAAATTTATATAGATTTAAGAGAACAAAGACAAAAATAAAAAACCAACGAAGAACCCTGAGTTTTTGCCAGTACCTATAACTATCCGTAACATTAAGAACTTTGGGCCTCTTTTTTTGTTTCTCTTTATTCATTCCCAAATATTTCTAGAACATCTATTGTATGGTGGTCATTGTGCTAACAGCAGGTGAAAGGATGTAGAAAATAGTCGTGGTTTCTGCCCTTAATGGACTTTTTAAGAATGTCATTCTCTATCAATGATACCTTTTAAAATAAGTTTCCCAAGGTATTGCTTTCCCAAGTTAGTACATTCACAGAAGGATTATAGTCAACACTTTATTTTTTAATTACTCTATTTTTCATGTGATAGTCACCAGTGTAGAATCTAATTTTATTTGCTTATTTGGACCTCAGATAAAAACTGGCTTTTAAGTTTAGATTTCAGATGACTATGATGTCGTTATTCATTTGAACCTCAAAGAAACTAAGCTAAGGAGACTTTAATACCTAGTACATTGTCATCAACAATCTGTGTGAGGCTGTTCTCTTGTTTAATTAACTGATTAATTAAATTTACTTTCCTAGTGCCTTTAATTTTTTAATATAGTCAACATTTTTGACATATTTAAAAAATAACCATGAGATCACCAAGAATATTTTCCAAACCATTAAAATTCAAACTAGCAGTTTTATTCTTAAATGGAACGACATTGAGGTTTGGAATTTTGGGGTTTGTATGAATGCACAGACATTCACACATATTAGAGTATCACCCAAAAATCTGTTAGGATAATTTTGCAATATAAACTAGTCTCTATTAAACATATTAATTACTGCACAAATACTCTGATTAGTGTCTGAAATTTGCAGATTATT
This sequence comes from Solenodon paradoxus, assembly GCA_004363575.1. NCBI lineage: Eukaryota > Metazoa > Chordata > Mammalia > Eulipotyphla > Solenodontidae > Solenodon > Solenodon paradoxus. The sequence continues at coordinate 284,745 of RJWH01000396.1, read as the reverse complement.
TTTCTATCTTCTCAAAATACTAAATTTGATCCTAACTCTATGTGATGCTCAAAAAAAGCATAGCAGATACAAATAAATTTAACCAAAATGTTCAGAAATACAGAAGATACTTCCAAATATTTGGCTGAAATTTAGTCACAGCATAGCTTTCTTCTTATTAGAAATCAGTTAATAAATAAAAATATAAGGCTACTTGTCTTGACTTCTTAAGTGAATCACCGCTTGTGTCAATAAGCATTGTTTCTATTTCTAAACATTCCCAAAGAGTACCCTATAATATTACAAATATTTTTTGTTTCCGTGTCTAGTGAAGTATAAATTTCCAAAACATCAACATGTAATGAAAAAAATACCCTAATAATTCACAACTTATTAAGAACTCTCTTTAGATATAACAAAAGACATTGACAATCTACTTCCACATGAGATCAATTAGTTTTCAGAATCATAAATGATTTTTATTAAATAACTCCTTATTCAGTTTCTAAAATTTTCATTTGAAATAATACATGTTATTATATGTTTTTCTTTCCTTTTCATAATCATGACTATGTTTTTAATATATTATATATACTTTGAGTTTAGTGCTTCTTACCACTACATTATATTTCGTCGTTTTACCTATGGATTCACTTACTAATGACAACAGAGACTGTCCTCACCAACATGCTACCAGAGTATGATATGTACGTTCTTACAAATGTCTTAAGAATCTGTAAGGGTTTCTTAGGAATATGTGAGGAGTGAGGTCATTGAGTCACTGGACACTTGCATAGTTCATTGAAAACCGAAAGACTGCTCTAGTTTATATTTTGTCATAGCACATGATCTTTCCTGGACCCACACTTTTGTTGACACTAGGTATTGTCTGACTTCCTAACTTGCAGATCTGTTGAATGTAAAGTAGTATATTTTATTTTTCTTAGTGTGAATTTCTCTGATCGAGTAGGAAGTTCTCATTTGTTAGCCAGTCAGATTAGAATTTCTGTGCTGTTTTAAAATAAATTCTTGCCTCTGTTGTTACTTTACTGAAATGTTGTGTATATTTCAAGCATATTTAATAGTATTTCTTTTGCCAGGTGAACACTTATCTAGCTTATTCTATCTATATATACATATACATACACACACCTACGTATGTATATATATATAAATTGGAGTTCATGACTAATAATTAGAGATAGATTCAGTTTTACTTTTTCTTAGTATAGCAAATCTGTAATGACTATTGATATATTCAATTAAAAATTCTTTTTATGCCAGTTATTGAAATTTTTCAATTTTTTCCAAATAGTATTCTTTTATATCTTTGGCTTTCATATATCAGCATATAACTGTTTATAACTTTTTATGATTTAAAAAAATCCTTCTCTTATTCATTTATTTACTTAGAGTCTTTTACAATTTTATCAGAAGCTTAACTTATCAATCTTTGTAAGGACCAGTTTAGTTTTGCTAATCTTTTGTTGTTGTTTATTTCTTTGATTAGTATTCTTTCCTTCTTGGTGTGTGTGTGTGTCTAGGATGGCTATTGGGGGGTGATTTATTCTATTGTACTTTTAAAATATTTCATATTTTTCCTGCAACTGTCTTTTTAACACAAGGTTTATGTAGTGGTTAAATATACTAAATAAAATGAATAACCAGTTGGTAAAATACGTATTTGGAAGACAGCTCATTTTTGGATCATATATTTTCTAAATGAATGAGATGAGAAAGAAAACATATATTTTAGAACAGACTAACCTGGGTTCTGATCTTAGCTCAACTTCGTGATATATGTAACCTAAGGAACACCACTTAATTTTCTTAACTCTGGAAAATAATACATATATTGGCAAAGATTTGGTTAAGTCAAATGAAATACTGTTTGTAAAGAACTTGATACATAGTATTAAAATTGTTTTCTTTTGATTTAATGTAATTGATTCATATTGTTGCTTAAATTACATCTGATGCTTATATGCCTGCTAATCTAAAAAATTTTATTTTATTTTAAAAACACTTATTGAAGGAAATTTTCATCATAACATTATACAGGTTTTAGGTGTACAGCATCATAATCAGCATCTATATACAATACATGAAGTTTGCTACTAAGAGTCCAATTCTATCCTTTATCATAAAATTGATCCATTTTACCCTGTTTGCCCACCCATCCACCCACCCTTTTCATCTTTGGTAATCACTAACTTTATAAACTAAATGTAGTATAGATACTCAATGGAATGCTACTCAGTTATTAAACAACTTGAAATCCTAACATCTGCCACAATATTAATGGAACTGGAGGGAATTATACCAGTGAAATAAGTCAGAAGGAGAAAAACATCACATGATTTCACTCACATATGGCATAAAGAGAAATCAAACAAATGAAATAAATATAATGAAAGTGGGCTTTAGTTCATTACTTTCAAGATGTTTGATCACTTAAACTGGAAAATATTTCTAAATAATAGAGCTCATGAAATGATTGTTTGAATTAGCATATTAATTTCTTATATACAAATGGGTAATTTGAGATATTGAAACTCAATCGATCCTAAAAAAGTAGTTACTTATCTTAAAACTATTGCCTGTATTATTAATTTTCTTAGAGAATCTTCTCCCCATATATTTGTAGTGATAACTCTCAGGCTTGTCTTTGTCTAAATGATAATTGAAGACAGCATAGTAAATCACAGAGCTTTTACCACTTTGCTGAACTCAACTATCCACATGTGACCCATTTTTCATTTATTGTAGAAACTGATGTTTCTTCCTTGGCAAAGAAATTACTAAAAAAATATGAGACTATTGTTGAGATTATTTCTAGCTGATGCCAAAATTTGTCATTTGTTCTTTTCTGTAGCTGTACACTTTGTCACCTCCGCTATGCTTTTATTCCTGCCAACTGACTGGCCGCTTTGGTATACATGAAATAATCATAGTGATATCAAAGTTGAGAACAGCAATTGTTGACAATTTGTTGAGTTCCTTTACATGCCAGGCATTATTCAAAGAGTAGTTTCCAATCATCATTTTATTTAATTACTGAAAAAAACTATGTAGCAGGTGCCACTAGTTTCTGTTTTCCAGAAGAAACAACAGAAGCATAGGGAAATGCAATAATTTATACAGGACGAGACAACTTGTATCTGAGACTAGATTTGCAATAATAATAACAGTTATTGAGAATTTGTGACATGCAAATCACTAATTCACAATGTTAGTTTATTTCACCATCACAACAACCTACCTGAGAGGAATTAATGATAAGATTGACCAATGATAGACTTTAGTAAAAATGGGTGAAATAATGTGGCCATATTACACAGCAGTAAGTAAAGGAACTGGGGTCAAGTTGACTCTGGAACCTGTGCTCCAGTACCTCTGAGTCTTATCCCTCAATCAGACAAATATATTTCCCAAGTACTTAGTGTGTGCACAGTATTCTGGAGACAAGAAATGAGGCAAAACTTTGTTTTTTATTCTTCAATGAACTTAGTGTCCAGTCAGAGAAGTAAAAGGAAAATAAAAGAAACAACTAGGTAAGTACTGAATCCTAAGCTACAGAAGCTAGAAAGGACTTAGAGGAGAGGTAGATATAGACTAGGTGATTTTGTGACATCTCAATGAACCAAGTATGTTTGGATCTTTAAATACTAAGAATAATGTGGAGAAAGGAGAGAGAACATTCTGGAATGTAGAGTAACCTATGACCTCTCCAAAAACAATCTGTTTCTAATTTCAGGGTTAAAACTCATTTATCTTGAGTTTTTTTTTTTCTCATTAGAACAAAAGTTCAGTCTTTTCAATAGTTTGCTCCGTAGTCCTTTCTAGTAAGATTAAATTAATTCTTTAGATTTTTTCAAAAACCTTCCAATTCTTCATTCCATCAGAGTAAAAATATTTCATGTCCTCTGACATTACCAAGAAAAGCTAATTTCCTTTGCCTTTAATTTTGGCAATAGTTCCCTTTACATAAATAATGACAGGAAGAATAAAAATTCCTTGTGACACTTCAAATGTAAATTTGATTAAAATGACGTCTCTTTATGCACAAAGTACATTTATATGTTTTGGATCAAAGACTTTTTTTGCGAAATGAGAGAGAATTAGCAGGTTGGTTTAATGGAGAGTCCTCTGTTTTAAAAGCTTGTAATAGAAGATAGTTTTTCCTTTCATAACATTTAACTGGAAGATAGATTAATTTAATAATAGATTCAGCATGTCCAAAGCTGAACTAATGATCTTACTCCTCAAATCTGCTCCTGTTCCTGTGCACTATATCTTAGGAAGTTGCTTCTCCAGTTGCCACCTCATGAGGCTGAACCAGCTCCACCTTCTTCATCTCCATACCTGTCATACCTGGGCTGGTTGATTTTCTCATTATATCAGAAATAAATGTCTGGATGGGCCAAGTAGGAGGGTCACATCTGTCTAAGGAAGAGTGTATGTGTCACTTATTTCCAGGGAGCACATTTTGATAAGGGAATGTGGCTCCATACTTCAGGACTTAGATATCTAAAGAGGATTTGGAAATTTAGTTGACTCTGTTGTTGTTTTTTAAAGAAAAGGTGCAGGTAGGAATGAAGACAAGTAGGCAGGCAGGTGAGAAGAGAGAGGAGGAAGTAGCACTTTATTTATTTAATTTTTTTAGTTGAACATCTTGGTTGCTCCTCCCAGTCCAGGACATGAATCTGGGTGTCGAGGATGTATGTGGGTTGTGTGTAGGCTGGAGACAGTTAACCAAACCATTACTCCACCAGGGCATGCCAGAAATTTAGGTTTTATATGAAGTCTCTAGATTTAAAAATGTTGATGACAATCAGGCAAAACAAACTTGCATCTCACAGTTCAAATCAAATGTTCATGACAAAGTTGGATTTGAAATGGATCAGTTTGTGACCTTCCTAATACTATCCTTGTTCTCTAGTTTTGATACTCTAGATCCAATTTAGGTCTAAATCTTTTGTCTAAAATATGATAGCAGCTTCCTAACTGATTCTCCTTTACTTAAGCTTTGTTCTTACTAAATCATCCTGGCTCTTAAGTGAAATTTTTTTAATCCCAAGTTGATCATATTATTCATTCCACGTTAAGACAAAACAAAAAGTACTGTTGAAGACTTTCACTGCCCTCAGGTTTCTTCTAGACTCTGGCTGGGCTGAACTTTCCAGGTCCAACAAAATGTGGGCACTCCCACTCTTTCTACGCTCTGTCCCTGTGGTTTACTTAGCCATGACCATGGTTTCACTCAAGATTTCCCAGAACATGGCAGTTGCTTTTGTGCATTGTACATGTTGGTCAGCAAAGAATGTTCCTCTCAAGTCTTGTTTATCCTGCTCAACTCAAATAAAATTTTCCCTGTGATTCTCAGTTCAACATACACTGTGTGCTCAGTAAATTATTGTTGCAGGCATAACCGCTGTGGAGAATCATCTTTCTCCAATCCTGCTCTATGTCAACCATCACAAATCTAGTAAAAATTTAGCCTCTTCAGCTTTGTTCATGCTATAGTTTAGTAGCTATGGTTAAAGATACAGTGTGAATATCTATTTTTATATGTTGAATTATGATCTTTCTCTATTCCAAGATGCCAATATAATGCTTGATATATAAGAGTCAGCAAATAAATGCTGAGGAATATCAAGGGCTGGTTTATGTTCCAAGTGGTTTATTTGTTCACTTGACTTCTATGAAAAGGATGGTCTGTAGGGGGAAATGGTGGAGGCAACAAACTGTTGTGAGAATTGGGAAAAACTTTGGCAAAAGTAGTAGCATTGAAGAGGACAAGAAATGACCAGAATCAAACTGTATGTTAGAAGTAGTGTTAACGGAATTGGTTGATGAATTGGAGATGGGATATAAAAGGAAAAGGAGAATAAAAGATGATTGCTGGGTTTTTGACCAGAGAAGCTAGATGGATGGTAGTACCATTTATCAAGATGGAAAAGATTTGGGAACTGTGAGTTAGGGAAGAAGAATGATAATTGATAGTTCTGTTTGGTCCTATTAAGTATGTAGTAACAATTAGATCATTAGAGCTGTCAAGTAGCAATTGGATATATGAATCTGGAGTTTAAGTGATTGGTCAAGGTGAAAATATGATTTTGAGAGTCACTAGTTTTGAGATACTATTGAATAGCTTGAAGTCCTGGGTAAGAATTACAGAGAGAAGATTAAAGTAGCTCTTTTTTTTTTTTTTTTTTTTCGGTGAGGTGGGGCAGCATTTCCAGATTAGAGTTATGAGATAAGAGGAATAGATAGCAAAAAAGACTGAAGAGGAAGATCAATAATGTAGAAGGAGCAGCCGGCAACTGCAGTGTCATGGAAGGCTATAGCACAAATTACTTCAAGTAGGATAAGGTGATGAATTACATCCAATTCTGTTTAGAGGCTAAGGAAAGATAAATTGATGTTGACTTTGGCAGTTTATTTGTGACTTTGACAAATAGATTTTCAGTGAAAAGTTAAGAATAAAAAGCAAAATGAAGTAGGTTAAGGAAAGAACAGGCGATGAAGGCAATAGGTTTTTCTAAGAAATCTTTTTTTGAAAAATATCTACATAGAAAACACATTCATTGACTCAGTACCAAGTATCATCAAAGTATCTTGCTCGTAACATACATCTGCATGTAGCATTTTGCCATTATTCCAAACATGATTTACTCAATAATTCACTTCTCCTATAAAACGTGGATGCTGGTAGTCCCAGCTTTCTAGAGCACACATTTCAGCTGATTTCAAAAATAACTAGCATCAACAGTTTAAGATGCAAACACACTTGTGAAGAATTCTTAATTATTTTGCTTAGAACAATACATGAGGAATAATTGATAAATAAATTTTAGAAAGTTTAATTATTTTTATTAAATAATTATTAAAATTTAAGCAATTATCATTTTTATCATTCTGCTCTCTTCCCCGCAGGTTATCTTTATTCTGGTTTTTCGGTTCTTTTCTTGGCAGCTTTGTTTATACCATAAGCTATAGACACAGCATGCCCTTTGCCCCTCCAACCAGATAGTTGCCATTTTGATCTGCCAATCAAACTCAAGGGTCGGCCCTGAAAGTTGAGACCATCCATCATAGTTTGTATACTTGGACAGTGTCAACTAATTTTAGTCTCCAAGGTTGGGATGATATGAGTGGTGACTGGTAAGGCACTTGTCCAAGGCTCAGCAAGGGTTATGTTTGTCCTTATGGTTAACAACTGCACAAATAGGAACAGGCTGAGTTTGTGAACGTAGTTTCAACAAATTATTTAAAGTATGAGGCTACCTCCTATCTGTATTTATTATTCCAGCTTTTGGCATAACGAGGATGAAAAACTCTGTTTACTTTAAGCTTTTCCCAATAAAGGATCCGGGATGCTTTCACTTCCCCACTCAGTGTGTATATAACCAACCATATGCCTCGTCCAAGGCGCTACCCAAACAAAATCCCCAAACAGCCTCCACCCCCACCCCAACATTATGAAGAGCAAGTCTTCTTGGATTTACTTTTTCTCCTTTATTAATTTTGAGAGGATAGGGAAAGACTGAGTGAAACCTTCCTTTGAAATTGGAATAAATGCACTACAAAACAAATATAGGAAGTAAAAGTTTCAGAGCTTTGGCAAGTCTTTCCCCTGTCCTGTGAAATGCTTCTTGAAGGAGCCCACCCAGGTCTTTAGACAATACAAAGGGAGTGTTTGTCTAGGAATCTTTGTGAAAGGATCTGGATGGGAATGAAAAAGCCTATTTGCTACCTTTCAGTTGCCTTACACTTTAGACACTGGCAGCAGAGGATGACCTACAAAAGATCTATCCAGGTTTTATTACCCTTTTTGCTTGGTGTGATCCCAGCTGACTGCTATTGGCTTGGAAGTGGAAGAAATGTTGACATGTCAAGATTTTATTGGGTCGGTAGCTGCCAATAAAGCAGCTTCCCTGTTTCCCAGTTTTTGTGCTCACGTCTTAGTAGTTCAACTTCCACCCATAATTTTCAGGGTTTTTAGGTGAGCGTGTCACTGAGGGCACTGATGCCTCTTCTCAATCTACTCTCAGCCAAAAGTTAACTGACTTTTCTACTCCACTAAAGCAATGATTAAATAAACTCAAGATATTTAGAACACAAAACTTAAGTCTTTTTTAAAAAAGTAACATTGGTTTTATAACATTATATAGTCTAATGGTGGATAACCTTTATAAATAACAATACGGAATTTACATGTTACCCTTGTGCAGGGACCATGCTGATCTTCTTTGTATCATTCCAATTTTACTATGTCAAAACAAGAAGGAAACAGGAATTTTGACTCTTCAATATTAAAAAATATGATCAGTGACAATTAACATTTAAAATGTTTTAATTATGAAAATAGCAAATACTCATTGTAAAATTTTAGAAAATAAGGTCACATATTAAATAGAAATTTCCTTTCTTCCTGATGCTGCTATCCACTGAATATATTTTAGTTTATCCTTATAAAGATTTTATTCTATGATTCTATATGTTATAAATATATACACACATATACATACTCTATTCTTTGAAAAACAGAATGATAGCTCATGCTGCTCTGCAAATATCTGATTTTTTGCTGAAGTTTATCATAAACACTTCTACATCTCACAATACATGTCAGAGACATGAAGGAACTCTCTGTCCAGACTTTTGAGTGCAATGCTATATAAAGATGCAAATGAATGGGAGACAGAGACCTGAAACATTCATTTACTTAACTCACAAACCTTTGAGTCCCTGGTGTGCGTAGGCAGAGATGAATTAGCTTGATTTTTCAGACTGAGATATTATATATTTACTTTGTGTTATGGAAGATTCAACTTTGACTCCATAGTTTCCATACACGGTTTATGGCCGTGTAACTTACTCACAGCTGAACCACACAGTGTGCTTTGCCTCTCATTTCTCACCTGAGTGTTTCTGAGGGGATGGATAGCAGGGTAGTGAGAGGAATTCTGGGCTAGAGTTCTTGCTTCATGCTGTTTGTTACCTGGGATGACCATGTGCAAATCCATCAGTGCTGCACCTCAGATTCTTCAGGAGAGTTCTTATTTCACAAGAATTCTGTAAAGATTGAGTAAGTTACTTTATAGAAAATACAATAGTGTCTAGCAAACACTGAATATTATGTAAGGGTTTGTTATTTTCATCATTTTATCTACTAAGAAAGGGTATAGGGAGATTTTCTTTTTTTTTTAGCCTGTGTCTTCGTTTGATACATTCACTTGGTAACCAGTTTGCCTGTGTATAGACATCTAGATTGAAAATTATTTTTTTTTTGGAATTTGAAAGCATTTTTCTATTGTTTTCCAGGGAGTAGATTTCTTTCTGTGAATTCTGGTTTATTTCATGTCCTCTTTTTTGTATGTAACTGATTTTTGTTTGTGTTTATTTATGTATTTTTTTAATGTTTAGATTTGCTTTGTTTTGTCTCCCTGATATTTTTAAGTGTCTTTCCCCACTATCTAGTTGTTCTATTATTGCATGATGATACTCATGAACATGGATTTTTCTCAATAGTTTGAGGGCATTTTGTTGACCCTTTAGAGCCTGGCAAGCAAATTTTTAGTTTGGAACATTTTTTACGTTATGCTTTTCGATTATGTACTTTCTTGTAGTTTTTCTGTTTCTTCTTTCTGGAACTCCTATTAGTTACTTGTTGACCACCCTGCCCCTCATAAAACCTCTAATTTTCCTCTCTTTTGCTTCCTGTTTTCATGTCTCTGTCTCTTTGTTTTAATTTTGGGGTATTGAGGTGCCCTGGTGACTTATCAGTAAGTCTGCAGCCTCGAGTTCAGACACAGGGCTGGGGTGGAGAAACCAGATGAACAACTAAATAAAATAAAATTCTTCTTCACCTCTCTTCCTTCCTGCCTGCCTGCTTGCCTTCATTCCTGCCTGCATCTTTCCTTTAAAGAAATAATAATTTGGGGATATTTATTCAACTTTACTTTTCTAGCTCTTCTACTGAAACCTTTATTTCATACGTTTGAAATTTCAGTGAGTTTATTCTGTCCTCAATGGCCCTTCTATTTTTCAATATCATTCTATTCTTTGATGTCCACAATATTTTATCTTACACAAATATTAGTGTTTTGCATGATCTCAGTTCTCCCCATTGCTCTTTTTCTTCAATTCCATGTTTATTTTTGTTTGTTTAGATCTCTTATCTTCCTTGTGAGAGGTTTCTTCAGAGAGTAAATTTCCACCTTCCCGGATGAGGGAGAAGACTTAGAAGGGTTTTAATATAGATTTTCACCAGTGATTTTGATTTCACTGCTGCCCCAGACCGTGGCTTTCATAGATACTGGAGCCTCCAATTCTAAGGCCTTCCCTGGTGCAGTGACGTGAACTGTTTTTATCGTGATGTCTTCCTCTGCTATAGACATGTAGGTTTCCTTCTTCAGTTTTTATTGATGTCTTTTTTGCTTTGATCTGAAGTTTTCTTTGCCTTGTGGATTATACATTTTCTTTTTCTATTTCTTTTTTTTTCTGTTTTATTTTTGTTTTGTTTTACTCTCATTTTGGTGATGTTTCAGGAAGGAACAGAGATAAACATATGTGTCCAGCCTGCTGTGTTTAGCTTGAAGTCTCTAATATATGCCAAGCTCTTGATTAAGGAGCTGCTTCTTATCTTTTTGACACAAATCCATTAAGCATTTATGTCAAGAAATAGATATATTAAAAATAACTTATTTTGTGCCTTTGAAGTTACTGAATGTATTTGAAAAGAAAAAATTTCAATGGCATTGTTATAACATTTTCACAAATCAGATTATTTTTCTTCCAATTGTTATAATACAAGAACTTTTTCTTTTAGGTCTTTGTGTTTGCATGTGCAAGTGTGTGTGTGTGTCCATGTATGAGTATTTCCACAGAGAATGTATACCTATGTGTATGAGCCTACGTGTGTGAGTGTGTATGTGCACATGTTTATTGAATTTATGCTCTTATGGCACAGATAGAAAACATCTCTGCTGGTCACTCGAACACCGAAGTCCTTGTAATCTTCCCATGCTCTTGTTACTCCAGTCAGAAAACTGGAATAGGGACTTCATCTTGTAGATACTGAAATTCATCCTATATAAAACACTAAGAAATAACTCTAGTAGATATAAAATAAACTGCTGCCTATAAAACTGGGATTAATGAAACACCAGAAGCAAAGGTATTTTTACTCTTGAGGCTTATGTTCCACTCAGGCAGGATTACTGGATCTGGATTTGTTTTTGCTTCCTGGAATCGTACTGCTTTTCCATCAGAACCTAATCGCCAGTTAAAGAATTATGTCGATGAGCTACCACAGGATTGCCTTTGTTCTTTGCTCAGAGGAGGAGCAAAACGGAAAGAGGAAGAAATTGGAAAGCAGCTCATCTTTAGTACTAAATGCCCTCTGGGGAGATCATTATAAAAGTTAAATAAAAGCAAATAAGTAAAACTGCCTTTAAAACCTTGCTATGCAGCATCAGGAATGTTCACATAGCAAGCCAGTTAGCTAGTCTATTTTCAGAGATATAAATACAAGATTTCTTTCAACCTGGTATCATAAGGTTTTTACATAGAAAATATGCCATCCTTCAGTCTGAAGTAAAGAAACACTTACTTCATTCAATAGTTAAGCAAGCTGCTATCTGGCCCTCATTATATCTGTGATTTACAAGGACTATGCAGGCCTGGGCTGCCCACGTCAGAGACCACCAATATAAAATGCAGCAAATGGGATTTTTATCTTTCAGCACGCTTCAGGGTTGTTGCACAAGATACACTTCTCAGTCTGCATATAATCAATCTAACGTGAACCATTATCTCTGCACAAAGACTAAGCTGCAAGTGCCTATGCTCAGGATCATACTTAAGCATGACTGACATTCACAGCTCCCTGGATTCCTCCTGGGCCATGAAAGATGCTCCATACCCAGACAAAGCTGGGCTGGATGTGAGAATAAAAAAGGGCACTGTCTCCTCAGGGGTTTGTTGACAGGCTGGGGAGTGAATATTTCACTAAAAATCAAAGGTGATTTGTTCTCAAATTGATTGGTAAATTCTGGTTGATCAGGCGTGAGATTATTATTCAAGTTCAAACTCAAAGTCAGTCGTTTTTGTTTTTTGTCATTAAAAATTTATATATTTCATATTGCCTTTGTTTGCTAGTAATTTTATTTGGAGACTAAAAAATTATCATTGAATTTAAGCCTCTTTGAAAAATAACAAGTACACTGGTATTTTTCAGCAAAAGACAGTGTATACTACCATTTTGATTTTGTTTAACATATCATTTTGCTTTCTAAAGTCCTTATCAAAATTCATCTTAAAGATGAATGTTCAACACATATTCTCACCTTCAAATCTTCAAACTCTCTGTCACTTGAATCACTGAGCTCATTTTCTCATAAGGAACTTAAATAATTTTATCAGCAACATTCATTGGGCCTAAGGTATCTCTCCTTCACCAGTGCTAACTCTGTAATGAATGAAAACACACCTCAACTTCAACAGTAAATGGCTAGTGAGGGTCTCTTAAGGAGTCTGGAAAGCAAGGCCACAGATTAGAAGTCTCTCATTTAGCTTGTTTATAAACTGCTGGGACAAGACTTCTCTTCTCACAAATATAATAATAAAAATATCCAGAAAGGTGTAAGTGTTGTAGATAAAAGATAAATTTTACTTTTTAAAATTTTCTGTGTGCTGAACAAGCACTTTGTTTCAAGAAAACGTGCAAACACATTACTTTTATAATCAAGTTAGTTCACTGAAAGAAAGAAATTGATCACTACCATCGTTACCATTTCATTGTTAGTATCCGGGTTCATGTTGGCTAATGTTGATAATATAAGCATTAGGAAAGGATTGTTTTAAAGAAAGAAAAAGGAGTAGATGAAATATATCAAGTTCCTACAGATATCTGGAATGTTAAACCAAAGAATTTGACATAATTGAGATAATTAAATTGTTCAAGTAAAAACATTTAACACCTGTGAAGACATACTTTGCATTTTTCCAATAATCTGAAAAAATAATTTTTCAAATAACCTTTGGCAATACTGTGTCAATTCCATTGTGTCTGTGATATAGTAAAAAGAATAAACTCCATAGCCTGGATAAGATTTCTCCGACATTTGTTTTCTGTGGCCTTGAAGAATCTTCACTGACCATAGTGGAAGTGGATAAGCAAAAATACCACAGTAAATTTATTCTCAAATAGTTAAACTGGTTCTATCTGACTTCTATTTTGGGAAATTGCATTTGCCAACATGAAGAATTCCCCACATTATTCTTCTATAAAACTATTCTCCGTTTCTGCCCTGTAGTATAACTGTGCTTACACACATACACACACACATCATGAAGCTGACTGTTTTTTGTTGCAACGAGGAAGCAATGATTTCTTTGTTTTGAGACTATTTTTCAGAAACTAAGCTGTCAAATCCATTCGAGTATTTTCCAAGAACCAGCATTCTTATACTTCATCTTGTAGCTCTCTAGGAGATATCCTAGAAACTTCATTTATTGGGTACAATAAAACTCAAGGCTTGAACATAATTCTTTTCCTATAAAAATAAAGGTATGTGGTAAGGCAAGATATACTGGGGACTGCAAATACATGAATAGGAGGCTCACAGTACTTCTTTCCTTTCTACCCCATTACAGGTATCAGTAATGACAACATTTATTAGAAAAATCATTACTGTGTTACTTCATGGGACCAAAGGTAGACTGTGAGAATTACAACCCAAGTTTTGGTTATTGAAGTTCCAGTGTATATTATGCCGATAGAACTAAGAATGAGCAATAATTTCTGCTCCAACCCCAGATGACCAACCATTGTGTTCTTTTTCGACTACCGAAACACAGTGACCAGCCTGACAGCAAGCAGGCAGGGAAAATCAAAGTGAGGCAAAGGGTGGATTGTCTTTATCTCAGCATTTGTATTCACAAATTTGTTCACAGTGCTGTTTGCTCCTAATATTTCTGAGGCTCTAGCAAGACTACATCCTAATATTTCTGAGGCTCTAGCAAGACTACAAAAATGGATCTATATCTAAACGTTGAAAATATATAAAGCTGATAAACCAATACAAAATACATCCTACTTCCTTGACAATGTACCTTTATTAAGACATGGAAGTCTTAGACTTCTTGGAGTTACTCTATGCTATAATGTCAATGGTCGATTTGAGGGGGTGAATGTTAATGGGAAGGAGTGGGGCTATATCACAAAGTCTTAAAGAATGATGCAGAGAGATCTAGAAATGACAACAGTTTGCAACTTTGTACTGCTTAAAATTAAAATGTCAGATATAGAAAGACCGCTGCAGATCTTTTTTTCAGAGGTCTCTTTTGGACATTAGCTTAAAATGGTCCACAGGGTATATTTTATTTGAGGCCAGCTAAAATCTTAGTCTTTCTTTCTAATTTCTAGTCTTCTTTCCCCTGAGTAGTCAGCTCCAGGCAAATTAGAATGTTCCCAGTTCACCAAATATATGTTGTTCTCTTAACTGCCTGCACAAAATATTTCAGCTTTGCCCCCTTCTATTTTCTTGTGGCCACTATGAAGACTGCCATGATGGGAAAGTCTTCATGGAGGAATTGAGACCTGAATATGACCTTGAAAGATGGAACATGATACAGAGTAATAGTATTAGCAGCTAACAGTATTGGAAATATATTTTGTAGTATGTACTGTATCAAGGAATTAACATGACTGATTTCATTTAATTCTCAGACTATCCTTCTATAATTGTTTTTATCCCCGTTTAATTGCTAACAAAATAGAAATTTTAGCTGTAATGTCAACAGTTAGCCCAAGAGCAAGGAAGACATAGAATTTGAATTCCTTTCCCAGGTTGCTTTAGGAGTAAATGCTGATATATAGGAGAACACAAATAGTATGTTGAATAAATCAAATAATACTAAAAGGAGACAGGGGTAGGGCAATACAGTCAAAAATAACATTGTTATGAGAAAACTGACTTTCAAGTGGGTAAAGTGCTTATAATAGGAAGATTTGGAAGAGAGTTATTTCCACAACAGAATGAAATAAATGTGGATTCTTACTCAACTCTGAACATTAGGGACCCTCAGTCATTTCTCTTATGTCAAGGCTCAATTAGATCTTCCCATTCAATGACTTTTGGTGTTCACTTCACTACAACTAAATTCCAAAATGCAGGTTCTTGTAATTTCTAAATGGACCCCAGTGGAATGTTGTATGGATGGCAGGTAACAGATCTCTTACTACTAATTGCTGACCACCATCATTTCCCAGAGAAATTTTATTAGAATTCTCTAATGCAACAAATATTAGAGGTAGATACAATCACTGCTAATTTTCAAAAAGTACATTTTATTGTATCATTGTCATCATTTAGAGACTATTTTTAAATTTTGGCTATTGTCCTGCTTTATATTCACCCTGTCTGTTGTGATTTCATTGTGCTGGGTTCCTCTGAATACTCTCCTCATTTCCCAGCAGTATGTGTTAATTAAAGTTATGTACTTAGAAAAAGTTGTCACCATAAATCCAACAGGCAGTACCATAAGCAAGAAAACATTGTTTGTTACCATGGCAACCAAGAACCATTCTTTTCTCAAATATAGATTTTTGAACTTCCCAAGACATCATTTTTCCTTTCTTTGGTAGATACCTAAAAATAATAATCAGAATTGTGCTAAGGTCTTTTATGAACATTGAGGATGTTTTAGAATCTTTTCTGAAGATTCTTAGAGAATCTTTTGGAAGTAATACATTGTACACAAATGCAAGTGAAACTTCAGGTTACAAGCAGTATTTTATTACACAAAGAGAAAAGATTGCAGTGATTTCATTTTTCCAGGTTTGCCCTGTGGCATCTTGTTACAGGGCATCTGGTTATTTCTGTCATTGCATTCCACCTTTCTGATGGATGACTTAACACATGTCTGCTTGGAACACTGCAAACTTGGAAAAGTAAACTCTTCTGTGACTTATCCACCACTTACCCATTCATCACTGGGGTGAGGCAGGTGTGCTTCACAGTATCATCTCCTTCAGAGTACCGCAAGATACTGGAATATAGTGTGGGTTGGGGAAAAGAAGAAGATATCAAAGGTTTTATATAAGGTGTCAGCTGATAATGCACCGTAAACAGTTTTGTTAGTTTCATATGTTACATTCTTTTAAAATTCCTACATTTAGAAGAGAAATGTGATTGTTTGATGTGATTGTTTGAAAAATAAGAATTTTTGACTCTGACTTAACCTAGAAATTGTGATACTCTACATAATTCATTTGGGATGGATTTATATTTCCTAATTTGGGAGCTAGATTAAGTAAAGAAATATCATGCCAGTCAAATACATTCATCCAGAATATGAAGGTGAGTGGGAAGTAGAAATTGGTGATTGAAAGAACAGAAAGAGAAACAACTTTTTTGGGAAATAAGGAGGAAAACATTGGTATGGAAAAAAGATAGACGTTGAATTCTTTATTAATATTAAAGGCAGATAACATTTATTGAGGGTCCAATAATTGTTAAATGCTTTGTAAACAATATTTTATTTTATCTTCACAACACTGCTCTAATTATTATATTTTATAAATAAGAAGGAGCAGGGAGACTGGATTATCTCAACTCCCACAGTTAGCAAGGACTGGAGATGGGGAACTGAGTCACATACTTAAATCTGGCACCTTTGCCATTAACCACCACATAACACAACCTTATAAATATTCTTTAGGGGAAAGTCAACTTCCTTAAAAGAAATGCTGTACTATTGTCCTCAGTTGTTGGAGTAGGACCATTTACACTACACATAGGGTCAATCCAAAAATCACTCTTCTGGGTCTGGACCAAACGTCTTAGTGCAGGACAAAGAATGGCTTCTGCATGGACAGCCTGTCTCTCTGCTCCTGAAAGTTGCTAAGAGACGAGTATAATGATTGCTATTTGAAATCTCCAGAACTCAAAAAATGGCGTCAGCCCCAAGCGGCAGAGCACTCTTGGTAGGGGAGAAAGATAACTTGGTAAGATCTCATGTCATGTCTCAGATTTCTCTCATGAAAAACCATTTTTTTAAATAAAAAATAGTAATTTAGTGATCTTGAAATCAGATTTAAAATTTCTCACATAAAGAAGCCAATGTAGTCATCTCCTCCCTCCTTAGCAGCACAGTCCCTCTCCCCTTTTCGAATCATAATATAACTATGTACCTTCCCCAGAGTAAGTCATGCTCTGTAAAAGACTATTTCCTCTATACGCATTTCCCCCTCATCCTGAGGGGTTTTGCAGTTCAAGTTTGGGAACTACATACACATACTTAGACCCACAATTGAGCTTATCTTTTCATATTATACAATTCTTACTCAGTACAATCATGTAAAGAAATTTAAAAATAATAGTGCTTCCTCCCACTTTCTTCCCAAACCTCCTTTACATTCCTTTCTATACATGTTTTAAGGTGAGGAAGTAAAGCAATAAAATAAATTCTTAAGCATGGCCCATTAGCTTTGAAGTGAGGCAGACATGAGTTTGATTCTGAGCTCTATTCTTCCTAGGTCTGAGATCATGGTAAACATCAGTTTTCTTGTCTGCTAAATGGGATTCTTACAAAGAATATGTAGGAAAATGTATGGAAAGCCCACACATGTATGTACTCTGTACAAAGAAGTCCTTAATGAATGACAGTCTGTTATTATAAGGAAGTTAAGGGCCAAATTGCATTTAGACCTCAACACTTCCACATGTGCAGACTCCAGCTAAGTCCCACAAGGTCTTTTTTTTTCTAAACAAAGCTATGTCTTGGGGGAAATGGGCTAATGACAAGTCTTCAAACAGTGCTGCAGCGTTAACATTTCTTTCTTCCTACATGTTTCTCCATTTTGCCCTTGACAAGCGCCACAAGTGATGAGTATGTAACACATGATCTATGAAAGAGCAGACTCACCATTTCTCTCACCACTACATTTCTCCGGAGGAGCTGAGAAAAAACCAGTGCTTTCAGGAAGGGTAATTAATATTGAGACACAGTCACTGCTTCAATCACCTGCATATCAATCAACCTGTGCAAGGCCAGAGTTCAATTAATTGATGACACCCTGGAGACACCCAAAGCAGTTAACAAGTCTCTAGAACTTAGTAAAAAAACAAGTTGCAAGATTCAGTCTCCCATAAATTTCCATTGCAGGGTTCCATCTCCTAGAGGGAAGAAAGAATTTATCTGTTGATGCCACATTCCCCTCTGTTAAGAAATACTTTGCAAGAAGATGGCATAGAAGTCAAATAGGGAAAGGTCACAGCATATGAAAATGAAGCCTTGGGACATAATCTTTTTTTAATCTGTGACCATCAATAAATACCATTTGGTCTTAATCCAATGAAAATTCTTTTTTAAAAGAGAAACATGTCTTATCTGGGAAGTTTCATAAAGTAACCACCTTCTCACCAGCTTGCATTTTAGCATGATAGCAAATCATTGTTCATGTTCTTAAATGTAATTTGTTGAAAAGCTGGACCACAATTAGCCGTGGCTCTGTGTTATGATCTTGACTATTATGGAACCGAAGTACAGAGCTGACAGTAGTCACACTGAGATAAAGTGTGCTGTCTAATTAAATAGGGAGCCATGGAACCAAAATGACTCTAATGTCTGGATAGCACCACATAAGCAACACCCAAACTAAGAGCATTTTGATCCAAGAAAATTAAACTTTTGAATAACCAATTGCAGCCAGTGAGGCTCTCCCAAATCAGGCAACACCTTAAGTTATAGCCAATCAAAGCATTGCTTTACTTTATCAGAATCTTCTCTAAAACACCTTCTTCTACAAGTTCCTGTCCGGGGAATGCTTCTAGCCATTTCTGGTTTGGTTCTGCCATATTCAAATGGATATTGGCCCTACCAAATTCTTCAGGTTTTTAAATGTCCCTCAGAGTATCTTTTAATAGTTAACTTACCCCACTTAGGAGGTGGGGGTAGGAAACTGGTTAAACCAAACTGGCCCTTTCCTCAGAAGCTGAATCTAAAGCAACTTGACTTGGACTTTCTTTTCAAAAGTCTTCCTGGCAACCTTCAGGAAGTCTGGAAGTTATGCTCTTTTTATGACAGAAAAGACAAATGATCACAGCAACACTACCAGTGTGAGAGTATTGGCATGTGGAAGCCATGGAGGATGAGAGAGCAGCTGGATACTCTGGCCCAGGGGCAAGTTCAGATGGCTTCTTTCTTTTCTACCAGACTAACCTGTGTCTACAGGTAGTATTTTTAATAAAACCTACCACAGTCACCACACACTCAAGGGATTATCTCCATTTCTGTGCACACGGAGAAAACTAGGATGTTTTCTCTTTCATTATCCCCATCTTCCAAGCTTCAATATATGCTTCAACCTGCTGCTTTTCTGGTTTCACAGATATTTTATTTACTGACCCATGTTATGTTTGCCTGTCTAACCCTCACTTATGGTATAAGCCCCTTGAGGTTAGGGTTAACCTCTTTTCTATTCTGGATTTAGTCAAGTGCCCAGAGTCATAAATAGTGGCTTCTTATAATTTTATCTGACAGCTTTTTTGGGTTTTCATATAAGTGGAATATTTTATTCGTCATTTTGTATTTTAATTCTATACCTGGTTTAGGAGACACTGTTCTTCCTGGATCATTATGTCTGTTATCAATTTTGGAGCAACACTGTGATGCAAGCAGAACCAATTTTTCTAATCCCTAATAAAGTAAACTTAAATACAAAAAGAACAATCTTCTTCAACTTGCATTGAAATATATAAATACTTCTGCAGCTCATAAAAGCAACACTAGACATATAGTAAGTTATTTGGATTTGGTATCATTCAGTTTAGTGTTAGTTTTTAATTTAAAGACAGATTCCTGAATAATAGAGCCATGAAAAGATGCCTTTCATAAATCAAAGCCATGGTGTCATAAAGCTATGGAGTTGTGAAACCCAGTAAGAGGTCAAAGGGGAGGAGTGAGCCATATGCTGACTTCCATAACACAATAAGGGTATGTTAGGGTTCTAGTCTATATCTGTATCCTGTGCTCCACCAGAAAAGTCCTTCAGGAACAAGGTGGAACCCATTAGCTTCATTTGTCATCCATCAAATATGCATTTTGTGAGTTTAATGGAGATAAAATTTATTTATTCTATTTTTCTTAATTAGAAAATCATGAAAATTTTTAAATCTCAGAGTCATGTCATATGATAACTGCTAGTTAAACTTTTGCTAAAACAATTTTTGAAAGTTTATAGCATTTTTCCACTTTTAAGTCAATTTTTTCTCACTATCTCAAAGCCCACTAAACAAAGGAGTTATACATTGATATTATGATTTTAAGAATAGATCTATTCACCAATTTACTTGACAACAATAGTTTCTAAAGGAACAAATTTAAATTGTGTGCCCAGTGTGGATGAAACCAAAATATTTTGCTTTGCAAATACACATCAAATAAGAGACACAAAAAGTAGTGTTTTCTATGATTCTTCCATTACAAATGTGAGTTACATCCAGGTATTTCAAAATCTCCTTGTGCTAAGCATTTATTTTGTTCTAAAGATGTTTCTGTTCTATAACTTTTTTTTTTTTTTAGAGCACTAATGGCTTTTACTTTGTTCAAACTTCCTTTTGCCCATATCTTTATTTTTCTTCCACATTGACAGAGCACAGCGATGGGACTTGCATTGGTCAGTGGACAAAAGCAAATATATGTAATAACAGGCTTGAAACGCACTTGTGTATTTTGAATATTAAGATCTCTATGCCCAATCCAGTCTCCTGGAAAATGAGTGTCACTTGGAGCAGAGGTGAAGCTATTCTAGTTGAGATGTTCTATAACACAGGCCCAAAATGTGGCCTCTAAATCAGCAGTAGCAGCAGCACCTTTGGACTCACTACAAATGCAAAATTCCCAGTTTCACCCCATTTCTATTGAATCAGAGATTCTGGCAGTGAGTTTCATAACCTGTCCTAACGAGTTCTCTGGATTATCCAAATACAAACTCAAATCTGAGAAACACTATTCTAGGTTAACCAGTTGACCAATTGCTCAACCTATCCTAGATCAGAGGAACATAGCTACGTCCATTTATTTACATGTTGGACTGGTTGCTTTCATAGTACACTAATAGTAGTTGTAACAAAGACAGTATGATCTGCAAAGCCTAAAAGCATTTACAGTGTTCTGTTACAGAAGTTGTTTGGCCATGGCTGTCCTAGACCAACCAGTTCCTGCTGAGTCATTCTTTAATCAAGTTGGCCTGTACCAAAGCAAACAAACAATAAACAATTCAGTTAACTCACAGAATTATGAGATATAACAAATATATATGTGTTACTTTAAGACATTAAAATTTAGAGTGCTTTGTCTGTATCAAAATATGCAACATAACAAGGAGAACACAAAATGCTGCCTGTGTGAAAGTACATTGCCTGATCTCAGAACTTTCCAGAAAATGATTTCTTTATTCTTAACCTCAATCTCCCACCTAGATTCAGGCTTCTTTTCCTTTGGTGAGTACAGTAAATCTTCATTATATTAACTGTATTTATGTACCTTTAAACATTTGTTATTAGAAATTTATTTCATCCTTCATTTGATCTACTTTGCTATTGGTAAACATTGGTTAGTGTCTCGAGTTGAGATGGAACATACCATTTTTTCCTATTAAAGTTAATGGAAATACTTTGGTAATTTAATGATTTTTACAGTAGGATTTGTAGAAATGAATGAAGTTGTTAGAAATATGAAGTCTGGAAAGAAGGAAGATGTCATTGGCTATGTCTGTGCAGTGGGATTGGATGCTTTTATTTTTTGTATGTTTGTTCCTTACTTTATTTTCTCACTTAAAAATGATACTATTTAAAAATTAAAATCACTCCATGATCCCACTCAAATAGACACTACTCATGTTATTATTTTTTTTACTTAAAATTGTACATTGCATTCCAAATAACGCATATATTATTTCAGATGATTATTGCCTCTAGATTTTACCTTTACTGCTTTGCTATTTATTGAATGTAGGTGATGTGTGATAGGAAGAGATAGATCTAATTTGCAATATAAAATGGATAATTTCAAGTTAATTTTGTCAGAGTAGACACCAAAAAGGACTGCTGTTGCTTCTCCTTCTCCCTCCTCCTTCTCCTCCTCTCCCTCCCCCCTTTCCCCCCTCCCTTTTATTTTCATGCAATTTCATGTGGAAATAAACAAGACTTTACCCTGTGGTTGGTAGTGCTCTCCAGCTATGAAAATAGAAAATGAATTTTAATGGGAAGTGTGCATCACAGCAAAGGGCGTTAAGCTGGGGAGGGAAGGGCAAATTAAAGAGCATTACTAAAGTAGAGGTGAGAAATTTCCTTTTCTGCATCCTTTTGAACCTGGATTAGACCACCATCTACCTCTTGCTACTTAGATGAAAAGTCTGTCAGCGGCAGAGGGATGGACAAAATGACCTGTTAATTAGATCTTCTCACCTAGCAATTTTGTGAACAGAGCCAGGGGTGTAAATTTTCTGTTTCATGTTAAATATAGTGACTCCTGATTATTAAAGGAAGTATGTAAGCTTTTGGGCTGAGGTAGTTTCCATACATGGAAAGATTCTTGAATAATATTTAACAATGCATTGTACACAGCTTCTATGGGCCAGTATGACTGGATAGATTGCTGATTGCATCAGCCAGCTTGGCTCACATCAGTCATGAATCTAATCGGACGGTACTAACCTATTTCAGAAAGTCCAGCTAAACCTTTAAATTCAGGCAGCAGTAAATGTGATAGATACAGTTTAAGACTAGAATTTATATAAAAATATATTCTCTACCACTTCAGAAAGGTGTGGCAATGTAAAAGAAACCTAAAAAATCTTTAACTAAATTAGAAAAAATATAAATAATTTATTCAGACACCTATGAGACCAGCCTCCTGCTTTGGTAAGGTTTGAAGTTTTTATGACGCAGACGATCCCACCAGTTTGCTAGTGCCCCAGATGGAGATGCTTGGGTCTGATGCAGAGAGAAATGCCTGGAATGGATCCAAATTCCAAGCTGGAGAAATAGCAGGAATTGCTTTCTCTTGACTATGTTCGTGTTTTTAGTATAAATCACTTATCAGCCAGAGGTCCTTGTAACTTATGAACTAAGACACTTTTTATGTGTGGAAAAAAAAATAATGGAAAAAATGGACTAATATCATTCATACAACTTTGGCATTCAAAGCTCTTTTGGACACAGTTGCTGATGATTTTCACCACCCAAGATGAGGCAAACAAGCAAGTCTATTAGGCCTAATAATTTTACATTCTTAGAGCTGAGATGACAGCTGTCACTCACATAAAAAATTCTCATATTACTGCAACATCTCCTGAGTTATCACTGTGTATGAAAATAAATTCCAAGCTAAAAGAGTTTGACTTGATTAACAATAACATTTTTGGGCTTCATATTAGTGTGAAATTGCTTGGGACTGTTCCAAAAATACCACAGACACTTTCTTCTTTCTGGAGCTGATTTTTCTCAGGGTTTCTCTTTGCAGTCCTTTAGGTTCAGATTGCTCAGTGCTCTTGGACCAGCAGGGGTCCAACTCTTCTTTGTTCTAATCTACTAATGACATTTCTTCTCTCTAAAATTATTTTGACTTGTCCTAAAATTTTAGACCCAGTAGTAGAGTGTCTTTTGGTGAATTTTATAAATCTCATCAATAATACTAGAGGAATGAGCAAATTAGTTCTAGTATATATTGGTAGACATAGTCTAATGCTTCTCAGAAGCCAATTTGCTGTGGTTATGTGTCTAAATGAAGGGAGAATCAGACCTGCTGATTGACTGAGAAAGGAGGCAGGAAGCAGATGATCTCAGAGTTGGTGTCTAGGAAGTGTCTCCATGGTGGTCCGCTCTGCTCTGAAGGTCTCTACTGATCTATCCTGGCAGGTGTTAATCTACTTGTGCGAAAAAACAAAAACGAAAACAAACCCAGCGCCAACTCTTTGTATTGAATAATGAAAAGTCTTTTCTAGTAGACCTTGGAGGAAGGGAAAAATAGAGGCCCTGAAAAAGTGGATATTCATGAAAATGCTAGGACCGTTACTAGAAGGAACTCCAATTCCAGAGTTCTTTGTCTAATAGTCATATTGCTTTCATCATAGTGGAAAGTTATGGAATCCTCCTCATCTTACAAATTGTTTACTACTCTCTACTATGTGCAAAGTACTTTGCTAACAGAACGTTGTAAGCACCAATCTCAGTTCTCAAGGAGAGACATTAGAGGATGATAGCTAATAATAGTGAAGTTTAAGGGGAAGATGGAATTGAAAAAGGCAGGAGAATAAGTGACTTCTAAATATGAGAGGATATGTTTCTCTTAAGTAGAGAGAGGGCACTTTGAGCTTGAAATTCAAAAGTTTCCCATAAAAGCTTTATGGTTTTGTCTCTTTGTCTTAGTTTTGCTTTTAACAAAAACCCTTCTGACACTGTGATGTCAGAGCAGGTGATTATTGATCCACTTATTAGTTAACTCTTCTGGTTTGCCAATACACATTTCAGTGACCCTAAAATAGGAAAATAGAACAAAGCTCAGTTCACCTAACATACTATACTTTACTAAATCCTATCTGAACTGAGTCAAGGATGGTTATATAGAAATGGATTAATTATTTGTTACAAATTGAAAATTACTTCCTAATATACAGTGGAATATTTCATAATATTACAATTTTTTTTGTAATATTTTATAATATTCCTCTGTCAGGCTGGCATCCACAGTTACATAAGTTTCCTACTGAATAACTCCACAGTCATCCTTAGAAGTGTCAATGTTACAGGCTGATAAATCATTCATAAAATTGAGATGACTTTATTGAATCCTGATTAGCAAACCTGTTGTGATAAATTATAAAATGGTCTTCCCAGACTGCGTATCGCTTGAATCTCCTATGCTTTAACTTATATGTTTTATACAAAATAACAGGGGCAGGAAAAAGCGATACTCTGCAGGTTATCAATTAGGATTGGAACAGGGAAGTAGGGTGACTGAGTGATACAGAGTAGGAGATTTATTGTAGAGATGAGAACTCACACAATGACGGTAACTAGTGAAGAATTCTGTGGAAGATAACTATCTCTGAATTTGGTATGGGTCTGAAGTAACTGCAGGCCAGCAGGGTCATCTGTTAGGATAAAAACTAGACATCAAGTAGAGGAGCATAAGGACAAAATGGAACTGGTGAAGACAAGCTAGTACCTACCTAGATATCTTGGAATCTTCATTGGTCTTTCACCACCTCCAACCTCATTGCCTTGGAGACTTGGAGAAGAAGTTAGTGTCTTTTAGCATGAAACTGTTTAGGTAACAGGCCCAGAGCTTGGAGAAACTGGATGAGGAGATCTAGCAGGAGGAGTTATGGCCTTGACTGTTGCTTCATGATGACAAAGTGGGCAAGCACATAGCTGAGGATGGTTCAAGTTGTAACAGCACCTTGCACGCTATACCAGACTCCAAGTTCTAATAGCTAATTTAGCTTAAGTTTCTAAATCTAATTCACATTTCTCTTGTGTCTCCTCCTTAACTAAGAGCTATGTAGTATAAGGATTTGGGGATGTGTAGCTCCCATCTAGCTAAATTGACCCAGTACAAAAACAACAGATTTAGACACTCTTGTGAAAACACAATAATTCACTTTATATGGTTTGATAGAGAGGTAAAACTAGAGGACACACATATAAATATTTAAACTTGCTGCACTCACTAAATGAATCCATCACAGTGAAAGAATAACTTATTTGAGTAGATTTCTGTTAATGGTATGCTTATATTTTTTAAAATGCTATTTCATTCATCTCCAAAGTGAAGTCAACATCTTATGTTCCTTATATTCACTAGTTTATCTTAAAACTAAATTATTAAAAAGACCTCAACAATTCATCTGATTGCTCCTTTGCCATATACATGGAGCTAGGTTATATTTAACTCATTTATGTAGCAAACATATATTGATATACCATTATGTCACCTCCTAAGGTTACAAAGATGATGAAAATATAGTTCCAGCCTCCCCTGAAAGGTCAGCCAGTCATCACATTTTCCCAGATGTGCTCAACTTCAAGTACAGCACCAAGTACAATAGGAGTGTCTGGGATTGCTGCTCCAGACAGATGAATCTAAACTCATATATCAAGAATCCACAAAGAAACAGAATTGTTATTTTGAGAGGATACTGAAGGGCGAGTCAGTGAGGCTCTAATGTATGTGGACTTGAAACTCCCACTGATGTTAATCTCTTCTTACTGATTTCATAAGGATACTCAAGAATTAAGAGATATCCATTACCTCCATGAGAAACAGCAAATAAAATACAATAAAAATATTTCTGATTTTCTTAAAAGCACTAATAAATGCAAAAGAAAGGAGGTTGCTATATTACCCTTTAGAAGGTCAGAGTTGATGTTCTGGGTATGACCATTCCTAAAAATGATCACAGTAAAAACTGCCTGATTGTCATAACAAAATTAGGTAGATCAGCTGACCATTTCAAGCAAAGTCTTATAGGGTAGTGAATAATTTGGGGCTATTTCATATCTAGAATCCGCCACCCAGCTTTGCAATTTGAAGATCTTGATTTTGTTATTTCTATGGAAAAGATCAGACTCTAAGGAATTGATTTATGTTCTAAAGATATAGAAATGGACTTATAAACTCAATATTAGTTTATGAATCTAAAGTTCTCTTAAAGAGTTTCTGAGAAAAAATGGAGTAAGATTTTTTTTAGAGATATTTGTATTGATATTGATGAATTATACTTCTTTACTGTAAAAACATTTGTTTATATATAAAAAAAAATTGATGGACCATTTGGAAACAGAATTCCTTCTACTTTTATTCCCATCCTCTTTCCTTATTTTGGAATTACAAGAGAATTGTGTTGTGTGCAGTTCTGCTGCTTCTGTCCAGAGATGGTAGTAGGATTCTATCCTGTTTAAGGCTTAAGTATATGACAGTAAATTATATATGAAGGATTTTTTATTACATGATGGAGAATTAAAAGGAAGTATTGAAAGTCTGAAGAGAGCAGAGAAGTTTTGAAATAGTCATCATGGAGAAGAGAGGGTTGAATTGACCAGTGATAGCGATGGGAGGATTGCTGAGGAGGGCTGGTGGTCATGAACTTGTCAATCTTCCTCAAGAATGACTCTGTGTCTGACCACAGGTAACCAAATAAGGCAGGTGGTTGGATTCACCTAGGGTTGGGATATGTCAGGAAAGGATGGTTGGGTGCCCTGTGCCACAGCTCAAATAAATGTTACCTGACCAAATTTGAGGAATTAATCAGCATCTCAACACACACTGAGTTCCAAAATAAATCATCTTTTTTTTTCTCTAGCCCTGGACAACTTATAAATGTTCTTTCCTAAAATACAAAAGAATGGAAAACTACATGTGAAGATTTCCAGCTGCATTTTACTTGTTTTTAAGACACTTAGATTTGGGAGAAAAATGTTTTCATATGCAATGCTTTGTAGTAGGTTTAACCATCTTCTGACTTGGACTTCCTTTAGGATCTGAAGAAAACTTCACCCACGTAAACATTTAAAATCTTCAAATGATGATGTTAATTGGTATTTTTTACATTTAATATTTATTACCCTTCCATCTTCAAACTGATTTTATTTGAGGGACTAATTTCTCTCCCATTCTGTGTCCTCTAAGTGGGGAAGTAAAGCAAAGCACTCTGTCTTCCCTTAAGCAAGGCATTGTCACACGCTTCAAGTGAGACCAATCAGATTTTTTCTCCCTGGCCCTTGAATCATGAGCCAAATTTATAAAGATGATGGGAAGGAAGAAAGATGGTAGGTGATTAGAAGGCATTCACTTCTGACAATTGGTGAAGAAATTTCATCCAATTGAAGTGGTTGAGTGGTTCCTTTTGACTGAATGAAAACACCATCCTGTACTTGTCCTGGTTCCACCTGTTTCTAAGTCTCATCCTCCGACCTATCAAACTGCTGATATCTCTGCAATGAACTAATTTTATTAGCCAAATTTAATTATTATCGTTTACCAATAAAAAAGAAAGAAAACCCAAAGAAATCCCAGTCTCATTCAAAATTCTGTTCCTCAGCAATGTAACTGATGGGGAACAGGGCTATAATGATGACTCTCATTCAGAAGATGATTTATAATTTAGTTGATATATGTAGCAAAATCTTAGTCTTCCCCACTTTGGCTTCTTGATAAGAGCCATCTGGTATGTCTCAACATATATATTCCTCTTACAAAGGTTCATTCATCTTCTTTGGTGGTCTAGTCCCCAAATGATAGATTTCTCAATTTAATTTATTGTTACCTGATATAAACAGTTTAGAATTTGAGTGCAGTCTTTGGCAAAGATTCTTATAGGATTCTAAACACAGAAATTTTGAGCAGAAAATTTTTTTTTTACTACAAACATGTGACTAACTTTTAATATACCCCTAGATATAATGATCAAACAAAATTATTAATTGTTAATGTTTTTCAAGTTGGGTTACTTAGACTTGATTCAAGGTGGATATTCAATTTTACCAGCTATGAGTCTAATGACACACAAAACTGAATGTCAACATACAGGATAAAGATGGTAGAAGCATAGAAAAATTTTCTGCATATTCTGCAATTCCTGAAATAAGAGAATTAGCATTTAGTAGTAATAATTATGATTCAGAAACAATCATTATTTCCTAATTTGAACACCAGTCCTGCACCAAACATTCTTTACAGTGAGGAATTCAATGATAAGACTTAAAGTAAGCAAAAAACAAAAGAAAACTCTAACTTTTGAGTAGTAAAATGGAAGTTATCAGAGGTGAAAGTAAGGAATTTGAAGAAGCAGACAGAGGGGTTCAAGTGGTGATAGTATATCTATACCTTTGTTGGTAACTCTCCTTGTTCTATACATTTATTGAGGTGTGAAACTGTACTCCTGAAATTTATATAGTACTGTAAACTAATGAGATAACAATGAAAAAAAAAAAAAAAAAAAAAAAAAAAAAAAAAAAAAAAAAAAAAAAAAAAAAAAAAAAAAAAAAAAAAAGGGAGATGGACAATTACAATACAATATGGTGAGTTGTGCTTGGGAAAATCAGGTACCATGAGAGCTCAAAGAAGAAACAAGACCAGGTGCTCACAGCTAAGATACAAAAGATTCAATAAAGTAGTGTGACCTTCTGAGTTCAATTTACAGGAAAATGCAGGGAGAAGGCATGCCAATCCTGCAAAGATGGTATCAGGGACTCATCCTCAGAGGACTCTCAGGTAGGGAGAAATGAACGAATGTTGAAGGTGAAGAAACAGATGAAAGCAAGAAAGATAAACAGCAGTTCTCAATCTGGAAATGCCATCTAAAATGTAGCTTCCTGGGTCTGGATCCCTAAATTTTTCGAACAATAGACTTAGAGCAATGTTAGAGACACAGACTGAGTGATTCTGATTCAAGTGATGCCTTCTGATCTCACTTTTCAAAACACTGTGTGTTGTCAAAAGCCCTTGTCATGGAGTGCCCTGGTGGAATATCAGTTTGGTAAGTCACCTCCAAAGGAACACAGACCACGTACATCCCAAGGACCTGGGTTCATGCTCCAGGTCTGGGGAAAACAACTAAAGTGAGCAACTAAAAAATAAATAAAATAAGCTCCTTCTTTCTCCTCTTTCTATAATCATATCTACACATCTGTGACATGGAAATAAACCAGTATTTCATAAACTTCCAAAAAGATGCATTCATATTTTAAAATCTTCAAACATTCTAGAAGTGATATGTTGGTAACAGGTTACTAAATACCCCCCCCCCCCCCCCCCCACCTTTGCTGCCTTACCCTGTTCTTGAAGAACAAGACTCCAGATACAAGACTCTGTGGAGCTTTGATGTGGGCTGTTCCCTGGGTAATGTGAATGCTATCAGCGGAATAGCAAGTGTGACCTTTGTCCCAGAGAGTCAATTTCTCAGCTTCTAGCTCCACGTCCCCAAGTACCTTCAGTGACCTCTCTGGAGCATGTGAAAATCTCTCTGTAAGCAAAGTAGGCTGGTGTCCTGGCTTTGAGTGAAAATTGGACCAAAGGAAGGCATACTGTGAAGCAGTAGCTCCCCACAGCAAGGACAGACCCTAAAATATGATTTATAGTAACGCCACTCTCTTCTGTAGTTTACAGACCTCTTTCCCTGAGCAGCGAGTTAAACATGTCTTATTAACACTGGCAATTTTAGCACTTCCTTCCTTATGTCGTAATAGTAACTTCTACAGGGTTTCTTGTTAAGGAACAAGCAGAAGAAATTGACAGACTGCAGAATCTTGCCGCAGGCTTTCCCAGGGTTGTCCGCTAATTATTCTGGCTAAGTAAACTTGGTGGAGCCTAAGATTCAAACATGTTTTAAAACAGACTGCTTTTTAAATGTGTTTTGAATGAATCAGATCTGTATTTCAAGAGACTGTTTTTCAACTTTATGAGCCATTATAAAACACACATGTATAATGAGAATTATATAATAAACCTCTTAGCTTCATTACCCAACAATTCAAGAATTAGCAAAAGTTTTCCATTTCTTCTGGTATTTTTTTCATGTTTTTTTGGTGCTGAAGTATTTGAAAACAAATCCCACATCTAATGCTGTTTCATCCTCATGTACCTTGAACATCTCTTTAAAAACAGGTATTTTTCTTACCTGATTACAATGTCATTATCACATTTTTTTTTTTAAGGATAGGTATTGGTAGTAATAAAGGCAAACAGAGGCAGGCAGGCAGAGAGGAGAGGAAGAAGCATCTTATTTATTATTTAGTTTAGTTGTTCACCCTGGGTCCTGGGTTACAAATCTGGGTCCTTGGAATGTATGTGGACTGTGCTGGCTAAAGGTGGCTGACCAAACCACTGCTCTACCAGAGTGTATCATCATTATCACTTTTGACACTGCTAATTCATGGATATCATCTAGTACCTGGTCCATAATTAAAATTCCTGAAATGTTTTCAAATGCGTTTTTCCAGTTGTTTGGTTTCCATCAGAATCATAATGAGATCTACATATTAATGACTTCATTTGAGTGAATGATTCTAGAGTTGGGCTTATGACAGTGGCCAATCTAGTCATAATATTTTATTTTTCTGAAACAAACACGAAGCATTGCATTGGTTCCTTCTGCTACTTCCTCTCTTCTTTCCTCCTCAAACTTTGGAATCGAGAAAGGTAACATCTTTTCCCCATGCCATCTTTCATGTCATATCTGTGAAGCTTAATTTTAAGCTTAATTACTATGAAGTCAATTAAAACCACTTTCAGCGACACCCTAAACATCACTGGTAGGTTTTGTTATAAGAATGGAGGAAGCAGGGTGGGATGCCTGTTGTTGGCTCAGGATCCTATGAGGGAGGTTAGCAGGGAACCCCAACCCTTCCACTGAACCACATGTCTGCAGAATATGTATGGTGAGGGAGCAGTAGGAACTTGATATTTCCCTGATTAGGCTACATTCTTCAGAAAAATCCCAGACCCTGGCTTCCTATTCAGATGTTTCTAATTAAGATGAGTGTCAAAGTGACACAAAGATTTTGGAGTCAGTTATACTTGATTCAAATACTGACTCTATCCTCACTAACCGTACTAGTAAATGACTCATTTTCATTGAATGTCAATGTCCACATCTATAAAATGGGTATAACAATTTCCATATTAAAGATAAAATAGAATCCACCATGCCACATACTGCACCACTATGGGCACTTAAATGCTGCTTTCTTCTTCTGCTTCCCCTTCTTTCTTAAACTGTTGAAGAAATAAGAAGCCTCTGATAACTTCTTATAACATATGTGTTATGATTCTGAGCCTACTCTGGAGTATCTTTTGGGGGTCTTTTCTCTTCACTACTTCTTTCTCTTGGTAAAGTTAGCCTAATTTGGCAGAGTCAACATGTATATAGAACAGTTGTTATTGGTTTGAGGCGATAATAAATGTAGATGTGTAGATGCTTTTGAGACAACTTACATGCTAGTTTAGCAGACAAATCTCCTGAGGCCTCTTTATATCCATACTGGCTAACTTCAGCTTAATCTGACAAGGATAATGTGCAGAATGTAAATATTACCATTTGTTCCATGTCATCTCAGATCAGACACTAATTTGCAAATGTAATTTATCATGTCTAAAGAAAACCAAAATGACAGCTCTTACCAGTATTTGGTATTTTTGTGTTAACAATAGTTCATTTTATGATTGTTATTGTTTCACGCAGAAAATATGTCTCAATATGTTTTGCTGACAATGTGGGCTTTTATATCACAAGTCTCTTCTAGTCTTTTCCATCCTTTCCTTTGTTGCATACTGTTATCTAGGCTGGTCTTTTAATTGTGTGTTCCTCTTCACCACACTTTTTATGTAACTGAAGGAAATGATGGGCTGATATCATTCCAATTTCTGATATTGTAAGTAGATTTGATGATTAACATGAAGACTATGGGCTACATTTGAGCTAAAGAGCATTTTTGCTCTCCACTAAATAGATTGCATGGTTAACATAAATACTGGGGGTTACATTTGTTCTAAAGACCATTTCATCTCTTCATTAAGGGTCTCCATCACAAAGGAGACACCTGGAGCAGCTAATTTATTTTTAAAAATTGCCAAAGCCAAATCACGGATAAATTCTGTCTGGCCACTCTGTCTCTCAACTTCAATTGACCAAGAAGCGACAATATCCAAATTGTCAAGTTTTCATGGAGCACAAAATATTAAATCTGTCCCTAATGAAAATCCATCCATCTATGCAAAGGAAGAGGATTCACTACATTTTTTTGAGAAATAGGTTCCCATTTGTTTGCAATTTGTTATTCTTTCTTCTACCCCCTCCGGACTCCTCTAAGGTTGGATGAGGATTCCATTTTGGCAAGTTGATAACCCCTTTTATCTTTGCAGTTCTTTGCCCAGCAAGCTGTAGAAAGATCAATATGTTCTTGCGTGACCGCTAGTGAGGTAGATGAATGCCAGGAAAGAAGAGGGCATTGCCTTGCCTCTGGCCCTGGAGGTCTGAGTTTTAGGATGGAGAACTGCCAATCCCAGTAAAACACTCATGATATTTCAGAGGAACTGCAGGATCGTTCTGCCTCATTTCTCACATGGAAAAATAGGGAGATTCAAGTATCTCCAGCTGGGAGGAATAGCTTCTTGTTTATCTTTAATTGAAAACAATGTTCCACCATAGAATTTACAACCAGTTATGCTTCTTCCAATGGCAATGGCACAGGAGATAAGACTAGAAAGTGTCTCTGCAGGTAGGGTGGGGCAGGGATTGAGCGGAGCTGCAGATAACACTTTTGTCATCCTGATTAGAAAAACTTATACAGCTGCTTTGATTCTGTAAAGCTAAATTTCTTAGATTTCCTTGACCTTTCCTTAAATGGCTTTTGAGACAGTTTTTTTTTTTTTTTTTTAAATCACCTGATGAGCTAAAGGAGCTTATAAATTAATCACAGTGTGGCTAACTCATTAATAAGTGCAAGATAACTGATGAAGAGTTCTGAGCTGAGAATTATTACCTGGCTGATGGCAACAATGTAAATAATGTTCAAGGAGCCAGAAGTTAGAATTTATCTATTTTGTGCTAGTTCCCTTAACTGCTGTGGACTATGGTGGTTTCAAGACAAGACTTTAGAAGACTCACTAGTATTAACACAACTTGTGTGAAACTTGTGAGTCCTTGCATGGACATACTTAGCATTCGAGTAGGCTGAATTTTATTCCTCAATGTCAGTTTCCGCTTTTCTTACAGTTTTACAGTGGTTTTTGAAATGAAATAGATGCTACCACCTCCAACAAACAAAAACAAAAAATCTTCACATAGTTCCACAGGGCAAAGGATTTCAGCACTGTGCAGATTACCACAAAATGGAGAAATTGCAACTTTACATTTCTGACAAACATAACTGCAATCTCATTGCTTTATTAGTTTTAGAGGGGGAGTTTGTTGTAATGGATATGATCTCAAACCTGCTCAGATGTACCTGAGATTGTCACATTAATTATGTATTCAATCTTACCTTATTGTTAAAAGATGTATGTTGCATACTACTCCTGATTTATTAGACATATATTATCCTCCATTAGGTAAAAATAAAACTCAAACTTTCCAAGTACAATTTTCTCTTGAAATGAATTGAATCATATTCCAGTTATTAATCATTTACAGATCCTAATCATTTTACATGTTATACACTTCCTCCATAGGTTTTTAATTTACACAACCAAGAGAAGTTTAGTATCTGTGCCTCAATTTCCTCCTCTGTAAAATGGTGATTAAAATATCAGCTTTATAAAAGTATCTTGATGTTTTAAAAATAGATATTATTTGCATGTAACACTGTGTAAGTTTAAGGTGGATAGCCTGTTGATTTGATACACTATCACAATGTGATTACCACTATAACATTAGCTAACACATTTTAAGTTTTTAAATGAATTAAAATTTGTGTAGCATTTAGGATAATATCTAGAAAATAGTAGGCACTATATATGTAAGTAATTTTTATTATAATTTATTCTATATTCAGCACGATTGCCAGAGTGGGGGTATATTGCAGATATTAAACAATAAATTATGGATATTATTCTCTGTGACCTAGTTGGGAAAGGATGCCAACAAATGTGAAAAAAGTAAGAATCAATAACTGTAAGGAGGTATAATTATAACAAGATGGGGCACCACACTTCGGATGTGAAATTACTCTCGAGTTGCATATTTAGGAAAGGCTTCTTGGAAGGAAGACATGACTTTTTCTGAGCAACAGGCTTAGCTTTTCCAGTACACTGTAGACCAGTTAGTATTGGATCAAAGCTTATTTATTAAGGCTCAATGTGGCATTTTTGGGTCACAGAGAAGATTTAGCTGAGTAGAGAGGGTAGTGAGGATGGGAGTATAGGTTAGGATAGAAAGTAATGGGAGAGCCTTTTCTTTGGATAGAGAAGCATGTTGTGAAACTTTCCCTGCCAGACTGAAGAATTTGGACTTGACCCTAAGACAGTGGAAAGCTATTGAGATTTTCGAGCAAGAAAATAACCAGATATCCTTTAAGAAAGCTATCGTGTAAAATGAGAGACCCTAGAGGAAAATGCAAAAAATGGACAAGAAGTCAAGACACAAAGGGATCATGGTTTATATTTTAGAAATGATATTTTGATACTGATAATGACCTATTTCTGAAAATTGCTTGGACATATGTCTTTGAGACTGCTTGTAAATTAAATTAACACCCACATCTTACAGATGAAGAATTTCCGGTAGAGAGAGTCTAAATGACAAAGTCATACTTAAATGTATGCATTAAACCTTTATCAAGAGCCTGTTATGTTCTAGGTTATATGTAGGCAGTGAAGAAATAGAATCACGTTTACAAACATCCCCAGAAAATGATAATATGACTGTAAACGCTGACTATTTGAAAAATACCTGTAAAAAGAGTGGTGATCAAATAGAAGATTAATCGAAGCCACATTACTTAACATGCTTTAGAGCTAGTCCATTTAAAAAACAACATATGGCTTTAGTCTTCTAATTGAACAAATATTCACACTCTCAGTTCTAGCCAATTCAAATCACCATAGCTCAAGTGTAGCTGAATAGACACTTAGACTGTATATTTGTTTTCTACTTCTGCTGTAACATATCACTGCAAACTTTGTGGCTTAAAACAACACACATGCATTA
Organism: Solenodon paradoxus; assembly: GCA_004363575.1. NCBI lineage: Eukaryota > Metazoa > Chordata > Mammalia > Eulipotyphla > Solenodontidae > Solenodon > Solenodon paradoxus. The sequence goes on along the minus strand of RJWH01000396.1, from coordinate 249,041 downwards.
TCTCATGGTTTTGTAGATCAGAAGTTCAATTTGCATCACATGGGACTGAAGACTAGGTGTTAGCAGGACTGCTCCAGGGAAAAATTAATACCCTTGATTGCTCAGTCTTTTTGGAAAAACTCAAATCTTTCTGATTGTAGGACTGAGGATTTACCATCTGACCATCAACTGAGGGCTGTTTCCATCTTTTAGAAGTTGTGTATTCCTTTCAGTCGTTTCCTTCTTCAAAGCCAGCAAAAGTGGCTAGAGATCTTATTAAACTTTGTATCTCTCCTGCCTCTACTTCAACCACATCTCTCTGACTGGCTTTTAATTGATGTGATTAAGTTTTCCACATATAGTTCATGTGATTATCTTGGACCCACTCAGATAATCTAGGATAATCACTCTAAGATAATCTGATTAGTAATCTTAATCATATATGCTAAATCCCTTTGGATTTAAAGTAATTTAAAATAACCCCAGGTTCTAGAGATTAGGATTGGGACATTTTGGGGGTGATTATCCTACTTTTTATATAGAGTGGAATGAAACCCAACATTTAATAGTTAAGATTAGGAATTGGACATTTTTTACTCAGGGTTGTGAATGCATGTTTCTTAACTTCATCTCCCTTTTCCATCCATCTACTACATCATACTTGAAGGGGGAAAAATTACAATGCAGGTGTGGCAAAAAAAAACAAAAACAAACAAACAAAAAAACAACTTATTTAAAGATAAAGGTTTTTTATACATCAGACAGAATGTCTTTTGTGTGTGATATTTTCTTGTTCATGTGGTATATTTCTTCAACAAAATATTTGTACTAACTTCATGACTATACACTGGTCACTGTGAAGATAGTCAAAGAAAAACCCTTCCTCTCAAGTGGACAATGTGCTAGATGTGATTAATTGGGCAAATAAATTACTATCATGTAAAGAAGTCCTTCTAACTCTATGCTACACTAATGAAAGTGCAATACTGTAGAAAATGAGGGTAAAGAGGTAAGTATTCATATAAGGACCACTGATTAAACTGGGTGTTAAAGAATAGGTAGGATTCAACAGTGAAAGGAAAGAGACTTTTTGTTGAAGTAAGATTGATCAAATAAAGTATAGAACTGAAGACTACTGTGTATCTCTAAGTAGCTGGAATTTCTTCAAACTGAAAAAAAAGTAGGTAAAAAGGTTTACTGAGATAAGAAATGAAGTATTAAACAGATTGGAACAAATACCACAGTTGGTCATGTTTTTCAGGAACAAGACTGGACTTTTTTTCCCACAGAAAATGGGGAGACACTGAATACAATGGAGCAGAACAAGGACAAGATCAATGCATGCAGCAGGGAGTGAACTGTGTCAGTGAAAACTAAATTGGAGAGGATTAAGGACCTGGAATCAGGTACACCAGCCAGAAAAGAACTTAAAGTAGGACAGGAGAGCTACTACATGACTTTCCAAGTGGAAAAAGAGACAGTCTGAACTCAAGAGAAAGTGAGAGGGACGTTGAGGGCATAGAATAAAAAATGAACATATAACAATGATTAAAGGTGACACAAAGTGAAAGAAATGTAAGCGCAAGATATTTCTAAGATTTAGAACCTGGACCGGAGGCTCTAGGAGAATAGAAGTGGCATGAATAGAAAGTGGGAAGTCAGGAATAGAAGCTTAGTTGGACGAGTGAAGATTGTGAGATTGGTTTTCATCAGTTAAATCTGAGAAGTGGATAGAAAATTCAGTGATGGTTTTCAGTGTCTGGTGAAGGGCCAGTAGAGATGAACAAAGGTCAAGGAAAAAAGTGTCCACAGTTGTATAATTGAGGGCTAAGCTCAAAGAGATGGGAGAAATTCATGGTGGGCATAAAGGCATAAAGATTTAAGAAAATAATTTTTCTTGATGTTGGGAAAGCACTGAAAAGCAAAGCAAATGCAATGAGCAAATATGTATCTACCTCCATTCTATATTGATAAATCCACTTGTCATTGGACTTTTGGATTTGGGGGGAGGAGAGAATCAAGGTGTAAGACCAATTTGAAGAGTGATATTTTTCTGTTACTGATAGAGCATTATGAGAATAAAGTTTAACTTACCAAGAAAGGAAAACCCATACGGAATACAAGCAGTATAAAGGCAAGTTGTTTAAAGTCAATTTTGGTGAGGTGGGACATTTTTAACTCCTTAAATTTATCTACCTTTTAAAGGATCATCTTGTTTTTCTAAAGTATTTATTTGCTTGCTTTTTAAAAGTTAACGTAAAATTACAATGCTCTTGTTTTGTTGTTGTCGTTTTACCCTGACCTTGGATCCAAAGCCCAGGTCCTTAGGCTTTACGTGGTCTGCACTGTAGCTGCCTCAGCTGCTCAAGTCACAAGCATGTACCTCCAACACTTGATGACTTTACAATACTTTGCAAGCTTCGGGAGAATGAATTCACACCTCCAGCAATTCCTGTATCTCACTGAACCCACCACCATTCACCATTCTCAATTTGACTCTTTCTCTCTTTGGTTCTCACGTCCTCCATTCTTTCTTCCCTGAAAACACAGTTTTAATTTCAGAATCTAAGAGTATTTGTGTCGTATTCTGTTAGTATGTTTACTTTGCTTCTTTATATTCTGCATATGAGTGAAACCGCTGGATATTTTTTTCTTTCTGACTTATTTTGTTTAGCATAATCAACTCACGTTTCATCTGAGTTGTCACCAAAGACAATATTTTAACTTTTTTTTGTAACAGAGAAGTTTTCCACTGGGAATATATACCACATCTTCTTTGTCCAGTTATCTGTCAATGGGCATTTAGGTTGTTTCATGTACTGGTTATTGTGAATTGTGCTACTATGAACACAGAGATGCATTTACTTCGATTAGTGTTTTGGTAGTGTTTGGATAAATAAGTAGAATTGCTAGATTGTATGGTAGTTCTATTTTCAATTTTTTTGAGGAATCTCCATACCATTTTCCATAGAGTAGAATTTATATTCCACCAACAAGCATATGAGAGTATCATTTTCTCTACATCCTCACCAACACTTGTTTTCTGGTCTTTTTAATATAGGCCATTCTCACAGGGATAAGGTGATATCTCATTGTGCTTTTGATTTGCATTTCCATAATAACAAGTAATGTTGACTGTTTTTCATATGCCTATTGACCACATATATGTCTTCTTTGAAGAAATGTCTATTTAAATCTTTCTATTTTGAGATTGTGTTTTTTTTTTGTTGTTGTTGAGGTGTGCGAGTTCTTCATATACTTTGAGTATTCATCTCTTCTTGGATGTACGATGTGTAAATATCTTCTCCCAATCAGTAAATGGCCTTTTAGATTCTGTGGTGATTTCTCTCACTATGCAGAAGCTTTCTAGTTTGATGAAGTCCCATTTGTATATGTCTGTTTTTATTTCCCTCGTCATTGGAGTCAAGTTCCCTCAGACATCTCTGAGTACCAGGTCATGGAGCATATCACTTTGTTTTATTCTATTCATTTTATGGTTTCAGATATCATATCCAAGTCTAATCCATTTTGAATTAATTTTTGTGTTTAGCATTTGAAAGAGACATACTTTCTTTCCATGTGACTGTTAGTTTTTCCAATTCCATTTGAAGAGAGCTTCCTTCCTCCAACTTTATGTTTCTCTGTCATAAATTAACTGTTAATACATGTGTAGGTTCATTTGTAGGATAAAACATTTTATACTTATAAAATTAGTAAGCACATTTTTATGCATTTCAGACTGGAAATTCTAACAGCAGGAATTGCATGGATGTGAATCACCATGCAAACCTGCTTTTAAATAACTTGAATTTACCTGAGGTTTTAAAATCTCAGTTGGCAGTCTAAAATGCCCAGCCAGAAACATTAACTGACAAAGCTGTAGATTTGCCCACTGTGTCACAGTTGAGAGAACAGGCAGGACAGTTTCCTAATTGTTACCAGGAGGCCAAAAGCACCGCCTGAGTGTCAGGGCTTCAGGTGTTCAACTGCAGAGCGCACTCTTGAAATTAGTGAGCGTGAAAGGAATGTGCTCCGAGCCCCTGTCTACTGTTTGTCTGGGAAAGTCTGACAGATACTGAGCTTGACAGTGAAATTCTAACCTCGAAAACTGATGAGATGCCAGTGTTTTCCTGCCTCCCAGGGACCCGGACATATCTCTTCTTACTTCATAGGGGAGTGACTGGTATTTGAGTGCTGATAACAGCAATCTTGGTGGTGAGCCTGAGACAGGGAGGACATTCCAGAAAAGCAAATGGCTAAGAAAGAGCGGGGCCTATATGGGGCTCAGGACCTCGCCCCAGCTACCCCCGTGCAGACAGAAGGGCATAGCACCAAGTGGAGGCCACAGAAACATTTCCAGAAGGAAGACTGAGCACTTAGAAGCTTATGTTTTAACTCAGTGGTGAAGAGAAAAAGGAAATATGTTTGGTCTCCAGCCTAGAATCACACTAAAATCTGCTGAGGAATTTTTTTGTGTGTGTCTCTGATGGGCAGTTGGAACAGGAAGCCCGGGCTACAGAAATCCTGGCTGAAAACAGTTGCCTCTTGAAAATCCCATCTATAGTCAATAATCCCAGTAGGATAATCCCAAAGGAAGCATAATATATAAGCTTAAACTTTCTCAGAACACTATTTTTGTGCTGGCTTGAATTTTCACATGCATTTGTTTATGATGCTCAGTGATGAATTTTTAATTAGACTGAAAAAAATCTACTCGTATTTTCTCCTGAGGTTATTTTGAACCATAACCTGTACGGGAGGAAATGCCAAGACAGAAGATGGAGCAGGTGGTCATATTAAAAAAAACAGCAAGTACAATATTTAGAATGTGTTTCTAAATTCCAGCTTCATTTGTCACCTTTAGAAGTATTTAAAAGGTGACATTGTCAGCACTTAGGCCAGAAGCAAGGTAGACAATAGCACTGTGTATCTGCAGTGGCAAGAAGGAGAAGCAAAGACTGGTGTTTGAATAGGACAGGGTCTCAAACAAGCCCAGTGGGACCACAGCACAGGTTTTGAGAAATGCCTCAGACTGAACAAATTTTAGTCTTGTGTCTTCACACATATTTTCATTATGGAAATCAGCTTTAACAACGTTACATGTTCCAGGTTTGCATATCTATTATCTTCCTAAGTAATAATAAAATGTATCATGTGTTGACACCACAATGTACCTATAACAGGTTTGGGATCCCCCAAAGGCCGCACATCCCCCCCTCCCCACCCCCCGCCTTCAAACATCCCCCAGTGAGGGCGTTTAGTCATAACGTCTTTCCCTAATCACTTTCCAGAATTTTTTGCTTCTTTTGCTATTAAGTTTTTAAAACTTGGCTGGAGTGTCTGAATTTCACTAGCAGAGGACTTGGCAAATGTCAAATACCCATGCATTTACATTAGCACTAGATAGGTTCATAGAGCTTTTCAAAAATATATCAGAGAAGCAGAAGGTATTTGTTTTTAGTATGCCAATCTTAAGTTTAGAGACACTTAAGTTTCCCTGAAAGATTTATAATAAAGATAAAAAAGTGGAGTCAAATTCCACATGTGTAGCCCAGTAATTACAGTTTATTATACTCATTAATTTTCTCATGTTGATAATACTGAGGTCCACAGTTGGCGCCGAATTTCCTGCAATCTGCACCCATTTCATATAGATTTGGTAAACACTTATTTGTTGTGAAGTTAAAACTCAAAGTCAGATAGTTTATCCACCCATTAGACTCAACACCTTGATAGCTCCTTATATCTTGTGTCAGTATAACACACCAAGAGAGGCATTTCTTAAGCAAAAACTCTAAATCTAGATTAAATTAAAAATGTTTGTATTCAAGGAAATTCTGAAAAACGATCTTTAGTTTAACTGAGTTCCCAGAGAAGGGAAAGTATTTCAGGTATGTGTTGGGCTATACTTACGATATACTTGATATTTTTCCATATAGCAAATGTATTAGTGATATTTTCTTCTCAAAGTGTTACAAAACAGCTGTGTGCGTGCTTGCTTTACCAAAGAAAATTAACTTTCAGTGAAAATAGAAAAACAAGAGAATTTAATTTATTCTTCAGAAAGGAAAGCACACTTTGTCCACTGGTGTGGATTGTGGAATTAATGTTTAAATAGTGATAATCATAGTGCCTATTGCATTTAGTGCAGTCATGCACAGTGATAAGCATTTACCTTCTGTCAAATATTATGCTTAAGGATTACATGTGCCTGTATCACTGAAGGATTTTTAGTACTTTATCTCATTTATTTCTTGTTATGATCATGAACTAGGCAGCATTATATTTTTTCATTTTGCATATGAAGACAGTGGAGTTTGAACCCGGACCCATCACACTCAAGAACCTGCCCTACTACATCCTAAATTGACTGCTTTAGAAGAAAATTTCTTTAAAAGAACTAAAGCAATATGTCTGAATAACGAAGTATAATATGCTTTCTGGCCAAAAATGAGTTTAGAAACTTACTGCTGGGTGAGGTATCTTATAAAGATATTCTCAGATTATTTCTTTCCTTTGCAACTGTAGAGATGTAAACATACATTTCGTCCCACATTTGGATTTTTTTGTATAGTTCAAATGAGCATAAATTTCCTGTTTCTCTGAGCTGAAGAGAGGCAGAGTGGTTGGTAGACTGACAGCTAGGTGGCTGGTGGAATAATCAGTGGGATGTAGTGGTTGCTGGGATTCACATGACCTCTGGTATCAGCTGCAGCATAGCCTGGTAAACTTCCTGCCGCATGTGGAACACAGGTAATCTCTCCGTCTCCTTCCCAAATGAATGCACTTGTTTGCCTAGGAGCTGAAAGAAACTTTTCTCTGAGGTTTCAGAAGAGTGTCACATTCTCTTTGACTCTGATGTCCACAGGAGGCCCTTATTTTGAGAGAGAGAGATTTTTGAAAAGCTGAGTATGATCACATTAGGTTTATTGATTTTCATATTTAAAATGTACTATGACAATGCCCTGTTTCCATTTATCTTGTTGGCAATTTAGATAACAAAAATACAAATAATTTAATGTTTATAGATACTGAAATGTTTAACTTAATTCAAAACATAGAGTTAAACAATGCTGTGATAATTGCTTTTGTCAACCATTTGTTAAGTTGTTATGGCAGAACCTCCAGAAGATGAGAAGACTGACAGCACTCAAGTAGAGAAAAGGCACTTTATTGTATGCATGGCTGCTGGTGGCTTGGGCCCTTGATCAGCTAATCTCAGGCATCTGCCGACCAATTCTGGGGAGTCTGGCTAAGTCTCTGGGCTTTGGGGTGGTGAGACTGAGGGCATGTCTGGGTCCGGTGGAGCATTGGAAACAGCCTGAGAAGCATATGGAGGTGGCAAGTTCTGCGAAGGAACCTCCTCTGGATCTCCTTGGAAGACTGGTGGCCTCCGTCTCTTCTGAGGTATCTGTTTCTGTTCCTGGCTGACTAAAACCTTATACCGTCCTTGACCATTAATGCAGAACTGGACCCATGGAGGCTTAATTCCACTGGTCTATATTTGGAAACTGATCAGGGTGGCCTGGTTCTCCTGTCACAACTTTGTAAACAGCCCTCACTGTGGGGAGATCTAAGGTCCCCTCTGATGGCCATCCTAACCCAAAGACTGGCCACTGTGATTCACATAATTGGTGTAATTTCCAAGGGGCCAATATGATACCTTAATCACTTGTAAATACCTTCGTAAAGTTTTTTTTAACATACATTCTAAAACAATGCATTTAGAAGTTCTACTTCCCATGATTGTGGACAATAAGTCCCTGCCAATGAATGGAGATGCAATATAAACCTCTGACCTGGATCGATACTGCAGGGAGGAACTGAATTTCTTCTGTTCTCCAAGTGTTGACAGCATCTTAAGCCATATGAGGTCACCACGGAACCGCAAATTGGTACTCAAACAGACTCCGTAGCTTTTGCCATGGAACAGAGCATTCATCCTTACATTCACACACCAGTCAGTCTGAGTCTGACTTCCACCCAGGAAAGTCCCTATTCTCAGAGGCAACAAAGTCACCTAAGGGTTGATCAAACCCTTCTTCTGCCGTAAGTGGCGGGCCTGAGCTTAGACTGGGCCTGGAGACACTTATGAATCAGACGTCAGGTCTTGAAAGGCTTTTCTCTCCTTTACTGAGTCCACCAGGGCACAAAAGGAAATCCAATCCTGCCAAGCCCCATACGGACTGGGACTCTGAAATTACCTGGTGGTGCTGTCCCTTCACCTTGGGTCCAGGTGGGAGGACTCACCATTGGTCCCCGTCAGCAGTGGCAACAAAAGGCCAGCACAGCTAATGGTCTTCCAAATGTTATGGCAGAGCCTCCAGACAGCAAGAATGACAGCTGGCACTCAAGTAGAGAAAAGGCACTTTATTGTACCGGTACTGGCTCAGGGGTATTGTTACCCAAAGCTGAGCAGTGGGGAGTCTAGAGGGACTCCATTTATACTCTTGAAGTAATGATTCATCTCATTGGCTATGTGTGGTTTCTAGTGGCAACTCATCACTTATGTACAACTACAGAGTATGAAGTCGATGCTTTTTGTCCTTAGTCAAGGATAACAGGACTTAGATGCAGTCTCCATAGAACACGACACAGCTGCAGTCTCCATAGAACAGGACATAGCTGTACGTATAGTACGATAACATTCCTGGCAGACTAACTTTTGCATTGGGGTTAGGGAAAAGATCTTCTAACACAAGGCGAATAGCCTCTAATTTTTTTTAAAGCTTATTTAACAAGACTTCAGAAAACAACATGCATCTGTATTAGATGTCCAGAGAGCATACTGACTAACATATTTGGATACCACCTGTAAAGCTGGACATTTATTCAACCACCCTAGTTTTCAGTTTCCTTATCTATAAAAATGTAGGAAACATAAGCCACACAATGGTTGAGAAAATTCTATATGCTGCAGTATGATCCGTACTGGCCAGTGGTGAGGACTGGATAAGTGATAGTTCTAAATAGCAATCTGAAATCTAGAAAGCTGTACTGGGAAGTACAGAGCTATTTGATTTTTGTCTCAATTCCAACACCTACTAACTCTGTAACCTCTGTTATTTTATCTCTAAAATGGGAATGACAATTTACTTATCTACACTTTAAAAGAATGAACCAAAATATCTTTAAGGGTTTGTTGTAAGTCTAAAATCAGAATTGACCCCTCCCAAAGGTCCAATTTAATTAATCTCATGATGTATAACCTAAGCCTATAGAATTTTATAATATGCAATGTTACTTCAATGAAATTTTTAAAAAGTGAAAACTAGGAAAAACTAAATCAAAAAAGAATAATGTCTAAACTAGTAATAACCAGTTGCTTGACTAAATCTATTATCTGTATTTTAATTGGTTTGTTTCCTCTCATAATTAATCACTGATATTATGGAGAAATGAGCTGGTTTCATGTATAATCTTGCATATGAAAACCCTCTTCTGTTTTATGCCAGCACATTTTTCCCAAGACAGTCATTCCTTTCAAATCATCATATTTCTCTTTCTCTGTCTTACCCATGTGTGTGTGTGTGTGTGTGTGTATGCGTGTTTTCACCAAGAGGGCTGGCATAAAAAATGAGTTCAGCGTCCCAGCACCTCTTTTGGCCTTCCCTGTTTATTAGAAATTCCAATTTCCTTCTCCTCATACTTTCCCTCCTGATAGATTTGCCCTCTTAATACTCTTTAACCCTTTGAGCTTACCTTATCTCCTTTGGCTCTTTTGCTTCTCTTATCTTTATCCTGTTAGCCTTAACTGATGTAATTTGTTTTCCTTAGGTTTCCTCCTCTTCTTAAAGACATGACCACTCACTTGGAATATTTCTCATTCTTTCATTAGTCTTTGTCAGCTAAATCCCTCTCTAGCATACTATTTATGAAAGTTCATAGCCAAGTCCAGGCTTTTCTTGTAATTCTAAAATTTCTTTCCTTATATTTTATTTGACAAACCCAACTCTTGAAAATTTATTTTACATGTTGTAAAAATGTATTTTACATTTTCTGATATGGAACTGGTACTAATATCAGATTTTAGCTGAGCAGTTAATCTCAGCTTTGAGAAAATATTGTCCCCAGTGACTTGGCTTGTACCTTATTGAACTGACTAGAATAGGGACCCATTATAGATGTATTTTCTTATCTAATTTGTTGAGTAGTCTTCAACAGATCATTATGTCTCTATGGAAGTCAGTAAAAGACAAGATTGGGCAAACCATTGTTTTGTTGATTTAGACACAGAAATATCCTTCAAGACAATATGTTTCCTGCTTTGTGTTAGAAATTATTTCAAGTCTTTGTATGATAGGGACCTTAGATCAGAATGTCAGACTATATTTATATCTTCTTCAGATGAACATTGGAAAATAGATCTAACTATATTGAACATGTTAAGTTTAGTTGAAAAATTGTTTCCAAATCATGGTTTATGATTGAGATGAGGGTAAAGAGATAAATGGAGTCTTTACTGGAGAAGCATTGGGAAACTGCTGAGCTGGAAGGTCCCAGAGGTTTCCCCTGGTTCTTTGGTTTTGTGAGTACATGGTTCAGTGGGGGAAGGTTGGAATTTATCTACAGAGGCTATCATCTCTCAGGATCTTGACTCTGTAGTTGGCTGGTGGGATAGAGGGCAGGAGGCTTTGCTTTAAAGACAGGGTCAATTGGCATCCTTTACTTTCACAACAGGCTTGACCTCACACAGGCTAGTACATCGTTGGGAATTTATTTAATACTCTGGAGTTAAATGTGAAGTGAGTGTTGCTCAAGCAGATTTTGACCGTGTTTTTTCTTTCTGTTTCAAGCTACCAGGAAAATAACCCAGGGAGAAAGTTTTCTCTCTGTAGGTTCCATTGATTGGAGTGACAGGAATTTGATAAGTTACAAGGTAACCACAGAGCCTGCCATGAGTTGTAAGTTTGGAATTCAATACCATGTGGTTTCTTAGGAAATCTCAAAATTTGGGGTTAAGAAAAACCTCTGACTCATCTGGAGAATAAGGTATCCTAGGTCTTACAAATTGGTCTATATGAATCTTCTAGCCTTGGAGTCAGAAAAAAAGGCAAAGCAAAGAGGATCAAGTTTCTCATTTTGTAATTGTTAGGATACTGGAATAAATGATCAGATAACAATGAACTAGTGACCTATTCGTAACATAAATTTGAAACATAAAACCATATATACTATAATTGTATAGTATAAAAAGTCTTTGTATTAACATGAAAATGACAGAATGCACTGTAGCATAATTTTGAAACACATCCCTTGAAATTAAAGGCAACAGATGGTAATACTAGAGTGAACAGAAATGAAAGTTAAAGGTAAAAAGGAATGTAGTTATTTGCACACTTATTTCCATAACACAGAGGTAAAAAAATAAGGAAGGTCTTGTAAAGAGAGTAACTGGATAGGAATCCCAGCTTCATGGCTTACTTTTTTATGATTCTAGACAAGTTACTTATTTTTCTGTGTTTCAGTGTTCTCCAATGGTAAAACAGGGAATATGTTAGCAATAATATCCACTTCATAATTTTTTTAGATTATATTATATATCTATATCCATACACATACATATATATATATATATAAAGGAATTGGAATCATACCTCTACAGAGTACATACTCAATAAATGTAGCTGTATCAATTGAACCTATGACCAACTTTGAACAATCAGAGAAAATACTGAAGGTCTACTGTTGAAAGAAAAACATCATTAGGAATAATCGAAGAGAAGTAATTAGTGTTTGTGGATAACACCAGCTTTCCCTAGGAAATTAAATTTGAAAAGTATTTTTAAATGTTGTACAATCAGTTTTGTTAAATTAACTGAAATATTTGATTTAAAATACAGAGAGAATTCAATATTTAATCTAATTTGTTTGGAATTACTTAGCTCTTTCCTGCAATAAGCAACATATGAAATATCAACATATGACAGACCTATATGAAATACCAATAGTAAACTAAACCTGATGCTGCTGAGCCAAAAATAAACAAACTAAGAAAATATATATAAATATCAAAATTTTCATGTACAGGCATATTTCCCTGTAATTATTTTGTAGGCTATGAATATACCTGTTTGTATCTAGGAAGACGTTTAATGTGATTTTCATTTTGCTAGTTATTCTTGCAAATGACAATACTACTCACTATCACTATTAACTGGAATAGTGATTTGTTTTCCATGTGCCAAATGGTGCTTTCAATCACTAAATATACTAAGCCTCAAATTATAGTGATATTCTCCATTTAAGTTTTATATATGAGATGAGTATAATTCATTCATTCATGCATTCATTTGTTTACTAAATAGATAATCATTCAAGATATGCTAGTAACATCTGACTATGAAAAAATGTTTATCAATAAACATTCCATGTCTTCTGAGTCTTACAGTTAAAAGAGGAGACAGTCATGTCAAAATTTATAAGCAATTGAACAATTATAATGTAGATATATGCTGTAATGGGCATGTCCAGGTATTAGGCGTACTATGTGTATAGAGATGGGAAAATTCTTCACTGAAGAGGTGATCTTAAATTCATCCATGAAGAAGATGGATTAGTAAAGTGAAATCTGCAAAGCATAGAGGGGGAGGAGGAAGAACAGCATTTCAAGAAAGGGGGCAGCATGTGAGAAGGTGCTAAATTAAGAAGTAACCACACGAAGTTCATTATGGCTGGTATGTAGTGAATTGTGAGCAAAGTGACTGAAGGTGAGATCCTGAGGAGCATGTTAAGAATTTTTAATGGTTCTAGAAGATACGATGATTTCTTAGTGAAACTTGTCTTTATCAAGTCAATGATACACAAAAATCACGTTGGATATTAAGGTCAGATTAGACGGCATAAGAGAGGATGAAATAACAAGAGCAGTGAAAAAACTATTTCTGCAGAGTTCTCAAAGCTTTTTCTGGGCCTTACGCACCATGGACAGTATGACCCCCAAATGCTTGTCTTCCCCCCAGGCTCAAATGAAGAAATCAAGAAAGCCTGTGGCCCCCACAGGTGGAGGAGACATCCACCTCTCAGAACTTGAAGAAAGGAGATTTAATGAAGAAGCTAGTGAGGAGATCTTGAAAGCAGAACAGAAATATAACAAAATACGCCAACCATTTTTTCAGAAGAGGTTGGCATGGATCGCCAAAGTTCCAAATTTTGGGGTAACAACTTTTGTCAACCATCCACCAGTGTCTGCACTGCTGGATGAAGAGGCACTGCGTTATTTGACAAGAGTTGAAGTGACAGATTTTGAAAATATTAAATCAGGTTGAAGAATAGATTTTTATTTTTATGAATATCCTTACTTTGAAAATAAAGTCCTCGTCAAAGAATTTAATCTGAATGGGAGTGGAAATCCATCTTCAAAGTCCACTGAAATCAAATGGAAATCTGGAAAGGATTTGACAAAACATTCAAGTCAAACACAGAACTAAGTCAGCAGGAAGAGGCAGCATGAGGAGCCAGAGAGCTTCTTTACCTGGTTCACTGACCACTCCGATGTAGGTGCAGATGAGTTAGGAGAGGTCATCAAAGATGATATTTGGCCAAATCCACTGCAATGCTGCTTGGTTCCTGACATGGATTATGAAGAAGGTGCAAGAGAAGATGATGATGATGAAGAATTGGAAGATATTGATGAAAGAGTTGAAGATGAAGATGATGATGAGGTAGAGGAAGGAGAGGAGGATGAAGGAGAGGGTTACTAATAAGACACTGATAGATTCCAATATCCTTAAATTTTCTCAGAACCCTGGGAGCAAGGTGCAGTCTTTTTTATTTTCTTTTTCTCCCCCAAACCCCTTGTGCTCAGCCATCCTGTTTTTGAGTTTTCTTTTCTCTCCTATCTACCATGAATTTCAACTTGTTTTGGGGGCGAATAACTTGCAGAATACGTGGGAAAAGAATCTCTATCCCTTTTTGTTCCAAATTCATTTTTATGACTTCTTGTCTCAACAAACTATGGAATCACTACGACATGATCTGTGGGAAAATATGGGAAAAAAGCTCCCTTAGCTCTGCTGGAAGCTGGAGGGTGGTAGGCCCCTGTGGAGTAGTAGCTAGAACTCTAGCTTTTTTCCTCCTTTCTCTTAGAGATTACACTGGGTCTCTATGTGAATATGAACGGTTAGCATTTGCCAACATGTACCTGTCTACTTTTAATTGTTTACAAAAAGGAAAAATAAAAAAAACTTAAAAAAATGGGATTGTGAAAGGTCAGCAATAGGTGGATTTGAGATGTCTGGGTGGGTTAAGTAGGCATTTTGATACCATGGCTTCTCCTTTGGAATGTTTCATTATGATGTTTCACCGATACCCTTGCAATTTAAGGTGACACTTTTAAAATAAAATTCTCTCTTAATCATGACTTGAGCCCTGCCACTGGATGGAAGAATTACCAAAACCTGTAGGATTTTATTTGGAATTGAAATTCTGTAACATATTTTTATTCCTGTTTATTTTTAAATTTCCTTTTTGTTTCACTGGAAAGGAAAGCTGAGTCTCAGTGTTAAATGTTAAAAGTGCACAGGCTGCTTTGTTACGATAAACTAAACGTATACACGGAGGATTTGATGCTTTTCTTCAAGATATATTTAATATGACTTTCTAAGTATGACTTGTATAAACATATTGTCAAACTCTATCATCCTAATTCCATATTTTTTGACACGCACTTTGCAGGATGACCTCAGGGGTATGTGGATTGAGTAAAGGGATTTGAATCAATGTATCAATGGTTTCATAACTAGGAAGCTTCATGGGTACAATTTACCATCTGCTTCTGAAGTTTTTCACATCATTTGGGATGCAAGCTTGCTCAAACTCAGTTCTGAGTATGCTGTACCCTTGAATTGTATCGTGGATCAGCATTTTTAAAAACAGGGTCTTTGTTTACTGGATCTACTGCCTGCCTCCACCACCAGATGGGCTTGGTGCTTTAAATGTCCTTACACATTGGACAAAATGCTGGCATGTCTTCTTGGTACTATAAAATTCAGCTGAGAAGCTCTCAGAGAAAGAAGTCTGAATAGACGGTATGAAACTCAGGCTAGGAGTACTTTGTCTCTTCAGTACCAGCGCATCAGCATACAGTTTTCAATCAAGACCCATCTGTGTGGATTTGGGTG
Organism: Solenodon paradoxus; assembly: GCA_004363575.1. NCBI lineage: Eukaryota > Metazoa > Chordata > Mammalia > Eulipotyphla > Solenodontidae > Solenodon > Solenodon paradoxus. Next base: position 233,940 of record RJWH01000396.1, on the reverse strand, counting down.
AGATGATGGACTTCTCTATCACTAAATGCCATTGTGCACAGACTAACATCTTGAGAAGCTACCCAATGCATAGATTTTTTAATGCTGCAAAACGTAGTAGCTAAAATGAAATGCCACTTAACTTTTTCAGAGGTGAACTAATGGACAGCCTGGTCAAATACAAAGCTTTTTGAAGTTTAAAACTTTATAAATGTAACTATTACATCAGTAGACAAAGTGTAATGCAAACCTGTCTAGATGGATAGTATGTAATTTCTGCAGAGGTCTCTGTTTAGTCAATACTTCATAGTGTATGGTCAGGAATCTTGAAAAAAGAAGCAAAGATTTTTTTTAGAAAGCTATTTTTGCAGACTGAGACTAAGACTTGAAGGATAGACTGCATGTAGAGATAAAGAGAAAGGGGGATACTAGGTAACTCAGCTTTGTTTACTAGTGTCTGAGAGGGTGATGTTCACACTTACTCCCATGGGAAATGCTAGTTCAAAACAGGGTTTGGAGAGAAGGGTTCTGTATATGCAGGATGGCGAGATGCCTAGTGGAGCTTTAGAGAAAATGTCTGAATATGGGTCTAGACCTCCATAGAAGGTGATGAATATTCAGAGAGGATAAAGTCTGAAACCACTGGAATTTGTTACTTAAAAGTTTTTCTGGATATCATGGTTTGACAAAACATGGTATTTGAAGCTAATTAGGACTATTGTTTGTGAAATGACTCAGAATCAGAGACAATTATTAAAGAATAAGAAAGGAAAAATAAATTCTCTTCTCTATAGTTGTCCATTTTCAAAGTCTGGAGCAAGTGTTCAAATTGCTTTATCTCTCTTTTTTTTTTAACGCATTTTCCTTTCAAACAAATTATTTTCCAAGTAATTCTAAACATTAGACAAGCCTAGAATGATTTAAACTGTCCCCTAAGGTTCATGCTGTACTATCTTGTTATTTAATTGCTGCCTAACTATTTCTTATATAAATGTTATACCTTTCAGATTTGAGGACCAAATTACTGGCTTGCATTTATTCATTGGGATTCCAAACTCAAACACAGAACCAAGCATGTACCTCCTGGGTTAAGTAAGCACACTCAGGGGGAGTCGTGATGCTAGCTAGCATTTGCATGCCCATCTAAAGGGTCAACGGATTCTTAGTATGAGCTGTTTGCTTATAGGGTGGTGAAATGTGGGCCTTCTCATGTTGCCAGATCTCTCACTTTTAAAAGAGATCTGAAAAAATGTATTTTAATGTGGACTCTGCTAATTAAAGAAAAATGCAACTAAGTATTTTTTAAACACTCCAAGCCAAAAAAAAAAAAAAAAAAAAAGAAGAAGAAGAGAGAAAGAAAAGAAAAGAGCATCTGCTGGAGTGATTTGGCTTGCAGATGGTCGGTTTGCTCATCCTGTTTTAGTATTTCCTTACAGCATCTCATTTATTGCTCTAAAGAGAGGTTACTCATCAGTACAATCACCCCACACTCTGCCTGGGGCAAACATGCAGTGCTCAGTCTTAAAACATTCGAAGTTTTTGATAACTGTGTAAAGCAAACCTTGTCACATTCCTCTGTAATCAGGAATTTTACTCTGTTGAAAACACCTTGGTGATGGTGAAATCTAAGTGCCCTTACACTCCATCTCTTTGGGGCTATCAAAATGAGTCATGCCCCACCCCCACCAGACACCCCACAACTGCTCCCAACTGCTCCTGCTCAGCAGCACTCAGCTGCAATCTCCATGCCCTTAGGCTGCTTGTCAGAGAGAGCTGGGAGAGGGGATGCTTATTGAGTCAGTTTCATCCAAAGCTCATCAAATGGCGGGTTTTTATTTTCCATAATGCTTTTAACTAAAAAAACCAAAAAACAAAACAAAACAGAAAACAAAAAAGAAACAATTACTTGACCCAACCCTTGCCAATTTGGAAAAATTGCTTTCAACGTTTTGTTTCCCATGTGTCCTCTCCCCCTCCCCATCCCGTGTGTCTTGGTTCTGGCTCTCTTCATGTTAGGAAAGTGGTGATAAAGCTGTGTATCTTACAACCCACCAGCACTTGACTGCTACTCCAGAGGGTCACGGAGTAAATAGGTGTTTGATTAACTGTATATCTGCAAACATTGGAAGCCTTTAAGAGAGAGTGTCAGAGGGCTGGACTTGGGCTTCTAGGGAAGCTGTTGTAATAGGCTGTATATGTTCTCTTTTCTGCTACTTACTCTCATGACTTGATTGCATTTTGAGAAACTCTTTTAGTGGAAGACTATGAGTGAAGTTTTGATCAAATTCAAGGCTCCCTTTCTGAAGGTGATGTCTTTAGAATTTGCTAATTAGAGAGCAGAGTCCCAAAAAGATGCCTGAGTCATTGTTTCCAAAGCTTATAAAACTAAACTCTGAAGGAAAAGTCTTTTTGGAAATGCTCACAACTTAGTCACTTTATTAAAATACAATTGAATAACTTCTTTTCCTATCAGGCCTCTCCTGAAACAACAGTTAAATACATGATTCTAAACATTAGACAAGCTGAAGGTTCATTTTGCTCAGCTCATGGGCAGAGTGGGGTAATTGCCCGGATTGTCATTAAACTGTTGCCATTTGATGATTAATTTTAAAGGCTCAAGGTGGATCCAGAACTTCTCTGGACTAGCTTTTGAAACATCTGTGCTTTTGAATCATCTGTGCATCCAAATCACACGTTTGCCACCAACATTGATTTATGTTTTTAAAAGGGAAGCAATGGTTTTCCTATGGAATAAAATATGTCAGTCAGGAATCAAAAGATCTGGATTGGAAATCTGGCTCTGCTCCTTTCCTGAGTGTCCTTGGGCTCCTTATCTAACCTTTATAAGTCTGTTTTCTTACTTATATAATTGGGCAAATAATTCTTCACCAACAGATTTGATGTGATAGTTAAATATGGTAATAATTTTCAAAGTACCTAGTACAGGGCTAGGGAAATAGCAGGTGTTCAAAAATAAATATTCATTGATTCATTCATTTATATGCCAAACAAAAATATTTTCAGTGTTAGTTGGCACTCTTTAACCTTAATGAGTAACAGAAGTTAATAAAAAGAAAAATGCTATTATTGCTTTCTATTTAAATTATGAGACGTGTCCTTAAGTTACCTGTTTCGTGATGCTGCATGTTTCTGTATTCCTTTTGCTCTTTTTTTTTCAATCTTAAAACTACTGATAATTTTCACATTTATTTTAACAGTTCCTGGATATTTCTCCCTTACAGAATTGCTTTCTATCATTTTCAGGAAAGTTGATGCATCATTATCCCTTTAGGAGGATCTTCCCACTCATCTGACCAAATCAGTCCTGGGAGTATGTTGTGCCATCTTTCATGGACCTGGAAGGGTAGTCAACTGCCCAGGCCACGTTCCAATGCCTGATTTATTCTCCAGAACAGATTTTCAGGGATGGTGGTGCCACAGTCTTCTTCAAGAGTTTATTTCAATATTTCACTCTCCTGATAAACACAAAATATTTCTTTTGTGTCTTAGATAGTTGTTTTGAGTCTATCCTGGTTGCCGAGTTTTCAGTTTAACCCCTGTTATTTGCTTTGATCACATTGAGTTGAATTTTAAATATGTGTAACTCGCAGACTCATCTTCCTACTAATACTTTCTGTCAATCTAATTTTTGTCTTAGTGTTTGATGCTCAAATTGATTGAGAGTCATCTATTTGTGGCCTTGTTTTCTTCTGTCCCCAGAGGCTCAGCTAAGTGGAAACAAAGGAGACAGTGCCCCTTATGACCCATCTCAAGTGGTGATAATACAGGGTACAATTCACTGCTTCTTGTCATCACTCTTCAGGAATCATTTTGCTGGTGTTGAGCTCAGAAATCAGATTTCAAGGTGACAATATGAGTAGAACACTGAGTCTTAGAGTTTCTTATGGGATTTCTTGTTTGTTTTTGACTCTTTGTATTTTCCCTCCTAATTAGCAACTTCTTTGATTTAAGATTCTTGGATACATTTATCCATGACCCCAATTCTTCTTAACATTTGGCTGTGGGAAAAAAAAAAAGGAAAAATGAATACAAAATTTCAACTCTTTTGAAAATTAGGGATTTTTCTCAAAAGTGGAGGAAAGGAAAAAACATTCTTTCTGTCTTTATCTCATGACACATTTCCACCCAGGGATTATCTAATGTCAATGACTTTTAAGGACTCATCATAGATAAATTCAAGCACCATTCATGATGAAAGAGAAGGAGCCTCTGGACTATATTTTCACCTCTGCTTCCCCTCCCCTGTTAAAAAAAACCCCAACTATCTATTATTTCTGCATTAGTCAGATAAGTTTCTTCTTTATCCTTACTTTTAGAACACGAGTAGCAATAATAATTTTTTAAAAATCATACTGTTAATAATTATCTATTTTTTTGGTAACCACAGAACTACACAAACATTTCTTGAAAACCATTTATATAAAAGGCATTGCACTATGGTGAATACATAGTTAACAGGAACCTGTCTTCACATAATGTATGGTCTTCTTGGGCTGATGTAAAATGTGCAGTACATAAAATGCCTATCCAAGGTAATGTGTAAACACAAACCACACTCCATGTATAAAATACTTTTCTGGCTAGTTTCCTGGTTGAAAAACACACTCTCCCAGAATTATTCAAAAAGTATCTTTAGAATTTGGAAATTCAGGGGTTTAATCTATATCCATGTCAGTATTATGACTTGGAAAAATATATGTTATTGATGGTTGCCATGTTATAGACTGACTTGCTTTTCATCCAGTCTGTTATTTTGAGATGATATGATTCTAAGAATGCTCCCAACCTTAAGGGGCAAAATATGAACAGATGACTTTATATTCTTGATTAAGGAGTACCATGGATGTTAATGAATGCTTTAAAAAAGACAATAAATATTCCCAAATGATACAAAAAAATTACAAATCTTCTGAATTTTATGAAGGTTGCTTAAGAAAGGGAATACTGCTGTTGGCTGGAGAGGGTATTATGGACTTCTGGGAGGAAAAAATCTGAGTATGGATAAGAGTTTGATAGGCAGATAAAAATGTATACCCCAGGAAAGTTATTAGATTATTTATGTAAAAATAAATAAGTGAATGGATAAAAAAGTGAGTAATTTTTGAATAACTAAAAAATGAGTGTAATATAGCTGTTAGGAAAGAATTCAGTGCCGCTAAATTCTGTTCTATTTGCTATAATTTATATTTTGAAATTTCAATGAAGTTTATGCCCAACCTTTTGAAAAAAAGTTCATACTACAAAATGCACAAATAAAAACAAATGTAAGAATATGCAATCGAGATGATCAATTTGAGTCTTAACTGTCTGTAGTCTTTGGGAAAAAAGAATACCATATTAGTTAATTCTATATCATACCCTCAAATTTCACAAGACATTCTTGTGAAAAAATAAAAAGTAAAAGATTCTTTTACAAAGATGCCTTTGAATGTAAGATGCACCATATTTTTGAGGACATTAAAATGGCAAAAAAGGTGCATCTTAGCATGGAATATATACGATAATTCAAGAAATCAACACAAAAATCTGAAATTCATCCAAATTCTTCTTCAGGTGCTTGCTATCTCTAGGTTGTTTCAGGGCTGAAGGATTTTTAAATTCTGGATGTTTTATCCTAAGATAACTTAGATCCATATTTTGGCCCACACTGATTAAAAGTTCAAAAACCCTAGGATATATCTGATGTGAGAAGATCTGACAACAGTGTCATCCCTGACAATTCTCTTATGCACTGAAAATATTTCTTTAACAAGGTTGCTGGGTACCAATACCATGGAGTCATGCTGCAGACTATGCATGTGGGTTACTTGATTTTGCAAGGATTGACATCAGTTGGAATCATCACTTCTATTTACTGAAGTTGTCTAAGTGCTGGCACTATACTAGTATGTTACACACACCATCAGTTTGCTCTTCATGTGCAGAAGAGACTGCCATGCCCATAATTTATATTAAAATACAAAGAATGACAAAGATTAGGAAGCCTGTCTAGTGTCTTAACAGGTTCAAACTCATATTCAAGCCCACAAAACACATGTTCATTTCATTTGGAATTGTGACAATTCTAATAGTACTTTATTTGAGAGAGTTATTCATTCTTGTTAAAGGAAAGTCATATTGTTAAGCAAATGAACAAATAAACCAATAAATAAAATGATCTTGTTAGCAAAAACAGATTTGGGAAATGCTGTCATAAGACCAGACCTAAAAGAATACATTAGAGGAGGACTTAGTTTGTCTTCTCTGCTGGTGTTTGCAGTAACAGGAGAAAGTTAACCAAACACTGTCAGAGCTTTGCTAAATACTTCAGGCAGGTCGGCAATTAGATTTTATTTGCAAGTATTTTAATTTTTAGATTGAATGTTCTATTAAATAATTAATTAAAAAATATAAAAGACCATCATGCTTTGGACTTCCTATACCCATCCCCCATCCTCATCCCTCTGGTAACCACAGTTCTATTGTCTAAATTCACTGGTTATTTTAATTTCATTTTGCCTACTTCTTTGGTTTGTTTCCTTATATTCCATATATGGTATAATCATCTGATGTTTATCTTTCTCCTTTTGGCTTATTTCACTTAGTATAATACCTTTGATTTCCATCTTCTGTTTTTCTGTAAATGGTAAAGTTTCATCTTTTGTTACTGAGTAGAATTCATTGTGCATATATACACTACCTTCTTTATTTATTCACCTATCAGTGGGTTCTTAGGTTATTTCCATATCTTAGCTATTGTAAATAGGACTGCAATAAACACTGGAGTAAATATATCTTTTTGAATTAAATATTCCATTTTGTTCCAATAGCTACCTAGAAGTAGTATTATTGGACCATATAGTAGTTCTATCTTAGTTTTTTGAGGAACTTCCATATTATTTACTAAAAGAATTGCATCAATTTATATTACCACCAACAATGTATCAGTTTTCCTTTTTCACCATGCCCCCAATAACACTTATTACTAATCTTTGTGATTCAATATATTCTCATAGGTGTGAGATGATATTTCACTATGGTTTTTCATTTGCAATTCCTTAATAATAAGTGATATGATAATTTTTTCATCTGTCTATTGGCAGTCTGTATATATTTTTTGAAGAATGTCTGTTCAGATCTTCTGCCCATTTTTTAGCAGATTGTTTACTTTTTGCTGTTAAATTGTATAATTTTTTATTATACTTTGAATATTAACCTCTTATCAGTTTCATGATGTGATAATACATTATCCCATACCATAGGTTGGCTTTTTACTCTGCTGATGTTTTCTTCCACTGCACAAAAACCTTAGTTTGATGTAGTTCCACTTGTTTATTTATTTTTTTCTTTTGCTTCCCTTGTTTCAGGAGTTGCTGTCTAAAAAAGACATCTTTAAGGTTGATGTCATGGAAAATATTGCCTAGGTTTTATTCTATGTATTTCATAGTTTTGGAAACTACATTTAAGTATTTAATTCATTTCTTGTTGTTTTGTATATATGGAGTTAGAGAGTAATTCAATTTCATTTTTTGGCATGTGGCTGTTCAGTCTTTCCAGTACTATTTGTTGAGATTTTCCTTTCTTTATTGTATGTTCATGGCTTCTTTATCATAGATTAATCATTGTATACATGTGAGATTATTTCTGGCATTTATAAAATAGGTCTATGTATCTATTTTTATTCTAGTACCATACTATTTTAGTTAGTGTCACTTTGTAGTGTAGTTTGAAGTCCAGTAATATAATGCTGCCATTTTTCTTCTTCTCAAATTGCTTCAGTTATTTTGGGTCTTTTGTGGTTACATATAAATTTGAGTATCACATGCTATATTCCCTAAGAAAAGTCTTTGGAATTTTGATAGGTATTTCATCGAATCTGTATTTTGCTTTACTTAAGATGGCCATTATAATACCATTAATGCTTCCCATTCATGAGCACAGAATATCTTTCCATCTCTTTGTGTCTTTTATTTCTTTTAACAATGTCTGGTAGTTTTCCTTGTTCAGGTCATTCATCTGTTAAATTAATTCCTAGATATGTAATTATTTTTGATGTGACTATGAATAGAATTGGTTTCTTAATTTCTTTTTCTTTTAGCTCATTATTTGCATATAGGCATGCAGCACATTTTTTTGTATATTGATTTTGTAGTCTGTCACTTTACTATATTAATCACTGTTTCTAATATATTTTAGTGGAATCTTCAAGATTTTCTATGTATATCATCATGTCATCTACAAACAGTGATAGTTTCACTTCTTCAGTCTGGATTCTTTTATTTCTGGTTCTTATCTAATTGCTCTAGCATTGCATATTAAATTAAATAGAGGAAATGAGAGCAGAAAACCTTTTCTTTTTTATGGTTTTAATGAAAAAACTTTCAGTTTTCACTGTTGAGTATGGTGTTTATTATGTATGGTCTTCATTATGTTGAGGTGTCTTCTTCATATTGCCATTTCTTTGAGAATTTTTTATCATAAATGGATGCTCCCTTTATCAAATGCTTTCTTTGCATCAATTGATATGGTCATATGATATTTTTGCCCTTCCTTTGTGATATGGTGTATTACTTTAATTCATTTGCATATGTTAAACTATCTTTGCATCCTTGGAATAAATCACATTTGGTCATATATTATCTTTTTAATGTATTGTCAAATTCAGTTTGCTAGTATTTTGCTTAGAAAATTTGTATCTTTGTGCCATCAGAGATAGTGGTTCGCAGTTTTCTATTTATGTAATATTATTAACTGGTTTTGTTATTCGGGTAATGCTAGCCTCATGAAATGTGTTTGAAAATATTCATTATTCAACTTTTTTGAAATAGTATGAGAATAGGTTTTCTTCCCTGAAGAATTTGGTAAAATTCTCTTGAAAATCTATCTGATCCTGGACTTATATTTGGAAAATTTTGATTGCTCTTTGAATTATCATACTAGTAATTACTCTGTTCATTTTTTATTTCTTCCTGATTGAATTTTTATAAATTGCATAGTTCTAAAATTGAATTAATTTCTTCTAGATTATCAAAATATATTGATATACAGTTATTCATAAGTCTTTTATAATATTTTGTATTTCTACAGTATTTGTTGTAACTTTTATTTATGATTCTGTTTGAGTTTTTTCTCTTCTTTCTGAATTTAGCTAAAGGTTTGTTGATCTTATTTATCTTTTCAAAGAATCAATTTTTGGTTTCATTGATCTTTTCTGTTTTTGGTTTCTATTTCATTTATCTGTTTTCTGATTTTCAGAATATTTTCCCTTCTACCAACATTTGGTTTCATTTATTTTACTTTTTCAAGATTCTTTAGGTGTAGGATTGTCTAGTCAAGATTTTCCTTTTTTCTTGATTTAAGCCTAGACTGCTTTCACTTTTCTCTTAATACTGCTTTTGCTATATGGTATAGGTTCTGATGATTTGTGTCTTCATTTTCATTTGTTTCCAAATATTTTTAAGCTTCTATTTATAAATATTTTAATTTGAGCACATTAATTTCCTAAACACGTTCTATTAATATGTCAGAATTCCAACATGAAAGAGAAGAAACAGAAAGAGTAAAATGAGGAGGAGAAAGAAAAAAATATATATTAGTTAATTTTTCTTGAATTACTTTAGTGAAACACAATATCTTATATCATCATTATTTCACAACTATTATTAAATGATTTTTGGTATTTTATTAAATTTGGATAAATGTAATATCTGGCAGAGAAATTCTAGTTTTCACTTCAATACATTGACAACAGTATATAGGAAACAAAGAAAATGCTGAATTCATGGATTGTACTTGGTCTTGAGATGTAAAGCCATTCTACATTTAAACAGTTTTTATGTCCTTCAGAATATTCATAGTATCTATGGTTGTTGATGTTTTCTTCCACTTTAGACATTAAAGTCATCTTTCTGCCATTGATGTACGCATATATCATATATACTATTTCTAAAATATTGTCTGCAGATGCCATGCATTTGGAACAATTAACAGTTAAAAGTAAGCACTGAATGTACTATATTTCATTTCTGAAGAAGACAGCAAAGGAGCTGCAGTTCCAAGACAGCAGAGTGTTAAAATCTCAAGCTTTTGTCCTCCCCACAGACACTATAGAACTATACACAGCTAACAACTACAAAGTTTGTAAATGGAAAGGAGAACAACATCTTCATAAATGGTAGGAGAAGCTGCTCTCCTTTGACATTCACACCATGCTGTTCAGAGACCCTAGAGTCCTTAGAGAGCTAAAGAATGATAGCTGAGCTACAAACCATGACAGAGCGGTCCAACAGTAGGCTGAAAAACTCTCCAATTGAATCAGTGAGCTAGAGGATAAGGTAGATGAATGCACCCAAGTAGGAAAACAAATGGAAAAAAGAATTTAAAAAAAAAGTCATTATGTGTGATTTACAGAATAACATCAAGAAAAAAAATCATTCACATCATAAGGGTCCCAGAAGGAGAAGAAGGAAAGAATGAGGCAGAACATTTATTTGAAGAAATAATAGCTGAGAAGGAAACTGACATTCACATACAGAAAGCTCAAAGAGTTCCAAACTAAATCCACACAGACATATACTGACACATTATTGAAATGACCAAAACCAAAGATAAGGAAAGAAACTTAAATGTAGTTAGAGAAAAACATGACCCCATAAGAATTTCTTAGCAGAAACTGTAGAGGCTAGAATAAAATGTCGTGATATATTCAAAATGTTGCAAGAAAAGGATTTTCAACAAAGAATATTCTACCTTGCTAACTTACCTCTTAAAATTGAAGGATTAATAAAGAGCTTTACATAAAAACCAAAAATTATGGAAATTTATAACTACTAAATCAGTCTTACAAGAAATACTAAAGAAATTTCTATAATATGAAAAGGAATCCCAAGATATCAAAAAAATTAACTATAGCAAGGAGAAAAGTAAAAATAAAGACTATTAAAATCAGCTTGAAAAGAATTTACTTTCAAGTTAATAAATAGCATAAGCTAGAAACAGTTATATTAGCTTCAGGATATTCTCAAAATAGGAATCATAGAAAAAAAAATAAACACAAAACATATATGTTTTCAAAGCACATAGGAGGAGAATAAGAGGGGAAAAAAAGCATAGTCTACAATAGCACCCAGACAATAAATAGGAAAATTGCATTAAACAGTCACATGTCAATAATCACCCTAAATGTTAATGGATTGAACTCTCTAAATAAAAAGCATAGAGTGGCCAAATGAATTGAAAATCAAAACCCAACTTTATTTCATACAGGAAAATCATCTAAGTTCCAAAGATGAACATAGGCTCAAAGTCAAAGGTTGGAAGGTAGTCCTGTAATCAAATGGTAATCTAAAATAAGCTGAGACAGCCATAATTAAATCAGATAAAGTATACTTATAACTAAAGAAGGCAACAAAAGACAGAAATGGACATTGCAAAGTGATTTAGGGGTCAATTCACTAAGAAGACATAACTCCAAATGAGAGCATCAAAATACATAATGCAATTATTAATAGAGCTAAAAAAGATATTTACAGCAATATAATAACAGATGCTTGAACACCCCACTTATAAAAATTAACAGATCAACTCGGCAGAAAATTAACAGGGAAACAACAACCTTAAATAACAAATTTGAATGAGTTTAACACACATTTGCAAAACACTTCACCAAACAGCAGAAGAATTTACATTTTTCACAAGTGCTCGTAAAACATTCTTAAAGACAAACCATAATTTGGGAAATAAAAAAACTGTCAACAAATTTACAAAGATTGAAATCATACCAAGTATCTCTCTTCTCCAATCACAGCAGCACAAAAATTGAAATCAACCACAAAAAGAAAGCTGGAAAATTACAAAATATGTGGAGGCTAACTAACATGCTTCTGAATGAATTTTAGGTAGAAGGGAAAATCATAGAAGAAAAAAAAAATACTTGGAGATAAATGAAAGTGAAGGCATGAACTACTAGAACTTATGGAATGTAGCAAAAGCAGTACAAAGTGGAAAGTTTATACAATTAGGCCTACCTCAAGATACAAGGAAAATTACAAATAAATATCTAATTTTACATTTAAATTGACTAGAAAAAAAAAGAAACAAAAAAATCAATGGAAACCAAAGTTAAGTAGAAGGAAGACAATAATAAAACTTCTAAGACAAACAAAATATTAATCAGAAAGTTAGTTCAAAAGATCAATAAAACCAAAATCTAGGTTCTTTGGAAAAATAAAGTTGATAAACCTTTAGTTTGGCTACCTAATAAAAAGAGAAAAACTGCTAAGAAAAGGATTCAGAAGTGAAAGTGGAGGATTTACAATAGATAACTCAGAAATTTAAAGCATAATGAAAGACTACAATGAACAGTAATATGCCACTGCATTAGATAATCTAGAGGACATGAAACAGTTTTTAGAATCATACAACTTATCAACACTGAGTCAGGAAGAAATGGGAAACCTGAACAGATCTATTACAAGAAATAATGTAAAGGAGTAATCAAAGTTCACTCCGGAAATAAAAGCCCAGAAACGGGTGGCTTTGCTAGTGAGTTTTTACCAAGTTTTCAGAGAAGAATTAATGTCTACTCTTATCAGTCTTCTAAAAACATCAAAGACTAGGAAACATTTCCAAACATGATCCATGGGTTCAACATTACATTGATCCCAACAGCAGACAAGGAAATCACAAATACATTAAGTTACAGATATATACTTTCCATGAATATAGATGCAAAAGTCCTCAAAAAAATATTAGCAAACTGAATTCAGCATTACATCAAAAGGATCATCCAATATGACCAAGTGGTATTTATCCTGAGGATGCAACAATGATTCAACATACACAAATTTATTAATGTAATATAACACATCAATAAAATGAAGGGAAAAAATCATACAATTTTATCAATAGATTCAGAGAAAGCATTTGACAACTTTCATCACCCATTTATTGTCAAAACTTTATATTATATAGGGATAAAAGGGGCATACTTTAACATAGTAAAGGCCATTTATGACAAACACACAGATAACATTATACTCAAAGCTAAAAAGTTGAAAGCATTTTTTCTAAGATTAGCAACAATACGCAAGTGTCCACTCTCACCACTGCTATTCACTGTCATTGGATGTCATAACCAAAGCAATTAGGCAAGAAGAAAAAAGAGAAATACAAATTGCAAAAGAAAACTATCACAATTTTGAAGATGACATAATAATGTATATATGTATAAAATACCCTAAAGATGCCACCAAAAAACAATTAGAATAAATAGATACAGTAAAGTGACAGACTAAACATTTAATATAAAAGTCCATTGAATTTTTACATACAAACAGTAGGAATGAAGAGAATGATATTAATCAAACTCTTATTTACATTAGAAACAATAAGAATTAAATAACTTTAAATAAACTTAACAGAGGAGTTGAAAGACCTGTACAATGAAAACTACAGGATATTTTTCAAAGAAATAAGGGAAGGTACAAAGAGATAAAGAGATACTCCATGTTCATGGTTGGGGAGAATTAACATTGCTAAAATGACTATCACATATAATATAATATACAGTTCAATGCAATCCTCATCAGCATTCCACTGGCATTTTTCAAGGAAATAGAACCAAAAATTTTCAATATGTATTAAATTACAATAGACTCTGAATAACCAAAGTAATCATGAAAAAAATGAATAAAAATGGAGGTATCACACTTCTAGATTTTGAAGTTTACTACAAAGGGGTAGTGGTCAAAACTGTATGTATGGTACTGGACTAAAACAGAGACACAGAGCAGTTGAATGAAATTGAATCACCAATAATAGACCCATATTTATATGGTAAATTCATTTATAACAAAGGAACCAGGAGTATACAATAGAGAAAAGAAAATCTGTTCAACAAATGATGCTGGGAAATCTGGACATCAATGAGTCATCCACACTCTTGAATCTAGAAAACTCTAATATCATACATAAAATTAATTCAGAATGGATTAGATACTTGGATATAAGATTTGAAACTATAATATAATTAGAAGACAAGAAGCAAATCATTCCATGACATCAACCTTAGAGAGAGGTCTTTGGTAATTCAACTTCAGAGGCAAGGGAAACAAACAAAAATGAACAAATGGAACTACATCCAACTAAAAAGCTTTTGCACAGGAAAAGAAACTATTATTGAAGCGAAAAGACATTTTGCTGAATGGGAGAACAGTTGCACATATACATCTGACAAGAGTTCAATATCCAAAACACATAAAACTAAAAAATAAAAAAATGAACAGATTATCTGAATAGACATTTCTTCAAAGAAGATATACAGATGGTCAATAGTCACATGAAAAGATGTTCTACCTTTCTTGTTATTAGAGAAATGTGAATCCAAACAACAATGAGATATCACCTCATGTTTATGAGAATGACTATTATCCAAAAGACTCGAAACAACAAACGGAGATGGAGAAAAGGCAACTCTTTTACACTAATGGTGGGAGTATAAATTGGTTTACCATTTTGGAAAGCACTATGGGGATTTCTCAAAATATTGAGAATGAAAATTCCATACTACTCCATCATCCTACTTCAGGGTATTTACCTGAAAAACCACAAAAAAGTTAATTTACAGAGATGTGTGAACCCACATGTTTATTGCAAAAGTAATTACAATAGCCAGGAGTTGGACCCTACTAAGTACATGTAGACAGATGAATGAATAAAGAAGATGTGAGACACACACACACATTCAACGGAATATTAGTACTACACAGTCCTAAAATGAAATTCTGTAATTTGCAACAACACAACTGGAACTAGAGGGGATTATGCTAAGTGAAATAAATCAGAAGGAGGAGAAATACTGGATGATATTACTTGTACATGGAATTTAAAGAAACAATGCAAACAAACAGGAAAAAACAAAAACAAAAACAACCATGGGACAAAACAAACTGATGTTACCAGAAAGGAAAGGGGTAGGAGACTGGAACAACTGATTGTGGGTGTCCAGTGGACAGAGGCGGAAGATTATAGGAAATCTGGTGGTGATCATGGAGTGTTATCATGTATTTTATGAATAGTGACCCTATCTGTCTAAATTCATATTATATTACTTTGTAAATCAAAGTTATATCAATAAGAAATGGCAAAAATTAGGAAGACAGCATAAAGTGTTAAAAGCACTGATGACCAGAAAATGCCCTGCATTTATTTCAGCATTTAAGCTAGTCCTTAGAGAATTGTTTTGCAATGTGAAGAAATTGGCAAGATGATATGCAAATACTTCCCACCTTAACCAAATATTCATATAAGAAATATGTGATTTAGAGTTCCTCAAATTAATAACAATGCTCATTTTTTTAAATAGTGGAGAATGGTAAATAGTTGCTAAATCTAATAGAAAAACTATTCAACTGAGTGATTAGAAAAAAACACAAAACATTTCTGAGCCCTATAGGAATATCCAAAGGCTAAACTGGTGTTCCATGTTAAATATCTTTTTCTAAAAATGAAGCAGAACAACAAGATATACTTTTATGCTAATAATACATTTTTTTCATTCTTACATGTGCATTGAGGTATCTTAGTTCTTTGACCAAGTTAAGGGATCTGTGGGTCAAAATCAAAATATGTGTTGGATGAGTAAACAAAATCACCCAAAGGTATTTCCATGGTTTTGAAAAACATTTTTGAGTGAAACATTCAGAAATATAGTTCATTTGGACCAGATCTCTTTGATTTCCAGTTTCCTCTTTTTCATTCATGGAATAAATTCTTTGATGGAACATACCAGGTTTGCACAAGCTAATGAAAAATCCACATATACTATTTAAGAAAATTTTGAGGCAAAACTCCTGGTTATGCTGTTCAAAGGAGACAAGAGTCTGCAATTATGTTCATTAGTGTAAGCTAGGGTCTGGTTTCCTTTATCCCATTGCTTCTAGAGGAAGATCGATCTGTATCCTTGTCTAGTAAAAATATCAGTTATAATGAAAACATAACTCTTTGATGTATTTTTTGTAGGATTTGTTTTCAGGAACTTTTGATGCTTTCCACTATCTCTTCCTACTAGTGCTTTTATCTAACTCCCAAAAGTCACCCACCAAAGCAGACACTCTGAAGTCCCACTGGGCTCCCATCAGTCCAGTAGAGAGGGCTGACATGACATATTAGTCTTAAATCTAAAACATATGTTTGGAAAATGCTTAGTTTCCTGGCAATAATTAAGAATGCTACTTGGCAGATTGGCAGCCACATAAAACAATCGCTAGTGAGCCCTATATTTATTATGTTCCTATTTTGTGGAAATGAAACCCACATTACAAATATGTATAGGAAACTGGACCCCAAATGATGCACAGGTAGAATTAATTATGATAAAAACGAAAAGAACATCAATGGTAATTTTTTCTAATTCAGTTTTCTTAAAACAAAGGTCTCCCCTACATAGGAACCACATCAAAAAACTTTACCCTTTCTATTAACTTTTAGACTCATCTTGCATGAACTCGTCCTCCATCAATACTCATTGGTTAGTGGGGCTCACTGCAGAGACCTGGTGTACAAGTAATTAAAATACGATCCCATAGTCGTAGAATACTTTTTCATATGAATGTTATAAAAATCAATTCCAGAGACTTACGCTACTTCAACTCTCT
Source organism: Solenodon paradoxus (assembly GCA_004363575.1). Lineage (NCBI taxonomy): Eukaryota > Metazoa > Chordata > Mammalia > Eulipotyphla > Solenodontidae > Solenodon > Solenodon paradoxus. Next base: position 217,306 of record RJWH01000396.1, on the reverse strand, counting down.
TATGAATACAAGTATATATTATGTACATAGTCATATACATATTTGAAGGAATGAAATACCCTAAGAATGCATAGGTATAGTCATATTTATTATAAAAATACTGAAATAATTCTGAACTATTTGGAAATTATTTACTGCACCAAGTCTCCTATGTGCAACTCTATTTCTTTCCTCCTGGAACTGTTGCATCTCCCTATAATTCAACAAATTAAGAGCGAATCTAAGACCCTTGTCCATTATCCTTTCTGTTCAATGGGTACCTATGTTTACTGGTTGTTGTATATCTTGCAAATTACTTCTCCAAACACATATTGGTTCATGTGCATGACCTGCTCACATGAAGTGAGGAGACCCTCTTCTGTGAAGACCAAAATTCTTAGTGATGTGGAAAACACATGGTCACATGATCAAGGTTACAAAATTGTCCAATCCCCAGCCAGTGGACTAACCTCCCCCAATTTTTTTTTAGTTATCAGTGGATGTACTACAGAATGCCTGCATATTTTCCCCTTAAAGAAACAGATTAAGTACTGTGGACTGTATCAAAGAGAGGCAGGTAGGTTCCAGTCCAGAAACTGTTGAAAAAGTGACTGTGGCCATGAAGTGTATGTGGAACCAAACACACAGCTGGTACACTTTCACATGGTGCATCTTCCATTTATAGAACTGAAGAAATATCAATTTTCTTTCTCTATTTGTATGGTTCCATGTGAAAAAATCCAGGCCTCAAAGCAATAACATTTACTTCGTTTTCCAAATTGCTGACTCTATGAAAAATTCTTTTTGTTACAAAGTTCAAATTCCAAATAAAGCCCAGAGATGGGGAATTCAAAGAGTCTCTAGAGAAAATGCTGCAAAATTAGAATCATCTTAGAAATATGTTAGAGACTAAATATGACACTAATTGTTTTCCTTTTATCTTCAACTCTGTACATTTTTATCTTCTCATCTGTTAATATGTTCAATTTAATTTTAGGACATTTTTAGCTATTTAAATAGTAGTTTGTGCTAAACTATTATTAAACAAGAATATTATTTTTACTTTTTATTCTACACTTATTTATTGATTCTGATTGGGAGTTTTGTTTGACAAAGTATGTCCTTTCAATTCTAGACAAAAATTCTATTAATAGGAAATCAATAATATCAACAACCATATATGGTGTCCAGTATTTTGTCACATTGTAAATATTCATCAGTTCAATCGAATTAAAGTGGTTTGCTATTTACTACTGGTTTTTAAGCAAACCCTTTTTTGACCATGAGTTGGTTGCTCCAAGGAATTTCACTGACAGTTATGATGATTACAGCAAATGATGATGTCGGCATAACCTTGAGGTTCATCACAGAATCTCTAAAGTTAAAAGACAAAGAAAATAAACAAAAAAACTAACAAGTTAGGCTTACTCCTTACTCTGCCACTTGCTAACATCTGACCATGTGAAAATTATTTAAAACTATGTCTCATTTTCGTTAGTTGTAAAATGAGAGTGAGGATTAAATAGAATGATATATGTATCTGCCATATTTATCTATAAATGATAGTAACAGTAGTAGTAATAATTATTATAAACTGTGAAGACAGGTCTTTAGAGAGTTATAAAAGCAAGTTCCTTACCAGATCAGATAAGAACTTTATCTCATATCCATAATATAATCACTACACTGGAATGTTTTCATTAGCTCAGAAGAACTGTTAACTCTGAGAATCCTGTTTTAATCACCTTTTCACCTTTTAATCACCTTGTTGATGAGGAAGGGATTTCTGCCCTGAGATTATGGAGATGAGTGAATGCAAATAGCATATGACACTGGATGGATGAAACTAATAGCAATTTGTTAGTTACATGCACTCATAGTCCAAAAGAGGGTGCCACACACCATGCTGGGCCACGTGGGTATTGCCACATAGCAAAGTATTCTCTATATTATCTTTATTTTACAAAAAGAAAGAGGTGGGAGAGAGAGAGAAAAAGAGAGAAATTAAAACCCCCAACCTTGAATGATACTCAAGTTGACTGAGTAATACTAGGTACTAGAGTTTTGAGATCTGCTTATATCATACCTCTAGGCATTGCTGAACCTTACTCTTGAGAAGGAACATATCATCTTGTGGTTACATCAACATGCTTCCAAGTGAAATGGACACCAGGCACTGTCCAGTTATATTGGGACTAGGTTAGGTAACTGGGTCAAAAAATTCAAGTCAGATATAAAAATGTTCGACTCGTGTTCTGGTTAATGCAGATGACCCATCTATTAAGGCAATTCTGTGACTACATAAACAACATTCATATCACTTTTTGATTTAGAGACCAGGAGGTCAAATAACATTCTAGTCTTCTTCTCTGTCTGTTCATGATGTTACTTCATGTGGCTGTTCAACCAGCTATTTCTTGATGGCAGAAGAACAAAGAACTGATTGCTTTCTCCATTTTGGAATCTCATTGCTGGAAAATGTGCCACACCACAGGGAATAGTCTCTACTTCAGTAAGTCAAAGGTTAGGTGTCTTCATTATATTAGTATTTAGGGATAAATCCAAGAACAACCGTATTTTCACTTGTGACCATATCATCATAGTTGCTTTTTTATCAACTATTTCCATTTTTGAAGGATGAAATGTTTTGAATGGCCAATATATCACTGGATATTCATTATTTTTATGTCATTATTGTTTCTCTTGGGTATACAAATATGGAGACATTTATATTTTTGCCCCAGAACTCTTGAAAACATAATGTTCAATTCTCAAATACAGAAATGAAATTATTCACCCCTCAGGAACCATTCTTGAATCTTCTGTCAAGAGATGAACCCACAGCGATTGGTGGGACTGGGCGTGTGTTCAGAGTCAGCGCCTCATAATTCAAAAGCCTAAGGGTTATTGCCTTTCTGCTCTTTTCTACTCTTCTGCATATAGGGATTTAGTATTTCACATTTTTATTGGTGTATTTTCATTTGAAATTTTGTAGGAGAATTTAAAACCACTATTTTAACTATCCTAGTAATTTAATTCTTACTAACAATTTTGAAAAGGAATGTATTAAATAAAGAATGGCTTTGGATTATTGTAGAGCTCATTTATACATTCTTACCCTCCCTATACTTCATATATCTGGTAGAATCATACAATGGTGTCATTTATAAAGTGACATATGGCTGATAGTAAAGAGTAAGACATGAATCAATAAGCTAACATTGTGCACCTATTTTACAGCTATTACATAGCAATGCAGCACTTATGGTTAGCTTCACAGTTAAATATTTATCATTTTAATTACACTAAAAAAATTAGAATTATCTGAACAGCTCTGCAACCTAGTTAATTTTTTTTGTCTCTCAACTATAATCACATGAGATTTTGTAAGATTCTGTGAACTAATGAATAAACAACCCTAAATAGAATATTTTAAGAGCTAGCGCATTAAAAGCTAAGTAAATATTGTTTCCCAGTCCATAATTTCAGTAAAATTTTAGATACTCAAAAAAAAGTGCCAACACAAATATTTTAAAATTCTAGAATTTGGACATTGTAACTTAATCTTTGCATAAATCCCACGCTAACCAGGAAAAGAAAGCGTTTGAAGCATTTACAACAGTGGGCATCTAATGTAAGAAACAGGAGATGAAGAATCTGAAAATTTAGACAGAGGATGGTGAGGTAATCAAAGTTTAATAATAGCAAGAATTCATGACACTCCGCGGCTGACAACATAAAGAAAAAGTTATAAATATTGTCCATGGCAAGGCTCAGGAACTGGACTTATAATCACTACAGAGTCACCACCCTAGACAGAAAAGAAGAGGAGAAATATTCCAAATTCTTCCTTCCTCCTACCCACTGATCTCTGGCAGTGCTTTTTATTCCAAACCCCTTTGGAAATCAACTTATACGGAAGCAAGAAACATGATCTTCAAGGACCAGCACTCCCTGCCGCTGCTCCATTCTTCTCTCACCTCTCAGTCCTGAAAAACGCAGAACAGAAAAAGTGCAACAAATGGACTCAGTTTGTGCATCTAGAACTGGCACCAGTGAAATTCCCATATTTTTAAATCTGAGCAGTCTATAGTGCTTTATCAACACATGAAAGTGCCTAATTATGAACTTGTGTCATGAAAATTATATGGAGATAGCTATGCAAATCTTTCTAAAATATCTGGGAAATACTTTTCAAATTGCATTGTCTTGAAGAAAATATAGTAAAAGAGTTATTTTATATGTTGGTCTTAATGAATTAAATGTTATATCATGCTAGTAAGGAAAGGAGTATATTATACATATGCTATAAAATCATTTGTTTTATAGAGCTCAACTATTTTAAGAATAGTATAGTGATTTTTCTTTATTATCATGTGTGCTCATTGACCATGACCATCTTAAATGTAAAAAATCATTTCCCTTTTACTGTAATGCTTATATAGACTATATCTAGAATACCATGTATTTTCCATATCTATTTTCCCATCTTTTTTATCTGACTTATTTCACTAAGCATAATTCATTCTAGGTCCATCATTGTTGTTGCAAATGATAGGATTTAATCTATTTTTAAATAACTGAATAGTATTCCACCATGTATAAATACCACATCTTAAACACTCATTTATCGATGGGCATTTAGGTTGATAAAACTCTGGACTATTGCAAATAATGTTGCAGAGAGACAAAGTGAGTACACCTGTTAGAAAAATGGACTTGCTCAAGGAAAGCTTGGAGTGAAACTTCAATTTCTAAAAACGTATCTGCAAAGTAAAATAAAAGAGTGCAGTAAAATAAGATATATATGCATCTAATTCAACAAGATTATTTTTGAAATTTACTTTTATTAAATCTTTAAAAGTTTTAAACTTAGTTTCCAGAGAATAATTTTATTTTCATACTAATGCTTTATTAATTTATTGATATTTGATTTACTTACATTAAAACATTTAATCAGTTTTAGCGACGAACACAGTGGACTCTTGGTAACTACAGCTTAAATGGTTGTAAGGAACATTCATAGGCAAATGAGAAATTATATAGCATTAGTCATGAATATTCAGTGGCTTGTGTGACTATGGTTTGAAGTGAAATAGAGAGTGACAATTAATTTAGTGAGTCCATTAGAGATAGACAAATGAAGGTTAAGAGGTAAATAAAGCTTCTATACAGAGGTGAGAAAATACATAGAAAACACAAGGCAAGAATGAATGTGATTTAAAACAGTATTTCTGAAATATAAGCTTTAATATGTAAAAGTAAAAATTCACTGTAACTAGAGGAATTAATAATCAGGGTATTAGCAAGTCTAGAGACTAGACACAACTGAAGAGATCACTGGTGGATTAAAAATAGACAAGAGAAAATCATTTGGAATGAAGGCAGAGAGTAAAAAAGATGAAAAATATGAAAGAGAAGATAAATAATTGAGGATAATAAAGTCCAACATATATCTGTAGAACTTTCTGAAAGGAGAAAATGGTAAAAACAGAGTGAATATTTGAAAAAAAGAAAGCATTAACTATTTGCAAAACTGAGGAGAGATATGAGTCTTCAGCTTGATATAATATACTGAATCTTGACCAAGATAAATACAATGGATTCACATCTAAACTTATAATACATTTAAGAAATATCAAACACCAAGAGAAAAATCTTAAAAGCTATTAAGGATAAAAAATGTATTACAGAGAGTGGTTCTAAAAAGGCAGACTGCTAACATATCAGGCTGACCTCCTCTTCTGCAATATAACTAGTAAGGCATCTACTTCACAAAGAAATGAGATGAACATCTCCACAAAGAGAGGGTACGCACACCTTTATAAATGGTAGGAGATGTCAGTCTAAGTCAGCACCATTCCATCCTGTTTGGCAACTGGGGCCACAGGAAGACCAGTGAAACCACAGATAAAGGGCTTTCTTCTGCAGTAAGCACCTCCATACCTGGGAACTGGTTTTCAGTCACTGAGCTAGAAACCTTGGCATGTGGTGAAAAGAGAGCTAACCTCCTTGTGAATGGAAATGCTATTTCCTCAAGGTGCCAGCACTGGAGTCTGTCACTATGAGAAAGCTCTCAAGGGGAAGAGCCCACTGTCTCTGTCACTGGCACACTGGTTCAGAATGGTTGGCATTTATGACTGCTTTTTCACAAGCTACCAAAGACAGAAAGTCAGTTTGTCAGCAGTCCTGTGGATAGGAGACTTGTTCCTGGCAAAGAGAATTTATTCTACTCTTCACACAGGGAAAATAATTGAAAGGCTCCTAAAAAATGTAAGGAAACAGATTCTCTTAGAGTCTCCTTATTATTAAATTAAAATAGCTATTCTCACCTGCCTGCTGCTAATGCTAAACATTTTCCTATCTGCTTGGTACCTCCTGAAATACCATCCCAGGCCTCAGGTTGTGTTTATTGCCTTCTAGTGGGACTGCCACTTCTTTGGAGGACTGAGGGAATTTGACAAGGGAGTGTGCTCTGCTAAGACCAGTTCTCAGCTCTCAATCTTCTGTAGGTGCTGTTAGGGCTGTGGCCTACTTGAAACCTTATTATGTGTGACAGCAAGGATGGAACTAGAGGGGATCATGCTAAGTGAAATAAGTCAGAAAGAAAAAGAAAACACCAAATATTCTCTCTCATATGTGGAATATAAAAAACCAAAGCAAGGAGCAGATAAAGCAAAACAAATCCTTAGACTGACAATACATCTAGGTTACCAGTGGGGTATCAGGTGGGGGTTGGGAGTATGTGGTGGTGGGATTCAATGGACAAAAGTGAAAGTCTTTTGGTAATTTGGTGGTGGGCAGGGTGTGTTGTCATATATTTGAGGAGTGGTGAAATTGCACGTGTGGGCTTTATTATTTTATAAATAATATCTATTTTATTTCATATTTTATTTAGTTCAATAAGTATTAAATTAAAAAATGATTACACATAAGGGAATACAGCTGGACTGACCACTGACTTTCATGAGTATCAATAGGTTCTAGAACCCAATGGAATGTCTTAATATTGTGGAAGAAAAATTCTATAGCCTGGTAAACCATGATTTAAGCAGGGGTATGACAAAAATAACTTTAGACAGATGAAAAAGACTATGTATAGAACTTTGCTAAAATAATCAAAAGAAATAATTCCATAAGATCACTTTTAAGCTATAAAATTGTGGAAACAGAGGAACAATAATGATCATATAACCTGGAAACTCTATTGTTAATCTAAGCATTGTATAAGAAGGAGGAAGGGGAGGGGGAGGGGGGGAGGAGAAAAAATGGCTAGGGTTTACTGGACAAAATAATATTATCCTTCTCCCCAAATGTCCTAATCCTGGGAACCTGTGAATATGGCAAAAAGAACTTTGCAGGTATGGTTATGTTTAAGTGCCTTGAGTTTGAAACATTACCCTGGGTTATTCAGGTAGACCCTGCCTAATCATATGAGTTACTCAGAAAAGCTGAGATTCCTTTATACATTCCTTGAGCAAAAGAGATGTAACAATGCTAGAAAAGTCATAAAGAGGTGCAAATGTTTGAGGACCTACTGTAATTAGCTTTAAAGATAGAGGGAGACATAAACCAATGAATCTGGGTGACCTTTGGGAACTAAAAAATGTAAGGAAACAGATTCTCTTAGAGTCTCCTTATAGTCCTGCTAACAACAAACCCAGATGACTTAATTCCTGGGACAGGGGTTCAAATGACATAACCCAAATCATATCAACTTGGGTAGCTACAAGGAGTCTCTCTACACTTAAAGCTTGGACTTTAAAAAGCTGCTTTCATGATAAAAAAGAAACAAATACCTCCACTTGGCACGCTCAGGAAAGGTGCATTATTTCTGTACAAAGCAAGATGTGGAAATAAAATTCATTAAGGAGTTGCTTTAATAAACTGCTCTCCACATGGATTTTTAGTCCATAGTCACAGCATTGTGGTAATCAAAACACTTCAAACTGCAATTTGAAGCAGCCCCACACTTTAAAAATGTGGCCTGTTTCAAGACTGTTGAAGACGTGTAGAAGACTAAATTTTTCCTGGAAGACTGAACCTTAATCCTAGGTTTCAAAGATTACCACAAATAATTCTCCAAAGAAAATGCGTAACTCATGGTCAAAAATAAACAGGTAATTAGATGACGCATCATGGGCACATACAGGCAGAAAAGACAGACAATAAAAACAGAACTGCAAAAGCTTTAGTTACTAGTAGTTTTGACTACAGATTACAAAATAATAAATCTGGAAATGAAGGAATAGTAAACTGCTAAGAATGACCTAGAAACTTTGCTAATTTGTAGTACTACCAAGGCCTGGAGAGCAACCAAGTTCTTCGTCATAGCGAAGACTTGAAGAGTAGTCAACATACACTGACTTGGTCCAGAACTTTGCTCTGCTATAAATCACAGCATAAGCCACAGCATAAGACATCACTTGATGTCCCACAGAACCTTACGCTGGTCACCAATATAGATGACCAACTAATAACTGGATATTCTAAGCAATAGAAGCTATAATGTATCTCATAACATATCTACTCAAGGATGTGAAAGAATTTTATAGAGAAAATAGTAAAACATTATGGGAAGACTTAAAAGACTTAAAAAATAAAAAATAGTACCAAGAAGAATCTATATTACAAAAACATCTTCCATCCCACATTTTATCTATAGATTAACGCAATTCCTATCAAAATTTCAAAAGGGATTTTTGTGATACTTGCAAAGTTTATTTTAGAATTCATATGGTAGGATAAAGGGCACATAACTAATAAAAATTGAGGAAAAAAAGGAGTCAAGAATTATATTACAAGATAATAATTGAAACAGTGTGGAATTGGTTCACAAGACAACAAACAGGCCAATGGGACTGATGGAGTATGGAGAAATAGGCCCATGCATTTATGGAAAGTCATTGTGTGACTGATCTGGCATTACAGAAAAGTAGGGGGAAAATAAGCTATTTAATAAGTTGTACTGGAACAACTAGTCAGTGGTATAGAAATATGTAGATTAGATCTTCAATATACAGAATATAGAAACATTAATTTAGATGGAATGAAAAATCTAAATGTGAAAAGTAAATCTTGAGCATCTTTAGAAAAAAATAGGAGGATATTTATGACACGGACAGGGAGAATAATTTAAATAAGACACAAAAGCTAGAAACAAGAAGATATTGATTCAAATGATGACATTAAAACATATATTCTACACTACAATAAATACAACAAATAAAAATGTAAGCAATATTGGAAAACACATTTGTAGCAACATAAAAATAAAATATTAATGTCAAGAATATATGAAATTTTCACTAAAATAATTTTTTTAAACAAATATCCTCATGTAAAATTGACCTGACATATAATTCAGGAGCATTCACCAGAGAAGAAATGGAAATGATCAGTAATATAAGAATAAATGCTCAACTTCAAAGTTATCAGGAAAAATAAAAAATAAAACAAGCCACTGTTTTGTACATAATGTGTTGACAAACATTTAAATTTATGAGACTAAATTGTGGAGAGAGAGAAAAAAAGAACACTCTAGGTGATGTGTATGTTGCCACATAACTATGGAGATTATTTGTTTGTGTCAATAAAGAATATAATACGCACACTCTAGAAATAAGTAATTTTCCTCTCAAGGATGTAGTCATACCTGCACAGGGAGACACAGTCAAGTCATTTAAATTGTACATCTCCACTACTGTGACTGCTCTTAGAAGATCTTGAGGAATATTGACATACATCATAATCTTCATTGTCATGATGACGATTTTAAACCTGGAGTTCATTCACACTTCCATAGCTCGGAGTACAGTAAAGGGAACAAAAACAATCCTTATCTAGGAGGACGTAGAACATGTACACGTGCATGCACGTACACATGCACACTTATAAGCATATACAATCTATAAAAATCTTTGATAAACTCAAACTATATGTCATGAACTCCTAATCAATAGTAATGGAATATAGACCTGGTCCCATCCTAGACAAGTTGATAACTATAAAATACAGATGAATTTTAACCAATATTTTCAAGGTTTCTTTTGTCAATTTTTATGAAGCTTTTATTTATTGAGAAAGTCCGTTGAGGACAGAACTCTGACCAGTCTGCTGCATAAGACTGGAAAAAGCAACAAAGATTTGAAGCATTTGATGTCCTCAGTTTTCTTTACTTAATTATTTAACCACTCTAGGATGATGGGGTTAGAAGGAAACTATTGTTTCCACAATGACATGAGTTTCCAATTTCTAGTCAAAAAAAAAACCCTTCATCTCACACATTTATTTCTTGTCTACAGATTCCTCTCCCTTGCAAATGTCTATTGAGTTTCTTTTTAATAATATTACCAAGTTGAGAAGGAAGGTGGACTTTTAGAAATATGATCAAGCGAACATATGTATTAGTTACTAACCTGCAAGACTAAATAGTCCTTTCCAAGGCCTATGCATATGGCTTTTGGTCTTGCTAATATTGGATCAGAAAAGTTTACAAACTCAAACTCAGACATGTTTGCATTGAAGTATGGTGAATTTGCAAATGACAGTTGTGTTCAGTCATCTATAGTCAAGATCTGTGTTACGCAGAAGTTAAATCAATGGTTATCCTCAGCACAAAATTGGAGGACTCCAAAGAACTTCTATTCAGTTCTCAATTTTCCCTGCACTGAACTGAGTGATTGGTGAGATTGTGCTATTCAATATTTGTTTCTACAGATTTTTTAAAAGTTTTTTCACTGCTCAGATGCAAAATTTCTCCAGGAAGGAGTACAGTAAGCATCATCCGTTATTTCACTCTTAATGGGTAGAAGAGTGCAGGACCAGCTCTGTATCTACTTCTACAAGTAATTCACTGTATGGTCTTTAGAACTCAGGTACCATATATATTCAACAATCTCATTATTTGAAAGAAATCTGGCTGGAAACAAATCCTTTATAGGTTTTATTTTGTGTATCCATCCAGATTTCAGATAACATTTATGCTGTCTGAATCTAGCTTCCATGTTCCTTTTTAGTTGTGTGTGTGTGATACTGGAAATAACAAAAAAAACCCTAAAAGTACATATCAATGTGGTATGGTTAATCCCATATTGCCCCAAATGTGCACCATGTGTTTATAACAATTAAAGCTCATAGCAATTATAGTTCATACAAAATGTGATTTTTTTTTTTTTGCCTTTCAGTAAAAATTTGATTAGGCGAACATGTGAGTCATTATAGATAACCTTATTTTCCCAAATAACTTAAGATTGATCTCTTAAATTCAGAAAATGTAGCATTTAAAAAATAAAAATCATTGGAAAATACAATACATATTTACCTGAATATTTTGCTGTCATATTAAATTTGGCTTGCATTAAAATTCCCGTTTGATGTAGACTTTATCCCCTGTCAACATCACAATATCTTATGAGAGAAAATAGCTTAAAATTTATAATTAAGTTTTTAAAAAAAGAAAAAATAATAGAATAATTCTTCATGTGTAATATCTGCTTGCAAAACCATCATGCTTAGCTTTGTGCAGTACTAACTTATATTCTTCCCGTCTTTTCTTACATACATATGTATTTTAACATATTTGTAATCAAAGTATAAATAGATTTATAATAATGTTTTACTGAACTTTATAAGAACAATTATCCATACTTTAATAGGTTTTGTGTCTGTGATTTTAACGAATAACAAAATATTACAGTGAATTATTTAATTCTCCCTTAGCAAATATATTTAAATACTAATCTTTCATTTATAAATGGTGTTGTGGTTAGCATATTCGTGAAGGTAGCTTTTTAAATTTTTTTTACAAATCTAAGATATATCTAAGAAATAAATTGAGTGAGAGAATGTGAGCTTTTTTAGAAATTTGTGATATCTATTGTCGATCTGATTTACAGATATTTATTTTTTACCACTTCGTAATGGCACAATTATGCATGAGAATTACTATCTTAACAGAGTTCTCTATTATTTAATCTTTTTCTGATCATTATTATGATTATCAGTGGTAGAATATTGGCACAAATTTTTCAAAGGTTATAAACTTCAGAAAAAATTCTTGACAAAACATTTGATAATACAAAGTACTTTTGCTCTTCTTTCTTTTTTTATGCACCGTTAAAAGTATAATCTACACACACTACGTAACTCTGTTGGTCTGTAGGTGAATCTTACACAATTTCTACCAAGCATTCTATCTAATGCTCTTGGTTTGTTGATGAAGCCAGATTCAAACTGCATTTCTCAACAAGATATTATTATTGAATCACACATAGCAAAACTACGGCAACATGGTATTGTCTTTAAACCCTTTGGTGTTTCTGAGGACTAATTAAGACTTCCTCCTAATCCTGAGAGAGATTTTTTTCAGTCCTTCGGGACACTAGATTGTTTTTATCTCCACTTAATGCCCCTTTCCTGAAGAAATACTAGCTGTTCAGTTGCTTTTTCTAATAGCAGACTACTGATCTCTGCCATCCTCTTCCCTGTATTCAAATCCCAGTCCCATCACTTACTAAGGTCATAACCTTATGCATGTTTATTTAACTTCTCACTTAGGCATCCAAATCTATAAAATAGAAATATGATTACTTACTGCAGTGGTTATTGTGGGTGCCGGTTTGAATCACAAACTCTAACCTCATGTATGTAAGAATTTTGACTTCATTTTTTATAGCTCATACTAATTCCTGATTTGAAGCCTCATTGCCTGACATGTAGTAAATTTCAACCTAGTCATCTTTGGACCCACTCACATCATGACTGGGAAGACTTGCATGGAAAATAAAGAAGGTAGTATCTGGGGTTGAATGAGTATGACTGACATCGTCCATGTCTAAACCAATAGTGATGCCTGGATGTGGTGGTCTTTGACAAGGCCAGAGACCCAGATCTGGTGGTCATCTACATGACCTTCTTGTTATGTGTTTTTATGCTGGAGAAGCTCCCTGCTTGGGACCCATTTCTGCTGCCCAAATTGGGAATGAATGAATGTGTGTGTGTGTGTGTGTGTGTGTGTGTGTGTATGTGTGTGTGCTGCTAAATTGCCATTTTGTCTGGAGGAAGATTTTTAACTCCTAATTTTTTTGAACTCACACCTAAAATAATATTAAAGAATAATGGGTCTATCTTTTCAAAAAAGATCTCGAGAGTCTTATTAGCTCTGCCGTCTGCTCATCCCTGAAGAAATGACACATACAACTTGCTAACTTCATAAATGAGTGTAAGGAGACAAGGAGAAATATGAGGAGAAAAAGTAATCCAATTATTGATAATCTCAAAATATCATCTAGCCGATTGGGAATTTCTTGAAATTCCCCCCCCTTTCTCTTTTCTCCTCTTCGTATTTTCTAATTTTTGCTTTGTCTGCTTCTTATTTGTTACTAGCAAAAAACTGGGAGGTGCAGAATGGCGCGTCCTAATCCTCACAGGTCAATCATAATGCTCCTTCCCATAAGAGGAACGAGTTGACCAGTCACAGTGCATCTGGACTTTGATGCCTCTCTGTACTCACTTCCTAGTTACTGAAAATTCAGAACTGCTTCACAAGAGATATTTGTTCATTCTTCCAGCTATGTATGAATCTGGAATTGTTCTGGAAGCATGAAAACCCTGGGAATCTACACACTGGAGAGCTTAGGTTTTCCGAATTAAACCTCTCCATGTTTTCTCAGGATGAATTGACCCAAAGGTTCAATGCAGCATACCACTTTTATTCTGTGGGCACTTAGCAAATACTTGTTGACGAATTGGCAACAATTCTGGGTCTACTAGTGGGAAAATGGGGAGGTAAAATACATGAGGCAGGCCACCATGCTTCCTTTGTCACCGAGGGAAGAGTTATTAGTGGCTACACACATTAACTGAAAATAGACATCTGGTCAGGAAAACCTGAAGAAAGAGGACTCCTGGGGCCACTTTCAGTAAACACTTACACAAGATATTTCAGTAATACATGAAGGGAGGTTTGAGGTAAGATGGTTTTGGAAATCATCAGAACAAACCTTACTACCATCAGAGAGTTCACTGAAAATTGAATTACTAGTTTAAAATGTCAGAGAAGGTTCTCCTTCCCATCCCAGAGCTCTTTCTGCTTGGAATGAGAAGCTGCTCCATGAAGTAGCTAGTCTTATTTTCAGGAATCCAAAACGATAGTCAAGGAAAAGTAGTTCATGCCTATTTGTTTGAAAACATTAATGAAGTTACATTCTAGTGAAAAGGAAAAAAATAGCTAAATATAAGTTTACTTTGGATTTCTCTTAGAATCTGCACTTTGCTCCTTTTCGAAGAAGAGGTGAACATATGCTCCTTTATATACACACATATTTATGGTGTCTGGATAGAAAGCCATTTGTGAAGAGGAGGATCTTGCACTGATTCCTTTAGCCAACATTTGGAGCTCTAGCCAAAAATCTCACAAAAGTTGACAGCCTGGTTTATCCCTGTAGGTTATTAGTCACCCTATAAAACTTTAGAAGTATTTATACAGGCTATACAAAACACCTCTTCTATCTGAAGGAAAAGGCAACTTTTTTCACTCTTTAGGGAAAAAAAAATCAAAAGTCGAAATGGGGGGATGCAAACCTCCATGTATGAAAGTTCACCTTTAAAATGGTCTGTAAACGCTGGGTCTTCTGAGTTCCACGTGCATGTGTAATTTGTGAATCACAGGCAGTTTACTTCAGTTTGTTTTAACCTTTACAACAACCAGAAATGCTGTTTTGGGGTCAGCAACTGCCTTCTGTTAACTACAACTGATCAGAATTATTAAACAAATAAAGAGGGACAGGAAGAATGGAGGGACGTCACTTGGAGGAGGGGAAAGCATAGTGACTAAAATCTCCAGATTTCTACAGTTCAAGGAAATGTTTTATGCCGATGCATGTTTTATGTCAATCAAACATATAAAAGTTACTGTGGCTGCAGAAGGCCATAAAGATGCACTTTTAAACTCTTAAAAATAAGGTACCATAATTACATCTTATAGAACTGTGTGTCCCATGAGTCTCTTTGCTATTTTTAAGATACCCGTGGTGAATGAGGTAAAGGAAGGGGGAGGGAATGGGGAAAGAAACCCTTTGAATTCTGTGTGCAGAAAAGGCAAAAGCCATCCAGATTTGCATGTAGGATCTCTCTCTCTCTCCCTTTTTCTCTGATTTATTAACTTTAATAACTATGGGATCTCTCTCAACTTTGGATTTAAGAACTGAAGTCATTACAGTTCAAAAATTTTTTTTCCCCTGAAGTAATCTCTGGTAGTGTCAGTCATCTGGGAAAGTTAAACAGCTTTGTTGGGTTTTCTTTCTTTCATTTAACCCTTAAATAGCACCCTTGAAATTAGAAATATTTCTGCTCTGATACTGAACTTCGTTGAATTCACTGCAGTGATATCTGGTCAGCAGTAATCAACGTAGACACAGAAATGTCTGTAGTTGCAGTCATAGTGTTATTGAAAAGCTCTGAGGGTCTCATTTCAGAGAAATAAGTTCACTAGCAGTAGATTTTAGCAGAGATGCTGTGAAGGTGATTCTGGAGCATCATTCCCTCAGCTGCTGTGGTTGGGGGCCAACTTACCTGGCAGTGGTGGGACAGTCTCTTGTTATTGAAGCAGAGAGATTATGTACCTGCCATTCCATCTCTGCATATCTTAAGTTTATCCACAGCTTTGCCGGGCAAGAACAATGACCTAGATTCAGGTGTTTATGGAAAAACTAATGGCTTTTCCTATAATTAGCGGCATATACAGAATAATTTCTTTAGTTAGTTTTATCCTTACCTTCTGTGAAACAATTGAGTTAGACTCAAAAACTACAAAGCAACTTTGAAAATGCAGGTTGCACAAATGTGTACAGAGACCAGATGTGGGCTTTGTCAACAGATACTACATTGTTTAAGAGGTAATGCTTTATGTGATTTCCAATGAATGTATCAGTGGAACAGAGTTCTAAGTATGTACTGAATAGGTTTAATCACTATTTACCTATCTCATCAGCAAGTGCATGAATATGGAGTACCTCTAGTTTGATGCTACTATCACACAGAGACCTTGGAATTTATGATTCATCGAAGTCATGAGATATTTCTACAATTCAATTAAATCTCACTTGTATAGTCCTATAGACAGGGAAAAATAAAAGAATAGTAGCTTAAACATTCATTTAAAAGAAAGAAACAAAGGAACTGTCTTCTCTAGGAATAATGACTACAAAATCAACTTAAAGAGTCAAATTGTAAAACAGTTCCTACTGTAAATCAATTAGTGTACCACCAGTAATCTTGTACCATCATGTCCATCAAACCAAGACTGGATAAGGAACTCCTGTGATACTGTAATTTATAATAAAAAATATTTGTACTTTATCCCTTTTTTGGCACAGAACTAAAATCGTTGTAATTTTCTAAGTAATAAGAGTCTTATGAGTGATTAGATATTCATAACAAGCCCCTTTCAATTACAACTGAATTTATATTAATGAAGTAACTTTTGAAAAGCACTCAACATGGGGGCTGGATGCCAGGGAACCAACCGCTTGATCAGTGTTGGAACTTCCAGTATCAGGGAGGAAAGAGTGACTGGAGGTGGAGTTTAATCACCAACGGTTAATGATTTAATCAGCCATACCTATTAAATGAAACCTCCATAAACCCCAAAAGGATGGGTTCAGAGAGCTGTCAGGTTAGTGAACACAGATATAAGGATAGCAGTGCACTCAGAGAAGGCACGGAAGCTCTGAGGTTATACCTTGCCCCATGCGTGTCACCCTTTCTGACTATTAATGAATTGTATCACTTAATAATAAACTGATAATCTAGTAGGTAAAATGTTTATCTGAGTTCTGTAACAGATCTATCAAATTAATCAAAACTAACGAGGAGACAGTGGAAACTCTAATCTGCAGCCAGTGGATCAGAAGGAAGGTGATAACCTGGCTTTTGCTTGAAGGGTCTTGTAGAACCAAATCTTTAACCTACAGAATATGACACTGTTTCTAAGTAGATAGTGTCAGAATTTGATTGACTTGTAAGACACTCAGCTGACTATCAAGAATTGCTTGCTGGATTGATAGATGGGGGAAATCCCTTCCATCCAAACTGGCTGCTCGGAATTCTTTAACTTCTAACAATTTGCTTGGTAAAATATAATTATTTTCTAACTTGGCTGGCATATTTTAAGTACAGTATGTAATATTTATTATCAAAATAAAATGCTTAAAAATTCAAACACAAAATACATTTTTTCTATTAAAGAATATGTACACATTAATAATTTACATACTTTCTAAGAGAATTTTACCTATTAGAGGAAACAGCTTAGTTTTTGCAAATTTTAATTTGGGATGGATAACTGAGCAGCTACTTTAGAGTTGTTATTTTATGTTGAAATCTTACTAAACATATTGTATTATAACATTTAAGATAAATTAATTCTAATCATATTTATAAGTTTAAGTTATTAAATATATGAGTTATGACAATATTTGGGAAAGTTTTGTTTCCTAAGTCAGACAATTGAACTACCTGCCCTAAGAAATGAAATATCCTAATTGTACATCTGCCACTTAATAAATTTAAAGAAATTTTGTTGACCAAATTTGTGAATGGGAATAAATATTCAAACTCTCTTATGAAAACTTACTGAACTTAAAAATAAAATAATAAGGTTGCTAGTTAAACTCAAAGACTGAAGGAAAAATTGATTTTGGATTTATAATTAATAACCCTTCTTCCCACAGGTAGAGTAGGCTGCAGTGCTGTGTTCCATGGATTAGCCAGGAAACTGCCATTACTAGGTCAAGCACAGTCAAGATCACAGTGAAGAAGAGAGTCTAATATTGTGAGAGAGGTTTTGAAGCCAAGCTTGGAAGGGCACACACCACTTCACACCCTCTCTATTGAGTAGAGTTAGTCTCATGGTTTAGAAATGAACCACCCTTTATGTCCAAAAGGAAAGAGAAATGTCTTGATGTGCCCATACCCATGTCTCTCTCATACTTCACACTTTGTTCCCCCAAATAAACCCATGATATAAAGGCATCATTTATATAAAAAATACTGATTGTAACTTGGGTGAAAGGAAATATTTCCACAACAATGTATGAACTAAACAAAAGGTAGCAGTGAATTTTGTCTCCTTACCATGATGTTGTCAAATTTTAATCACATAGGTTCTGCTAACACAGCGACATGTGCAGGGGTAACTTGACAGTAAGCTCGTTGGTATAGGTAGCTACCTGTGTTCTGAAAGGATATGTCATCAAACTGGGTAATTTGCGTTCTGGGTCTCCTGAAATGTCCTCCTCAGTTGTCCACACAGCCTGAAAAAAACAAATAATTGTGCTGTTATCTCTTTCCTTTGTGTCTAGTAAATCCAGATTTGATCACAGTATAGAGAAAACAAGTGTCACACACACAAACACATAAGTAAAGAGAGGACAATTTCATTACAAGTAAAAAATTATTCTTTCATTGTTTCTTTTAATAATAATATCAATATCAAGGATGATTTACTCGTTTATTGGTTATTTTAAGTCAAATGATGAGTTGCCTGACTTTTCTATACCTTTAACAATTGCATGTATTAAGCACTTAGTGTGTGTCACATTATTAAGCACATATTATGGTTTTATGCATTTCTAACTGAGCAGCTACTTTAGAGTTCCTTTAGAGTTCTTCAACCAAATGAATGGGCTGGATAATCAAACCAATTCTACTTTTGTCTGACTTACATCCAAAAACTTTCTTTACATATGTGTAGATTTGTATATTTATGTACAAATATTTATATATATATTTATTCACTCATCAAATAAGTGTTTTCTGCATAATTACTGAGTATCAAGTCCAGTGAAAGTCAATGTAAAAAGTCAAGAAAAGTAACCCCTAGTCTTAATAGACTTCATTTCAGAAAACCTCAGAACAAAAAGCCTCAGTTGCAGTGCCAAATTACCCATTATTTTATAATGCTGACTGGCACAATAGAGTAAAAATACTTGATTCCTAGTCTAAATATGGGATAATTTAGTAGCATTAACTTTGGAAACTCAGTCTTAAACAATTATTTCAACAAACCAGTCCTAGAAACTATCAAAATAAGCAGTAGAACAAAACTTAAAAATCTCCAGAAACATTTCTATTTTTCTCATAAGAATTTCTACATTACCAGAATCCATTTACAATAAACAGCTCCTGTAACTACTAAGAGCCCATTTATTGGACTATTTCACTCAGGAAAGAGCTGCTTATGGTTTGTATTTCAAAATGTATCTTTTCCTATATTCCTTAAAAATAAAAATCATTCATTTATGTCATATAAGCATAGAAATCATCTAGAATAAGACCAGAATGTCTTCAGAAAGCATTATTATACAAATTGTGCACTGGTTATTATTCACTACAATTTGTAAGTTGGCAGATTTTTTTTCTCCAGGCAATAATTTTTTAAATTTAGATAGCAGTGTATAAGTTTTAGGTATACAGCTTTATATTGGCACCATTACCAAAAGTCCAATTCTTATCCACCACCATACTATTGATCCCCTTTATCCATTTTACCCAACCCCTCTCCTCTTTCCCCTCTGCAACCACTGCTCTGTTGTCAGAACCTAAAAGTTTGCTTTTTCTTTTGTTTATTCAGTTGCCTTTCTTTATCTTCCACATATGAGTGAGATCATATAGCAGTTGTCTTTCTCTTACTCATTTCACTTGGCATAATTCTGTCAACAGCCTTTTCACAAATGGAATTATCTTATTTTTTGTTTTAGCTGAGTCGTATTCTACTGTGTAATATATTATATCTTCTTTACACTTTCATCTAACACAAACACTCTATTATTTCCATATCTTGGCTATTGCAAATAATGCTACATTGAACACATGGGTGCCTATATCTTTTTGAACCAGTATTTTTATATTCTTCAATAGATACCCAGAAGTAGAATAGCTGGATAATATGTTATTTCTCTTCTTAATTTTTGAGAAATCTCCATACTCTTTCCATCGCGGCTGTACCAGTTTGCATTCAACCAACAGTCTGAGGGTTCCTTTTACTCCACATTCCCTCCAACAATTGTTTCTAATCTTTCATTCTAACAGGTGTGAGGCTATGTCAGGTTAAGATAGCACATTTCATTCAAATGTTGATATACTTCCATGTGTTCCAATGGATTTTTGAAAAAGAAAATAAACAAGAAATCTCAAAAAATAAGATGCATCCTTGTAAACAAGAAATAGAAAAAAAAGCATACAGCAGATAAGTCATCAGTCTGTGGGATTCCAAGTGCAGAAACAAGAAACAACTATCAGTCCAAGCAGTCTTGACTAAAGGGGATCCAAACTGCTCCAAGAGAAAGACAGAACCAGGTTTGTTTGTGCTTCTTGCATCTTTATTTCTGTATATTTGATGGTTCACTTAATTTCCCAAATTTATTTGCAATGTGATGTTGATTTGATACATTATTTTAAATTTCTTTATAGGGAGAAAACAGTTTTAGGAGTTTATATATGGTCCCTTCTCTCCGAAAAGTGATCTCATGAAGGTTTAGAACTAATGTGAGTATTACACTGGTTGCTGGGTATGTCTACTCCAGTGATGCATTAGGCACTGAGGAAATAAACTTGCAGTGGGTTCAGGACCTTTTGAACAGATTTAGTTCAAAAACCTATTTGTTATTTAATTCTGAGGAATGCTGGACCACCATGTGATTTGACCCTTAAGAATTAGCAGCACATCAGAGTCAATAACCAGTATTAACTTGAAGTCTGAACATGTCTATTATTTAAGTGACAGATCACTCTGGTAAATAACTACAGCTCTCTTTAGGAAAGGCAGGGAGACAGATTAATGCTATCAAGTTCTTGGAGTGGAGCTGAGTCTTACTTTAAGCAGACTCTGCCTCTCCTTTGCACCACAGGTTCTATGTCTGTGAACTGACATAGGTCTAAGAATTGAGTGACATCACGGTTTTCTATTGTCATGATACAGAGTAATTTTGAATTCATCAGACTTAGAGTTTATATCACTTATTAATATGAAGCAAAGCTTGAATAGATGTCCAGCTATTTCTATCATTGCAATACCATAACCACTACCAAAGCGCTCTGTGAATCAATTATTCTTATTGCTACTCCTGCCCTATTATCTAGTAGAGTAGACTTGCACACCTTCTTTCTAGTTAATAACTGCTGATTTCACTGAAAAAAGGATCTAATCATCCCCAAATAATTTGGGGGAGAGCTTTTAGATGTCAGCATCTGCTGTAGTCATCCATGATCTGCAGAAAAGACTCACTATAGAGACTTTTAGTCTGTCAGTGCTCTCTTAATTAATGTACTTTTCAAAATCATGATGAAAAGATTTTCTGAACTCACTGAAGAACTGAATTAAGGGGTAGAACTTAATAAATTATCTCCAGCATTCTTGCTTACCTGTGTCTATTATTTTCTTCCTCTACACTTTACTAAGGAAGTTGTAGTTTCTCACTATTTATTTAACATAGACCATCATTGATTCTAGGTCTCAATCAACCAACCAGGTAATCTGTTAAAGACTTTTCCAACCAGTGAAAGGTAATGTGGGGTCTTGAGGATAATCAACTTTCCCTCGCAAAAAAATTACTCCAGTGGGTGTATTGATATTCTTTAGAAAAGAGTGGACTAATGTATTTAGACATGAGAGGAAGACAACTCTTAGTGAGAAAAAGCGTTGGTGAGTTTTGATAATTCAAGTTACAGCTTCACTAGCATTTACCCAAATGTCCCCAAACCAATTCTCACTGTTCCACTTTATTTGGATCAATGTCCCAATTTTAACGTAAGAGCCATAGCAAGGCTGTAAATTCAATAGTGCTGTATTTGATCACCACTGGTATAATTATAATTTTCCTATCTGTGCTTTAAGTTGTAAATACAGATATCTAAATTATTTTTTTATAATTTATATTCTACAGTGAGGTCATATATAGCCAGTCAACTCCACATTTCTACATTTTATTTTATGTATAATTTCTACATGATTTGTCAAATTCTTAACTTCTTTGATAACTTGACTCTGCCAACTATTGATGAAAGGTTTTAAAGTAAATATAACATACCAAAAAGTACATAAATATAAAGGAACATTTTGATAATTTTTTCCAAATTAAATTTCCTTTGCTATCAACACCCAGGTCTAAAAAAAGAGGACATTTCCAGATCCCAGAAGCCTCTCATACCCTACTTGAGTAAATTCAAGGATTAAAATTTTCCTGATTTTTTTAACTTATAGATCAGTTTTTTTTCCTGTTTTTAATTCTATCACCTTATTTTACTGGAATAAGCCCAGTTTGATTTGTTAGTTTTATTTAATATTATATATTAAATACAATACATAATATTATATAAAAATACAAATATGTATTTTATATATATATGTTTATGAGAAAGATTGGTTTCTATTTTTCTGCATTTCCTTTTTTTTCTGAATATTTGGCATCAGGTTTGTGCTGGACCCTTCTTTGCTAATATATGGAATAATTTGGGTCAGAATGATATTATTTCTTCCTGAACCATATGGAAGAATTCATTCACTAATTCTAGAGCCTTCATGGTAAAATTTTTTAAAAACAGACTCAGTTAATTTAAAAGGTATGGGATGTATTACTTTCCTGTGGTTCATAACAAATTATTACAAAATTGATGAGTTAAAATAATGGAAATTTATTCTTTCAAAGTTTGAAGGCCAGAAACTCCATGACCACATTTCCTCCAAAGATTCTAGCAGTCAATCCTTTCTTACATTTGTCAATTAATTTAGGGCTTGCTCAGATAATCTAAGATAATGTTATCTCAAGATCCCAAAGTTAGTAACATCCATAGGTCCTTTTTCCAAATAAGGTTATGTACTCATGTTCCTCTTGAATATATCATAGAGCGTGGGAGTACCATTTTACCCACTACGTAGGGCTTTCAGATTTCTTATTCCTTTTTATAATTTTACAGATTTTTTTATTCCTATAGTTTTAGTAAATTGAGTTTTTCAAGAAAAATTTAATTTTTTTTCCCAAGAGTTTAAAATATATTGGTATAAAAGCATTTCTAAATTTTTAATGTATGTAAAATCTATTGATACAACCTTCTTTCGTATTACTGGTAATTCGTGTTTCTTCTCTTTTTCTTCATTATCAGTTTATCAGTTTTTAAAAATCTCTTCAAAGAATAAACATTTTCTTCATTGATTCCTTTGAAATTCTTTTATCTTATTGATTTCTATTCTTACATATGGTTTCCTTTTCTTGATAGTTCACTCTCTGTTCCTAACTTGATGAGATGAAGCATAAATCAACGATTTTATTATTTTGAAGTATATATGCTTAAGCTATGTGTTTTCCTTAACTCATTTGACATCACTTTCTCAATTTCAGTATGGCACATATTAATCATGCTTTGATTTCAGCCATTTTAAATTTCATTAAGATTTATTCTTGAATCACATGGTTTTTAAATACCCATTATTTTATATTCAAGATGTTAGAGATTTCCTAATTATCTCTTTGTTGCTTATATATTCTGAGAAAAAAACTGAATGATTTCTCTTGGAAATTTTTCTTCTATCTAAAACAGCTCTCCTTTCTTTTACTGTATGTTTACTATTTAAATATTCTGTGTTTATCCAAAAATATATTTTTTTTTACTTTGCTTTCATTATTAAAAGATATTTGTTCTAGATATAGAACTCTGGATTTGAAGTTATTTTCTTTTAACCTGTTTAAGGTATTGTTTTAAGACTTTCTGTTTTCTTGCATTTTTAGAGATTAGTTCTAAGTTTCTTGTTACTTTTGTGAAGGGAATGTGCGCCTTCTCTGTTTTTAAGAGTCTTCTCTTAGTCTTTTCTTTAGCAGTTTTATCCTGAATCTAATATTATTTTATTCTATTTATATTTATCCTGCTTTACTTATCCTGTTTATGATTCACTGGGTTTCATGAACATGTAAATTGAGATATTTTATAAGTTTTGAAAAAATATAGGTACTTGACTATTCAAATATTAATTTTCCCTTGACTTCTCTAACCTTTTATTTTGGAACTGCAATTACATATGTTAGACTTTTTCATTGTGTTCCATCTCTCCTTTGTGTTTTTCATTATTTTTCTCTGTGTACTTAAATTGGATTTTATTAAACTTTCTTCCAGTATAGTAATCCTTCCTTCTGCTATTTCTAATATTCTGCTAAGCTTATCTAATGATTTCTTAATTTAGACACTGAATTTTTAATACTAGAATGTCCATTTGATTCTTTGAAATATCATGTTTTCATTCTTTGATTAGTTTAATCTTTCTATTTATAGTCAGTTTTACTTCTTTGAACATGTTAGCAATAGGTATTTCAAAGTCTTTGTCAGATAACTTCATTATTTGACTCACCTTTGTTTTAGCTATTTTGATTTACTTTCTCTTCTGTTTTTATTCTGATTTTTTTTGGCCAAGTTCTTTCATTTGAATGCCAACAGTATGTATATACAAAATGGTAAATATTTCAGATAATAGTCACTCCTTCCTCTGCCTGGTCTACCTACTGGTGGCTTATTCCCACTAGAAATTAGGAATTGTGTAATTCAAGGATGGATTATAGTAGGTATGATAATGTTCTATATTTGGTTTGCGTCAGCCATTCTGAGTTATCAGTTCAGAAACTATTCTCTTAAACTCTAATAATTTGTTTCTAAGATTGTTTTATTATGGTCTTCTTCAGAGATGTTTCCACTTTAACCAATAACTTTTTAGGAGTAATCGTTGTTGAGTTTTAGGACTCCCAATATTCTTGTTATTTTCTGTCCATGTGTCATACGTTACAATAGTATTTCTCAGCTTTAAATCCATTCTACATACAATCTGTGTGTGTATCATGCTGTGTACTCTCCATATTTTTTGTGTGCCAACCTGTTAAATGCTTCGAATAGAGCTAATGAGGATGCTGTGAATCTAGAAAAGAAAGTACTGTGAATGAATCTAGAAATAGAAATATAGAGACTAATACTGGAGAAAGATTATTCCTGTCAATGACTCCCTGCATTCATTTTTGACACTGTGGCTGTTCATTCCAGTCCTAGTTATTTAACCCATATTTTTCAGTTTTTGCAATGCTTGAAAGAATTAGACTCACTGTGCCCCTTCAAAGACATCAGAACCAGTCACCTGGCATCCTCTATACAAAGCTGGGGTTAACAGGTTCATGGAAGCACTCCTTTGAACTCAAAACCATGAGAACAAAATAAGCAACACTCCTTACTCAGACGTCTGAATTTCAATATCCTCTGGGAGCCTTTTTCTAAGTATTACATTTTAATAATTTTAATCTTATTTGCTCATTCTCCCAACTTTGAATATAGGAGCTATTTCTAATTATTGATATCTCTATTGTACATAAGTATTTTCTTTTTAGACTCCACTTTTTAGATCATATAAATGTATGTATATATAATTACATGTATATTTGTTCGAATAATTGGCAGTTTTGTTTCATGACTCTCCTGAGAGATATGGAAAATTGATTTATTTGTAGGTGACATGATCATATATTTAAAATTCTAAGGAGTCTATAGAAAAGTTACTACTGTCGTTACATGAATTTAACAAGGATAGATGATATTAACTCGAAATACAAAATAATTTTATTTTTAAACATTGGCAATAAAAATAGTAGAAAAAGTTTAAAAAAGATCTAGAAAAGGTTTTATAATATATTAAAAAATCTGAAATACTGAGACCAAAATATGAAAAAGTATATACATCAAAAGTTAAAGAACATTGCTGAGAGAATGAAAGACCTAAATAAACAGAAGTACATAACTTGGTGGTTTTAAAATAAGTTTATAAAATTTTTGATAGTTTTTAAGATGTGGACTTGAATTTCTTTTTCTTGAGTGTGGACTGTGCTTGTGAAAATAATGCTGTGAGGACGCTCAAGCCTTAGAAAATGATATGAAGGGAGTTTATGAGGTGTTGGCAATATTCTGCTTTTTGATACAATATTTGGATGTGGATTGTTCAGTTTTTGAACTTATGATTATGATGTATATATTTTGTATGTATGCTATACTTTCATAAAAAAGTAAAAACCTATGGCAGATAACAGACTTTTTGGTGACATCAGATATCTTGAAACAAAGATGTTCACTATGATTGATTCTCTTCAACATTGACCATGAAGTACTAGACAACACAATTCAGCAAATAAATAAATAATAGCTATTAGTATTGGAAAGGGAGAATGAAAACTTTCACTGTTCGGAGACAACATGATTACATATGCAGAAAAAAGCAAACTAATCTCAGATAACCTGATAGCATTGATGAATATATTTTAAATTTTTTTATATATTTGCAACTATTATATAACAGAAACGTGGAAACAATGCTGTTTATAATAATATGACAACACCAAAGACATATGAATAAACCTAATAAAATGTGTAAAATAACTACAAAGAATGCCACAAATATTATCAAAAGAAATTTATAAAGACTTTGCTACATAGAAGACTATAACATTCATGGCTCAAAATAGTCAGTATAATAAAAATATTAATTTTCTTAAAAATCACCTGTAAACTTAAAGCATTCCTAATCAAGATACAATAAGTCTGTGACTTAGAATATGACTTAGATTTCTTGCTTAAACGTTATCTGATTATGGTATTGCTGGCATTAGAAAAAGCGGTTAGCACAGATTTGGAGATGTCTTCCTATTGGACAAGAAATCATGGTTTTAAACCTGTTCAGTGTCACTAGTCACCTAATTCAATACATTAGCAAAATTTATCATCAATGACTAATATTTGCAAATGGATTAATTTTGCAGTCACCCATGCTAAACATTAAATTGAGCAGATTAAATTCTAACAAGGCTATGAAAATTAATCTTAAAAAGTCTAAAATATACCTGCTTCCACTATCTTGGATTATTTTGAATTATTATGAATTATTTTTAGAATATATAATATAATAATTTTATTGTGAGTTTATGACAAAGGAAGAATGAAAAATTTTAGCTTTCCACTGCATTATGTTCAAGGAGACTTCTTGAAAGAGATAGCCTTGATAAGGATGAAAATGCTTATGGGTCACTTTGAACATTATAATAGTGACTAAAACACTAGTGTGATTTTCTTTGGTTTAATCTTGATTTATAATAAATGTGCTGTAACTCAGAACTGCATTTAAATGTTCTTCATCAACCTGAGATCCAGAAGAAGAAACAACAAAGTAATTTAAAAAAGAATGATCTCCAACTCTTCTTCTCTGGAATATTACTCTCTTATCCCCACTCTTTGATTCTCTATATGCTTGCTGTTATTTCTCTCCCATTCCAAAGCAAAAAACATTCTATGCAGCTTTAAACTCTTCTTGGCTACAGTTCTGTTTCTCAGTTTTTCTCTTCAGATAAATGTCTTCAAAGAACATTATACTATGTGAGTTAATACATCCTTGTTTTCTAAATGGCCCTTAACCTTTGAATTTGTCTTCTAACCTTGCCATTCCATTTATTAATATCTTTCTGTTTTATGATTCACCATAATCAGTTTTTATTTGATTTCTCTGCTTTCTTCAGTGTTCGTTTCACCAGTTTCCTCCTTGAAATTCTTTCTTCTTAGACATCTGCTACTCTATACTGTCTTTTTAGCCACATGTTTCATCTTAGTCTTTCTCATTGATTCTTTTTCTTTACTTATCATTTAAATGCAAATATTCACCAAGATTTATCTTTAATAATATTCTTTTCTTAATCTATATCTCTTTCTAGATTTCTCATTCATTATTGGCTGTATCTTGATGGAAAATCTAATGGCCTACGAAAATCTCCACTTAAATGTCCCATGAATAGTCAAATTCAACATTTCCTGAACAACACTTTATCTTCCCATCCCATATCCAACTATTTTGCCCAATTTTCTTTAACCCACTGGAAATGCAGAATCCACCCAGTCTCTCAAGCCTGAAGCTCAAGATGTTTTCAATCTTTATTTTCTCCATTTTGACCATATCCAATTAAACATCAAGTCTTATCTATCTCATCTCTCAGATATATTTGATGTAGCCACTTAGTTTTGTGTCTTCAGATCTCTTAGGTAAATTTTTGTGTTATTTCCTGAGCGTCTTATCTCTAATCTTCTGCCTGACTTTACTAGGTAAATTGCTTTTTTTCAAATGCAAATCTAATTCCTCTCTGCTGCCAACTCTGCCTTAGGTCTGTATGACCCAGGCCCAGCTCAATCACCTAATTACATTCAAGGCCCTTGTTGATCTGGCCCACAAATATGTCTCCAGCTTTCTCCAGAAATAATGAACTACTTCTCCTCTGAATTTGTTATATTGCATAATCCTCTCTGCCTGTGTACTTGCTGTTTCTTTTTCCTATTGTGCTTTTCCAATTTGTCCATCTGGTAGTCACTATCTATACATTTAACTGCTGCTGGGAAGGTGCTCCCTGACAGAGTCAATCAGTTTTTTTTAATTTTTTTCTACCTGCTTACCATCTCCACACTTCATTATTACAGCTACTATCATGGTTAATAATCGCTTATTTACATTCTGCCTCAGACTTGACACTGTCATGAGGACAGGAGCCAGGATTTACATATTTTCCCATATCTTTACAGTGTCTGGCATATAGCAGCTGCTCTAAAATATTTAATGACTTAAAATAGTTCTATTAGATCTCTGACGAGCATGGCATCTCACAAATGAACCACAGATCAGCTTAAAATGACTGAAAAGAAAAGAAAAAAACTTTTTAACCTATAATGTGTCCCAACTGTGCTAACCTCTGAAGACACAGGTAATGAGATCATAGTCCTTGTCTTCAAGAAGCGTAGAATCCAGGAGTCATCAGAATGTCTTCCTCTCCACCCTGCAGAGGCCATGACTTCCTGCTCTCCTGTTGCTCTGCATTCTCTCTTCCTTGTTTTATGTGGTTAGTTTGAATTTTGTGCTAATCTGAATTCCTCAGGAACACCTTCTACCACCTGCTCACTGATCCATGACCTGTTCTTCTGACTGAATTGCATTTTAAAGGTCCCTGGCTTGACTTTGCTGGTCTTAATGCTGACTGCCGTGAAATGACCTCCATCCCAAGTGACTATCATTCATGTTTTTCCAAAAAAAATACAATGTACTTACAGTGTTAATGTAAATAAGCCCCATGTCATATTAGCAAATATGGCAAATGCAAGACCAGTAGACCAGAAATAGCCTGCCTCTTGTTATCTTGTGCATTCATGTGCACCAAATTGGAATATTTCTTTCCTCACAGGTGGGAACAGAGTCAGAGGCCATCTTGTGTGGCCCTTGCTCACCAGTCCTAAGCGACCAATAATTAATTTAGGCCAATTGTAATTACTCCCTTGTTAACAGTAGTTTTTCTGCACTTTCCTCAGTTGGCTCTGGAGACACACTGTTGAGTGTGATGAATGACTCCTGGCACAGAATGAAATCTGAGCCCTGTGAAAGGACAGACAGGAGAAGCTGCTCTGTGCCTCACTAATGAATTTATAGGCTCAACACTCTCATCTGAAGTGTGGTGGAGAGGTTCTCCGAGAGCTTGAGACCATGTTGCAAAGAAGAAAAGATTCTCTTTCTTTGACTTTCTGCATCCTCTAAGCCCTCACTTTGTGCTTTATGACAAGTTATACTGCACGAAGAGAAGGGGCACTGTGCTGAAGAACAGGAAAGACCTAAGGGAAGGAGGATATTCAGATTTACCTGAAAACATATTTTTGCCCAGGACGTAGAAAAAGGAGAGAGGGGAAAGGAAGGATAAATAGAAGAAGGCAGGAAGGATGAATGGAAGGAGGAGATAATTTGTATTATCACTTACTATGTACTGAATTTAGGAATAGTGGTATTCAACTGCCTTCCTCCCAAACTTCTGCATTAAGATTGTGAACAAGCAGATCAATTCTTCCTCTCCTAAAGAACATTGAAGGAGGCCTCTAATATATCCAGAGAATCAATGTAGCCTCATCCTCAGCCTTATCTTTGCCCACATATATGTGGGGTATTACCACAAAAATGTCAAGAAAGATAAAAATGACTAATACGAGGATCTGGTTATCTTTTCTAATAGAGTTATAAGAAACACAGATTTTCTTTCAATCACAAAAAAAAAATTTTTTTTAGGGTAATTCTAGCGTATTTTTTGGAAATTTCCCAGACAACGTAACTGCTGAAAATTATTTTCTACCTAATGTGAAACTGCTTAAAAAAAGATTGCTTTGGAGTTAAGGTCTTGTTTGTGATAATACCATCCAGCCCAAGACTACAGGAGACATATTCTGTATTGATAATGTCAGGAGGTGAAGGCAATTTTATAATTATCTTAATAAATTTTATCTAGAAGAAGTAAAGACTAGAGAGGGCAAGGCTATAATTAATAAAGAAGAACAGTCGCTGATGTAGCTCAGAGAGAGGCCCATTTGGTCATTTTTGTGATTCAGAAATATTCATGTTTTTGTCTATATTCAGATAAGATCAACACATGCTGTCTTTTGTCTTGATCCATCTTGGACACAAGGGTACATTTCATTGGCTGATGTTGAGGTTTAATGGTTATTGTTTTTGCTCAACAGGAGAATAGGCTGGCAATGCCAGGCTAACCCCCAGATGTCAGGGACCACTTTTACACATGTAGAAGCTAGAATTCACTTAAGTTAAGGCAAAAGGATAGAGTTTTATTGCATAATTTAGAATTCAAAATAAAGGCACATTTATTTCAACTTTCTAAAGGCATATAAAGGAAACCTAGTTTTTAATGTTCAATCAAAGTAGAAATAAACTGACTTCAAGCTGGTAACGAAATCTATCTAACAAAAATAAATAATGCAGTCATATCTAGTCATTGAGGATATTCTGGGAATGATTCTGCATATTCACAATTTTTATATTGTTATATTTTAACCTGTGATGATATATTAGTATGCCCACATATTTTGTTATATTTCTAAATAAAATTATTGGGAAAAGGCGTCATTTTACATACATTTTTTATATAAATCTTGTATTTAGAGTAAAATATAAAATAAATATATCTACTGAAAATACAAGAACATTTTATTTTGGTTGGAGAATTGTAATGGGATCAAGTTTGTTGTACTTTCCCAGGATTTTGAAGAGTTCTGCTTAGTAAAGTCTGGGTCACAGTGTGAACCTGGGTACATGTCCCCCTCAACACAACAATGAACCATCCATTGAATTCTAAGTGTGTCTTGGTGGTCTTGGGCTTAAGGGCATGAAACACATTATATCTTAGCTCCAACACATGTTGTAAACCAGTTTTGCTTTAGGTAGAAAATAATTTTCAACAATTGTATTGAGAACATAGGCGATTAGAGAATACTTATCTGCAGTTTGAAAAAGCTAGTTTTCTTTGAACTGGTCTTCAAAATGCTTACTTTTCAACTTCAAATTGCTAGCTGCTGTTAAGTATAAAGTTTCATAAATATACTTTGTATATGCCTTGGTTTTGTAAATACTAAAATAATGTTTTAAAGGTGGAGACTACAAAAAAGATAAGACACAAGCTATGAAAAGTAAAGCAAGTTGAAAAGTCAAGTGAGTGCTGTGAACACTCCTAGAATCAACTGATCAGGTGAATGAGTTGGGGACATACTTGATATTATATTTACAACTGGCATGTTACTTTTTAAATATTGCATAAATTTGCATTTAAAAGTGTTCTTCAAAGATTTCTAAAATTATTTAATCCTTCATGAATAGAACAAATTGTTGTTTCTGAGAATTTTGCTAAAGTGCTTGACAATGGACATTTAGAAAATAGTTCAATAGTTCAAAAATTCAATTTTTGAACCTGGTAGAGTAGTTTATCATTATGAAGCACAATATTATTATTTTTATGTATTGGAATCATCCTTAATATGATAAACATATAGTTCCTCTCCTGTAAATGAATTCATCTTTGGGGCAATTTTTACTTCAAATATAACCTCAAACACGAACAATTTATCATATAATATTTCCACTGCAAGTTCATGCTTTGCAAGAAAAGCTATTTTTCCTAAGTAGGTGCAGGAGAAATACTAATATTTGTTCTTTGAAAAAAGATCATGAAATGGAGATTGACTCAAGCCAATTTGAGCTACTTTAGACACAAATTCCTAACATGTTCCTTTCCCAGGTCTGAGTTGAAAAGAATCAGGACATTGTGGCAACTCTAGCAGAAAATCTTTTCTAAACCTTTCTACACACTCTGTAGATATTGTTGGCAGAAAAAGTTGTGTATGCATGTATGTACTGGTGGCATCTAAATAAAAGGGATTATATTGATATGATACTGTGCAATATCAGAATGATTTGACCTTCATTGTAAAGGAGTCTCAATGAACTGCTGCAGATTTGAAAAATAGATCACCTCGACATCTCCATTAGCCCATTTTTATGAAAACATGAAGTTAATGGGTCTAAGTGATGATTTGAACTCTGACTGGCTCAGTTTCCCTGAGAATCTTCCTTGAAGTTCAAGGATGGTACTTGCTATTCTTGCTGAGATTATAGAACCTTCCCATATTTTCTAAACCTACGCTAGAAGCCCAGGAGCGTGATGGTTAGTGAAGACACTCAGGTCATGCAAAAGATGTTCAGTTTCAAGAATCATGAATGATACCTTTTGAAAGTCTGTGGTTGTTTCAAAAGGTAAAAATTAAAGTTTTTATTTAACAAGTACTTACATTATATCAGTCATTCTAAGTACCTTCTGAATATTAAGTTATTTGCTATTCATAGCAACTTTATATTTACCCCCTTTTACACCTGAGAGAAGGTAAGTATTTCACACAAAGAGATCAGATACAAACCCAGGTATTCTGGAATCCAGAATCCAATTCTAAACTAAATTATGCACATAGATTTTACTATTTGTACACCAATTCTCTATCAGTATAGCTCTGGAACTATACTGTATAAAGCAGAGCAGGCACTTCCTTACACACTAGTTAAATGAATAAGTAGTTATCTGTTGAGGATGTGAAATTATTAGGGATTTCTCCTGATGCTCAGCAAATATTTCAGCAGGTCTTGTGTTGTTTCCTTCCTTGTGACTTCTTTTTTTCTGTAGTTCAGGTAAAATTAAATTTCAATTTGGAAAAATGATTCAGTGGTTCTGAAAATATTATACCTTTGATTCAAACTTCATTTCTAAGTGAGATTTAAAAAAAAAAAAACACTTGAAGGGATAGAAAAACATAGATAGAAGTAGATCATCTGGAAGACTGTATTTCAAGCAATTTTGATAGCTGAAAAGAATGAATTATCCTGATACACTGGAGAAAGAAGCTATAAACTAAGTTTCAGTGTCTGTGCTCTAGGACCCTGATTATAGATTATTATACTATATATATAGTATATATATAGTATACATATATATAGTATATATATAGTATACCATATAGATGCTGTAGATATATGACTAATATTTGACTGGTGAGATTGTTTGCAAAACTTGGAATAAGGCTAACATTTGAGTTAGTGGCTGACATACAGTGGAACTTGTTAATCATTAATAAAGAAATTTAATACCATATATGCTACTCTGCACAGGTATTTCTATTTCAACAAGTCTGCATTTCTTATAGACTCCTAGATGATGCTCAGGCTATTGACTGTAGGTTCCCTTTTTACGTAGTGATGTTCTAAATCACCAAGAGTTATTTCCTATGTGTCTGCATATAAAAATGAGTGCTGTTCCATCACCTTCTACAGATAGTCATCCTCACCAAGTGCAGATCTTCAGAGGCCTCTCATTGCTCTTGAGGCCAAGATGAAGAGTCTCAGAATAGTTTTACAAAAACTTCCTTGAGCACCTCTATTCCAATTCAACTTCATTCTAGGACAATTTTACTCTTTATATCCCCCTCTAACAACTTTAACATACTTTTATTAAGTGTAATTTTATGAAATGTCACCATATAAATTAAGAGTTGAATATCAGCTATTTCTTACAGTTCAACCTATTCTTGAATAAGCTGCCCCACATAAGATTGTTTTAATAAGAAGACATGATCTGTTCTTCCTTGCCACCCTATCATCCCTACTCACCCTTCCAATCTCAGTTGAACAATCCTCTCTTCAGGGAAGCTTTCCAGACGCACCTAATCAAGATAAATCTCCCTCTAAGTGTGTATTATATCATGCACTTCTTCTTTGCACTACCACAGTTGTAATTTGAGATGATTGCCTTATTATTGTCCCTTTCCTTCACTCAAATGCAAGTTTCAAGATGTCTGGGATCATTTGTATTTTGTTCATTGATGCCCCTAGTCTCTGATTCAGTGTCAGCACATAGGAGGCACTTAATGGTTGCCTAGTGAGTTAACTAACTACGGTAGAAACAGTGTAAGTACAGTCTACAAGTTACCTCCTCTGAACTCTAAGGTGAATCTGAGAAGGAACTAATGTTCTAGAGGGAGCTGGTAAGGGGATCTAAAAAGTTTGTGTCCTTCTGTAATTATGATCCTTTTGTATAGGCTCCTCATGTCCAAGTTGGCTTATATCACATATTACATTAACTAAACTAAATATAAATATAATAATAATCTACATAAAATGAATTATGACAAATTTTCATAGTGCATTATAATTTATAAATCCTGATGCACCCCGGTATAGTAGCATCAAGGTCAATTTCTTCTGAAGGAGCCCAAGCCACATATACCTGGGTTCAGGTCCAGGGTCTAGGGGAGATGCAACAACTGTGAACCACTAAATGAAGATGAAGTGTTCTTTCTCCTCTCAATAAAAAGAGATGTGCTTAAAAAATAATAACTAATACATCTCTTTCACTCACGTTATCTTATTTGAACATCCTAACAATCACTTCTAAGGGATTGCTAAGTATGGCAGATATCATCATCTCTCTTTTATTAATTTACTTTAATTGAGGTGATAAATACAGCAGGACAAGTACTTTAATTTCTGTTGTGAAACCTGGATTCTTTCTATTATCAGTGCATATCCTAAAATCAGAGTAAAATATCCCTCCCCTTGAGTCCTGTTTTCTGAGGCAGGAGGTGGAGCAACATTGTTCTGACATTAACAACCCACTGTCATTGGGTCATAAGAATTTAAAGTCTGTTTGGGACTCTGTGGCTGATGGCTCATATATCATATAACTATTTTATTTTTAGATAATTTTAGATTTTCCAAAATTCCAAACTGTTAAAGACAAAAAAATTTTGAACATGGCAATGCATACACTGATTTACATGTTTTATGTAGTTTATCTGATCACTTACTTTTAATTAGGATATTTTGCATATTGATATTGAAAAGAATTGGCTCATAAGGAACTACTGATTGCTACTTGCCGAGGCATTTTCCAAATGTTTTACAGTCACTGACAGGTAGACCTGCTAATTCCGTAAGTCAGTTCAGGGTCATTAACGATGGACTTAGAGACTGGCCAGAGAGAACCTTAGTGAGAGGACAGCATGCACTACCCCAAAACAGAGCACTAGTGTCAACCCTTAGCCGTTAGATAAATTGGAAACTCAAATCTGTACTACTAATAGCACGAACAGGTATTTGGGTGTTCTGACCCTATAAAAATTGAATAATTTGATCATTGAAGTCCTCACTATATAAATATCTACTCAAGATGCATTTCTTTCTAATAAGAACTTTCTAATATAAGGATCAAAACCCAACCAAACTTCCTCCAATTTGTTCAACTACTATTAAAAGCCAGTGTCAGTAAGAGGATCACTCTTGTACTGAAGTTTAGGTCTTCAGGAAGCTGGATAAACAAAGTAGGTAAAGATAGATTCATCTCCGATTCTTGAAGTAAAGCTTAAGAAATAGGCCCCTTATTATGATAAATCAGTCATTTCAATAAAATATGGAAATGCTGGTGGGAAGGCAAGGGGACCTCCACTTTAACTTCCCATCATTACATTTTTGGTTAAGGACTGCAGAATTCCAGGAGCCACAGCTCTTGACTATTTTTTCAGGTAAACGAATGTGGTGAAAACTCCCCCACATGAGTTCTCATCACTTCATCCATTCTACAACTCACTTTTTGTGGTCACATCTTTTGTCTCAGAGATTTTTGGGCTAGTCAGCTGAGCACAGGTGAGGAATGCCCTCCAACTGGATCCAAGGCAATTTTTCTGAAGGAAAGTAGAAAACAGATTTTTTTTTTTTCTAGAAATACAGCCCTAAGCCCTAGGGAGGAAATGTCTCTAGATAACTAAAGGTGGTTGCTTATATATCATTCTGATATCTGTGGTCAAGTAGATGCTGTCCGAATTCGCAGTCTGAGCCTTAGCAAAGTTTCAATGACTTAGACACCTGTACTCTTGTTTTTAAGAAGTATGGTTCCTTGAAAAGACAAGAACATTTCAACTTAATGTTAACTACATATAAAGACAGAATGTATACTCTTGATACGGTGGTGCTAAAGCCTGGATTACTGAGAAAGTTTCCAATCAACTTCAATATTGACCCCATGTAATATTAACAGATTGTCATTTCCCAAATTGGTATTCATTATGTTGATTCATCCGAAAGTTTTAACGGCTGCTATTTAATTACAGAATAAAATCCAAACTCTTCTCTCTGGTATTAAAGATTTCCCACCATTATGACTTTGCAACATGATGACCCAGTACTTAGCATTGTAACCTCTTTTGTCTACCTAAAAATCAAAACAATAGCTGTCATCATTCATTTAGTCAACGAAATTTTCCTGTGCACCTGCTATGGCCCAGGCATTATTCTGGGCACTGATAATTGTGTCTCTGAATAACACAGATGAAGTTCATAACTTTAAGACATTTAGGCTCTAGTGCAAAGAGAGAGACAGTAAACAAGCAAATAACAATTTAATGGGACAGGTAGTGATAAGGGCTATGAAGATGAATAAAGCACTGAAAGAGATAGATGTTAGGGAGATATTTTACACTGAGTGGGAGGAGGGGTGGTCATGGAATTCTCTGATGAAGTGATATTTGAGCAAAGACCAGAAGGAAGTGAGGTTATAGGTCATGAGGATAAACAGGTGAAGAGCTTTCCAGACCTAGGAAATATCACATGCTAAGTGCTTGCAGAGCAGTGTTCAGATTCTGAATATATTTTGAAAGAGGAGAGGCCAGGGTTGTGAAAAGGTTAGATACTAGATAAGAAAGAAAAAGAAAAGTTAGGAATAATTCTAAAAATTTAATATGAGCAACTGAATGAATGGAATTTTCATGGTATGATTTGGGGATTAGTTTTAGAGGTGGAGGCTAGGAAATAAAAAGTTCAATTGGGGATATAAGATATTGAGTAAGAATTTAAGATACTCAAGTTAGGGGAGCTCTCTGTATTGAAGATAAAAATGAGAATTTGTCAGTAAACAAATGGTATTTAAATCAGTGGAGGTGATTGACATCCCTTAGGGTATGAGGGTATATAAAGTAGAGGAGACGAGGTCTGACAATATCATGAAGAGAAACAGGAAGCAGCAAAGGAGTTAGAGAAAGAAAAATCAGTGATGTGAAAGGACTGCCAACTCAACTGCTTCCTCTCTGCTCAAGCTCATGTCAATCTCTCTATGGAAATGCTAGAAATACCCTCCTTAATCCCTTGTAATTACTCACATTTTACCTGTCCATCCCAGTCCTGCACTTAACTATGTGTTCGTTGTGACTTTTGTTTTACATAACAAGTTAGCTCTGTTTTAGCACCTTCTAGATGACATTTTTCCTAATGAATCAATATAATTTTCCATTTCCAATGCTGTCCTTTGATTTCATTTTGTTAGCTGATTCCTTTTTAAGTGTTTCTAAGCAAGTAAATCCTTCTATTACTTCTCAGGTATCAGACCTCAAGTGTAAATACACATGAAATTGGGACCACTAACCTAGAAACAAATGACAAATAAACTTTGGGGTATTTAGATTGGGGGATCCAATTCTGATATGGCTCTAGCACCTGGAGGTGTGGAATTTGTGGTCATCACGCTATGGCACAAACTTAGTAGCTCTTATATGTATACACACATACATACATATATGTGAATAAAATAAATTATGACACTAAGAAATGTGTAAAGCAATGCCTACCTTCATATGTCACTTTCCAAAACAACAAATAAGCCAGCAATTAGTGACAACTTAAATAGCAAAAATGCAAAAGTTTAAGAAAGCCATTTAATATTCTAAAACTGATTTTGCAGTTTTAAATTTTATTTTCAATACATTGTTTATAAATGGTCTAAAAAATATGCATTGTTGGTTAGTGTAATTAGTGTTGTGCTATTAAACAGGAGCAAAACATGACATCTTGTCTATCAAAATAAAAGATAACCCCTGAGCCAGGCCTGGACTAGCACAAAGTCAACTCAGAGCCGGCAAGGGGCAAACACATGTGGGACACATTGAAAACTGACTCTGAACGCCAATCTGTAAAAATAAGAGTAAGGATGCCTCTCAGCTGACTAAGCACAGCTCTCTGAAGGCAAAGGGCAGTCTGCAAGTAGCGACATCTGCAGACCTGCTTCCCTTCTCTCCCCAGAGACATTCAATTATTATATGGAGCTTAATTTTGACTTGAATGAATAATTTAGAGAAAACTATTTTAGACATTTGGTCTCTGATACATGCAGTTAGTATACTACATAAAATGATGCTTTTCCCTAAGATTGGAACTTCAGAGGAAGAACTATTTTGAATCTACGCTTGTGAAAATTTCAAGTCATTTGACATGAACTGATCATAGCAGGTATGTTCTCAGAACGTGGGATGAGCCCCAGGTCTTTGTTAAGTGAGGGACCAAAAGGAAGCTATATGGCATAGGTGACTTTTATTCAGACTGCCCAAGGTGGACAGACTCACTGTGGTCTTATTTAAATGCTCTAGGAGGAGCATAAATTCAGCAATGATGGATGATCTGATTGAGTCTTTATGTATTAAAAGATATGGCTGGTTTATTTGGCTTAAAGTTAGTGACTTAAATGCATTTTTTAATCAACGTTCAGCTTCAAGTTATCTAGACTGTTTTTCTTTTTAATAGTTTGAAAAAATGTTACTCTATAGAGTTAAGTGTTTTCTCATACTTATTCCAACTTTACTAAATCATAACCGAAACAGATGAAAATTGAGATTAGCACAAACTTTTCCTTCACCATTATGTGCAGGTTGAAATATGGTAAATAATCATTTCAGAAGGGAAAAATACAATGATAGAGAATAGACTATACTTGTCAGTGGTTTTTCCTGAAGAGCTAGATTTTAGATATTATATTGATTGTATTGTATTACACAATAATATAGAATATTATTGAAACTGAGACAGTTATAGTCTAGTAATATATCACTTTGGCTTCATGGACTTAAAATTGAACTTCTAATGTTTATTTACATCTGTCGCTGTATCTTTGTTTCATAGGTTTAAAAACTAATCCTGAGAGTCACAGAGGTTATATTTTATTTAAATGTTATATTGTCTACATCTTTCTCTTGTTAATTTTGTGCATTATATTCTGGCAATGAATTCTGTTTATTTTCAAAGAGTATAGTTCCTTTAGTGAATAAAAATTTAAAGTTAAATGAAGACATCAAATTAAACATATTTTTAGTTAATGAAAACTACAAACCCATACTAGCTTAAAAATGTTACCCTTATAATTTTTTAATCTTCCTTTCTCTCATTTATGTGAGTTAGACACAATATAAATCAATTTGCTTGTTAGTAATGCCGTATTTTGATTTATTTTCTTGAAATTTTTATTTAAATAATTCTTTGTCTAAAAGAGCATGTCATCAGTCAAAATAATGCTATCACTTCTAAAAATATTTTCATTTTCTGACATACACCAAGGTGCCATAAAGTAGTGTTGACAACTCCATCTTTAGCATCACACAAATCTTATACAGATACAGCATCAGAAAACCACACAGTCTGTATCCGGGCTTTGACAAAATTGAAACATGGCTTTTCTAGCCACAGATAAGGTTTTGAAATGTTAGTCACTGAAAAGGTGATAATAGAAACCAGGATCAAATGCATGTACACCTTCACCTTTGGACACCTGTGGTTTTGAGCCACGCCACTTTAATAGAAGATATTGCCATTGGCCTCTTGGCAGGCCGGGATACAACAGGAAAACACATGGCAGGCGCAGTGTGAGAGGTGCTGGTAGGAGGGCGCTGGAATTGAAAGACTGTGAAGCAAGAGCACACATCCTTACAAACGGAGAACGAGGACTCAGGGTTGGAAGATCTTGCCACAGAGATCAAAGCAACACACCATCTTGAAAATGGCACCAGTAGCTAAGATGGAAACTACCAAACGTTTCAAAGCAAGTAGAATCTTCCCTTCTTGTCCTCTTCTCCTTCTTCTCCTTTTTATTTTAATCCCTACGTGTTTGGTGATTTCAGGCTGTTCTCAATTTTAAAGGGAAAATTTCCATAGATAGGAGGGGACAAAATCTCATTACATTCAACCTAGACATGAAATATTAAGCCAAAGGATTTTTTAAAAGACTTACAAAATGCATAACCAGAATGACCACGAATACTACCTTTAAGACAGAATTTATAGTCATTTACTTCTTAATGTTTCCTCCCCCATGCCATCCATTTTCAAACAAAGCTGAGTTTATGGCCATCATACGAGATTACATTCCCGTGCAGTCGCAGTATTTCTTCTTTAATGATTTATTTAAAAGGGCTTCACCATGATAGCTCTCCAACTTTGTTCCTTCCTGTATATCACTGTTTGGGGTCAAAAGCTGGGAAAAGGGCTGGTCCCTAAGGCCTAACATATTTCACCAGTGGAGACTCTGGCTTTTCACTTCTCTTTCTCTCCTCATCACTTTATGCTTAAAGAAGAACAGATGTGGAAACGTTTAGAAAAAGACTAATTGAATTTCACATAATACAATTTAACATTGTTTGAGGAAGTACCTAAATCAACAGCACATTTTCCAAAGTCCCAGCCTCGCCTAATTAGAACACCAAACGTGTGACTAATTGGCCACACTTCCACCAAAGGCTCTGCTGCAGATGAGCTGTCGCCCACTCCCCTCACACTGAGGTGAGCCAGTTACCCTAAATGAGCTGGGCTGAGCATAATGGGGAAACTCCGCCATGGCCAGAGAACAAATCCACGCGAAGCAGGAGAGAAACTGGAATGTTTACGTGGTGGCAGCACCCGGAGAATTACCAGGAGATTATCAGTACATAAATTAAGAGATACTTGGGGCTCCATAATTGGGACAGTTAATAGCCTGCTCTTTATCATTTCGGCTTCATGGTCTTAGAACTTGACATCTAATTAAAATATCATCTGGTATCATAAGTGAAGGCTCCACTTAACCCAAACCTCTCCCACTTGCAGATCTGGCTTTTGCATGCAACAGGAGGTTTCTCTCTTCCTCATTTTATTTCCTAATGGTGTGCAGGAGAGCATGTGGAAAACAAAGGATGTAATTAGAGCAAGAGGAGAGGATGATTCTGGACTCGGTTATATTGTAAAACCTTGAACATTTTGATTTAGGGAATCTGTCTTCCCCACTTTCTCCTCGTAGGCATAAACCCCACAGGACTAGAAGTGACTTTAAAAGTCATTTAGTACAACTTTCACATTTTATAGATGAGGATTCCAAGTCCAAAAGAGGTGAAATAATTTGCCTCCGGCAATATGACTCTTTGGTGGCAGACTGAGGACTAGAATAAAGTCTTCTGACATCTACTTCTGTGCCATTTATTCTTCCTTTTTTGTGCGGGAGCTGATGGGAAAAGAGTAACCAATAGTACAAGATTTCACAATCATCTGCTGATTGGAATATTTGTTCCATCATAATCATTTAAACAACAAAATAACCTCTTAGGTTATAAATTTGCTAGAGAAATGTATACAATATTCTAATTTGCTAGTGTAGACCATAGCGTCTGGGTAATTTTCAATCTAAATTAATTTAGATATGAATAAATTAATAATTCAGATATGACTAAATTACTAAAGCAATCACT
Organism: Solenodon paradoxus; assembly: GCA_004363575.1. Lineage (NCBI taxonomy): Eukaryota > Metazoa > Chordata > Mammalia > Eulipotyphla > Solenodontidae > Solenodon > Solenodon paradoxus. The sequence goes on along the minus strand of RJWH01000396.1, from coordinate 175,330 downwards.
AATCTTTAAATCTTGTCATTTTTCTTTTTTTGTATGATGAAAAAAGATAGTGAATTCATTCTTTGACAGGAATGCTTTTATGAACACACAGCTGCTTTAGACACAAGTTAAAGAGAAGTGCTATTCATATTGAGTTTGAGACTGTTAAATCTGTTTTACACTGATAAAAAAAAACAATCTGACTTTAAACTGTAAAACGTTTAGAAAAACCCATGTTTGAATGACATTTACTTATTGTTAATGTATAGTATGTGGGAGAAATTTTTAAGCTTTTTCCCTGCCACTTGGATTGTGATTTTTATACTCCTTTCTTTCGCAATTAGTTGATGAAAGGTGAGGGGTTAGAAATAAATGTAGCATACTCACAATAAATTATGATTATTAAAGAAATTTATAAATATTCTTTACTACATAGAATAAGCCTGCTCCTGTGTTTTTCCATAAATGAAGACAAACTAGAGTTGAACATACCTATTCAGAAGTGATCTCTAACTTCCACATGCCAATGAAAACAAAGTCTTAGAATTACTCTTTCTTAAGTTTAATCAAAGTTTTAGAAAACTTAAAATGAAGTTAATAGAAGAAATCAAGATCCGATGTCAGCAAAATGTTTCATGCACTAGAAATCTCGAAAGTTCCTTATTGATAAATAACTTTGTTCAAGTAGAAGAATACTTTCCTAGAACCGTTTTTACCTTGATAAACATGTGTGAAGAAGAGTGATTGTGACACTGATGGGTCCTAAGGGACAAGCAGAAAATAAAACCAGGTAAAGGTGTTTTAACTTACTAATAACAAAATAGGATTTTCCGTGGGATAGTTTAATCAACCCTGTGATGTGGCCAAAGAGGTCAAAAAGTGAATATATCATTTACAAAGAATCAGCCTTGGGAAAATTCCTTCAGTTCCATTTGCTTCAGATTTTAAGTACAAATGAACAAATGGACTGTGGCATGATTGTGTGTCAGCATGGTAGATTTTAGCCATTTCTCTTCTTTCCCCTGTGCTCACCACAGCCAAATGGACTGTTGGGTGGTCAGAATTTGTCATGAAGATAGACAGCCACTGGGAAACAGTGCTGATGGGTCCTCTGGGCTGTGATCCAACACTTGGCTTCACGTAAAGGAACACTTTATGTCACCATATGTAACATGGCAGCAATAAAGTCCCTTCCTTCCTCCCTTCCTCCCTTCCTTCCTTCTTCCCTCCCTCCCTCCCTCTGTTTCCCCATCTCCCTTCTTTTAATTATCTCATTGAGATTAAACTGAGAACATCTAAAACTTAGAAAAATATTTTTAGCTTTTAAGAAGAAAGACCATGCAAATACAGGAATTTACAGATCTAATGCCCCAGTAAGAAGTGATCCGTGACTATCTTTAACATTGATTACATTGCTCTAGTTTGCATAATGAGTTTAAGTGGCACTAATGGACAAAACATACAGATAGAGTAAAACACTCTACAGAGAATAAGCCCACAGACCATCAAATGAAAACAGAGGCGGGAAATCTAGAGGTTCCATCTGTAAGAGGTATAACACCTCTACTTCTCTATCTTCAAGTCTGTCTTCTCTTTTTATTACTCTCACCTATTCAATTTTGTGGTCTTTCTTATAATTCCTCATTTCTTTTCTGGAGCACATCTTGCTTTGTTAGAGTAATGAGAAAAAGACGTGTCCTAGATACATATTAATAGAAACACACATTTTCCCCTTGTTTCCTTCTATGTACGCACATCAAAAATAGAAGTCTTCTGCAACTTTTATATCAAAGCAAAGTATTTTTAATTAAAGCTTGGATCTCCTCTGAACTATGAAGACTAGACCAGACCAAGGACTGCCACATCATTTTTCTCCTCATTATCACCTCGTTAAGATCCCAGAACATGCCTCAGAGGCAGGGGGTTGCTTAACAAGGTGATAATGAGGAGAAAATGTCTCCAGCCTATTTGGGGCACAGCCCATGCCAGGTCAGATGATGGCAGACCAGGTTGGACTAGAGCAAAAGCACACTTTCCTACTAAAATGTTATTTTCTGAATGTGCTGCGCTATTTTAAGGTATATTGTTTTTTTCCCATTGCTATTGGTAAATCAAAATGGGGGAAAAATGGTGACTTAAGCCTAAGACTTTCAAGTAGAGACCGCAAGCTGCTTCCTAATTCACCTGTTTATCCTTAATAATGTGATCCTTGCTGCTCAGATGGGCACTGCCATCCAGGTAAGACTATTCATAGTCCTCCATGAATCTAGAGCACATGTAACTATGTTTGACATTTAAATAGAAACACTTCTACAACCTCCTGGAAGTATCTTAAATAGAGGGACTTGTCTTTCCTTTGTTTCTTTCTCTACCCTTGCTAGAGGGTGGATGTGATAACCAGAACACAAGCAGCCAATTTGACAATGAGATGCTAAAGCACAAAGACAGAAGGAAACTGGGACTTGATGACCATACAGTACCAATTCAGGCAGACCCCTGGGTTAGGTTCTTTTATCTTCAAGATAACTAAAGTTTTCTCTTATTTAAACTAGTAGTTTCTGGTGGTGGTGGTATTGACACCTGAATTGAATTCAAGTCTACTATACATATTTTAAAAGATTGATTTTTTAAAAATTTTTGTGGTACTGTGTTTAAATCTAATCCAAAGTAACTGTTCCTTCATCCTCAGTTCTTATCTGTCACCCAAGTCAGAAAAATTGGAAACAGTGGTGTGTGAAACTCTCACACTAACTTGCACAAGTCAATTTTTAAATATTAAAAGTTTGCAAGCCAGACACAAACACATTCATTAAATTTGAATTATAAAAAGTCATAGTTTGGTAGATTAGGTTAAATAAAAGTTACTTGAACATCCCTATTTCCTAATGGATTTACTATTTTTTAAGTTTTTAAGTTTAAATCGGACTTGTATGTTGAAAATACTATATAATGATATATTACTGGGCATTTCCCCCCATCTCCCTATTTAATGACATGACATAGGCTGATTGAAGTTAGACATAGTGGGAATAATTTTGATCACAGAAATTGACAAATATTACAAATAAGGACCTGATGTTTGGTGGTTGTCTAGGCTTAAAATGTGAAGGAGAAAATGCTAACACAATTTAATTTTTAAAATGTGTCAAAACTAGTGCTGAAAGAGTTTTAACAAATTGTTATATAATATAATAGAAATCGAGTAATAGTGTAATAACAGACTACTTACCAGATTTAGTGAAAATAATTTTATTGGCTGAAGTGTTAATAGATGGGAATACAACTGCATTCATCAAATCACAGTTGAATGGCAGTTGTAGATATATAGGTTAGCCACAGATATAAGAATTCAGCAAAGTTTAATGGAACTATTCTGTAAAAATAAATTGTTTATATGGAATTTACAATAAGAATATTGTATATTTATTATTTGTAAATTCTGACCTACACAAACTTTATATCAGTAATATTAAAAATAAGCATATGTATTTACATAAGAATTTGTTTTCAGACAGTTAGTTGTTTCAGAGAGTCAGGCAGAGTATCGATTTAGTTAGCCTCCTCCAAAGGAGCGCAATCCACACATATCCCAAGGACCTGGGTTTGTACCCAGGGATGAGGAGGGAAGGGAACAACCAGTGTGAACAACTAATTAAAAATAGAATGTTTTAAAAATATTTACCAGTTCACTACAAGAACCATCACTTATCTCTCCACTTCTTTCATCTCCCACATACAACTGTTTACAAATCTTCTGAATTTTAATTCAGAGATATCACATGAATCTATATGTATCTTTATTGTCTATATGTAATGCTATAGGTTAGATCTTCACTGCCTTTCTGGCTTCTTCAACTTTTGTCTCCTTCTAGGTCATGTTCCATACTGTTACCATTTGGGTTCTTTGGCAGGGCAGATGTTTTTCTGCCACTTCCCTGTGTAAAGTTATTTAGTGACTCTGTGGCCTGGATAATAACACTTCATCTTCTCTGTATGACTCAAGCTCCTGGCACTTCCCTTCAGTTGTTCTGAAAACCTAACCTTTTCCTTTATCCCACTGTCATTGACACACATTGACACAGTGTATTCCAGTCTTTTGTTTGCAGGTTTCTCTTCATATGATAATAAGGACGATGACTTAGCTATCTTATAATCCAAGTCCTTTGTACAAGTGACTGGCACTTGTAGGGGGTCCAAGATATATTTGTAAATTAAATGAAACAGAGTCACCCCAGCTACCAAAAATTCTCCAAAGTGCCTTTACCATTTTACATTTTCACCATCAATATATGAGGATTTTAATTTCTCCACAGGGCTGCCAAAATTTTTATTATGTGTCCTTTTAGTTATCTTAGTGCTGTAAAGTACTAGCTCATTGTGGTTTTCAACTGCACTTCCGTAATTGCTAATGATACTGAGCATCAGTTTATATGCTTGTTAGCTGTGTATACATCTCCTTTGAAGAAAAGGAAGAAGTCCAACTTTGTTCTTTGCTTATGATATCCAATTATAGCATTCTATATTGAAGACAATATTCCCCATTGTATTGTTTGATACTTAAAAAAAATAACTGTAAGAGTTTGTTTTAAAACTTTCGTGTATTTTCTATTGATCTATATGTCTATTCTTATGTCATTATCACCCTGTCTTGACTATTGTGTCTTTGTATTAAGATTTAAAATTAGTGAGTCTTCCAACTTGGTTTGCTTTGTCAAAATTATTTTGATTAAGTCTCTTGCATTTTCATATCAATTTTAGATTCAACTTAGCAACTTTTCAAAAAAATAGCTAGGATTTTGATAGAGATAGTATGAATCTGAATATCAATTTGGAAAATATTGTCATCTTACCAATACTAAATCTTCCGATTCATGAACATGGGATGAATTTCCATTTATTTAAGTCTTCTTTGATTTCTTTCAATGATTATAATTTTCAGTAAAACCTTGCACATTTTGTTGTATCTGTTCCAAAGTACTTTTTTATGCTATTGAAAATAGAATTATTTTCTTAATTTCACTTTTGGATGTTCATTTGAGTGTATAGAGGATATTTCTATATTGATCTTGCATCACACAACCATACTAAACTCATTTATTAAGGTTTTTGTTTTTTCCCCAGCAGATTTTTTTAGGTTTTCTGTACATATGAGCATATCATCAAGTCATCTGAGAACAGAAATAGTTTTTCTCCCTTTGCAATCTAGATGTTTTTAATTTGTTCTCTTGCCTAATTTCCTTGGCTAGTAGTCTAGCACAAAGTCTAATGGAAGTCGTAGTGGCAGAGATCCTAGTCTTGTTGCTCATCTAGAGGGGAAGAATTCAGTCTTCCTTCATTAAGTTTGATATAAATCAAACCCTTTTTATATGCCCTTTATCAGATTTGGGACATTTCTTTTCATACCTTCTTTGTTGATTGTTTTTCATTATAAAAATGTTTTGGATTTTGTCAAATTTTATTTATTTATTTATTGAGGTAAGTTATGAATTTGACTTTTATTATGATGAGGTATTACATTAGTTGATTTAACTATGTTAAACTGATCTTACACTCAATGACTATGTTTTGTTAGAATCAGTTTGCTAGTATTTTGTTGAAGATATTTGACTATTTATTCATAATGGATACTGATATGTTGTGTTCTTTTTTTGATATCTTTGTCTGTTTTGGAGATGAGGGAAATAGTGATTTCACAGCATGTATAGATGAGTGTACCTTTTTATAATTTGGAAGAGTTTGTGAAAGTTTGTGTTGCTTTTTTCTTGAATGTTTGTTAGAATTTACTATTAAAGTCATATTAACCTGGATTTTTCTTTGTTAAGAAGTTTAGATTATTCAATCTTTCCAGTTGTTATAAGTTCATTCAGATTTATAAACCTTCTTGAGTCAGTTTCAGCAATTTGTGTTTTTCCAAGAAGTTGTCTATTACATCTAGGCTTTCTACTTTTTTAGCATACATTTTATTCATGGTATTCTCATGCTTTTATTTATTAATTGCTTTTATTTCTGCAAGTTTGGTAGTGATGTTTTCTTTTTCATTTACTGTTTTAGTAATTGAGTCTTCTCATTTCTTTTGGTTAGACAAGCTAATGACATGTCAATTTTCTTGATCTTTTAAGATAACCAACCTTCAATTTATTTGATTTTCTCTATTGTTTTTCTATTCTTTCATTTATTCCTAGAATAAAATTTATGATTTCCTTTCTCATGCTTGTTTTTGGCCTTTTTTTTTTTTTTGCACTTCTTTTCTGTCTATATAAATGTATTAAGTTAAGTTACTCATTTCAGACCTTTTAAAATATAGATTTTTTTTTCATAATTTTCCTCTGGGCATTGCTTTATCTACATCTCATAAATCTTATTTTATTGTGTCTTTGTTTTAAATCACCTTAAAGTATTTTCTAATTTCCCTGTGATTTCTTCTTTGACCTGTGGATTTTGGGGGTTGTGTTGTTTAATTTACACATTTGTGAATATCTTTCTGTTATTGATTTCTAATTTCATTTCCTTGCAGTTGGAGAACAAACACTGAACAAATTCAAGACTAAAATGTATTGAAGCTTGTTAAGGGCCAGACATGTGGACTACCCTGAAGAACATTTCACATATATTTAAGAAATACTTGTATTATGCTATTATTGTGTAGAATGTTACAAGTCTGTTAGGTCTCATTGGTTTATAGGTTCAAGTCCTCTACTTCCTTGTTGATATTCTGCCTGGTTGTTTTATCTATTTTTGAAACTAGGGTATTGAAGTTTCCAACAATCATTCAGGAACTGCCCATTTCTCCCTTAAATATCGTCAGTTTTTGCCTCATATTTTGGGACTAGTTGATCATTTTTGTATTTTCTTGAATTTTCCTTTTGTTTTGATGAAATTTCATCATTTGCATCTAATAACTTTTTTATTCCTTTAAAGAGTATTTTTTCTAGATACCAGTAAATCTGCTCCAGATCTTTCATTATTATTGCTGCCTATTATAGTCTTTTTGTTTTTTAGCTTTCCATCTATTTGTACCTCTTAATCTAAAGTGTAGATAACATATAGGTTGATCTTTTTATTTTAAGCTTTACCGAGGTACTTGGCAGGCAGAGCATAAATCATTTTATATACATATGCATTGTAAATAATTCCCTGCATTGAATAAATTAGCATGTATATTACCTGATGTATTTCTTTTTCCTTTTGATGAATATTTAGAAACATGTTAGTTTTATGCTTTCAGCAAATTTCATTATAAAATACATTATGAAATACATAGTCACTTTGTTATACATTAAATCTACAGATCTTATTTATCTTAAAACTGAAAATTTGTACCATTTTATTAACTTCACCTATTTTCTCACTGCCCCACCCCCAAATTTTCTTCTCTGTTTCTATGGACATTATTTTTTTCCCCTTAGATTCCACGTAAATATGCTACCACACTGTATTTGTCTTTTTCTGTTCTCTGCCTGGTTTATTTCTCTTTGCATAATGCCCTTCGTTTTATCCATGATGTTACAATTGATGATGTATTTCTTCTTTAAGCAAATATATATAAAATTTATCCATCTATGTTCAGTCAGGTTGTTTTCAATTGTTGGCCTTTGTGAAATTGCTGCAAAAAACATGAAAGTAAAGATATTTCTACAAGATGATGATTTTGTTTACTTTGAAACTATACCCAGAAGTAGGATTTCTGGATCATATGATAGTTTTATTATTATTTTGTTATTAATTATTATTTCATGAGGGACCTCTATACTGTTTTCCATAGTGGCTGTACTAGTTTATATTTCCACCAGCAGTGTACTTGGGATTCCTTTTCTCTACATCCTTGCCAGCACTAAAGATTACACTAAAGATTATGGTGACATTTTGTCTCAGTTTTTCTTACCAGCTCCACAATAAGGGATTTTTCTTTTTTCTCATTTGTCTAATGTGTAGGATTTGCTAAACTAGTCTTTTTGTATTTTTGATGATAGCAATTCTAACAGGCGTGAAGTGATAGCTCAGTGTGGTTTTGATTTTCATTTCCCTGGTGATTAGGATTGTTGAGCACCCTTTCATGTACCTGTTGTAAATTTGTGTATCTTATTTGGAAGAACATCTCTTCAAGTCCTTTGCCTATTTTTTAAGACAAGAAAGAAGGAAAGGAGAAGAGGAAGAAGCATCCTTATTTATTTATTTATTTCCCTTAACCCAGGTCACAAACCCAGGTTGCAAACCCAGATCCTTTGGCTTTATATGGTCCAGATGCCAGCCTCAAGGTTGTGCCCTCCTTTATTTAATTTGTAATTGTATTATTTGGTGTTTTGCTGTTGAGTTGTGTGAGTTCCTTGTATATTTTGGATATTAAACCCACATCAGATATGTGGCTTGTAAATATTTTCTCCCATTTTACAGGTTATAGTTTCAGTTATTGTTGGTTTTCCTTGCTGTATAGAAACCTCGTTGTTGTTTGATATAGTCCATTTGTTGACTTTTGTTTTTTTCTGCTTGTGCTTTTGTTGTCAAATCCAAAAAATCATCTACAGGTCAATCTCATGGAGCTAACTACATGTATTTTCTTCCAGGAGTCTTATGGTTAAAAGTAAAAGCTTAAGTTTTTATTTTGAGTTGATTTTTGTTTATGGTATAATTTATGAGTTTAGGTTCATTTTTTCAAATGTGACTGCAGGTTAATAGACCATATATGCATGAGTTTATTTCTCAGTTCAGTTCCATTAAACTATGTGTCTGTTTTTATGATAATATTGTTTTGATTGCTGTAGTTTTGTAATGTACTCTGAAATTCAGGCCATAGTTCAGCTTTGTGCTGGGTGCTTTTCTTTCCACTACTCTGCACTGGGTCTACAGGCACAGGTGGGCGAGTCCTTGTATCAGAGCCTTTCTCAGTTTGTTATAACCTTTTCGGTTTATGAACTTATGCCTCATTATCTTGCAAAACTAGATGTTCTGGGGGCCACCATTACAGTTGTCAGTCTTAAAAGTTGTACTACCCAATGCGGGGTTTAAATTCTTTGCTCTTCAAGGAAAATACTGAGGTTATGAGTTCTCTTTATTGTGAGCTGTTACACTAAAGATTATGGTGACATTTTGTCTCAGTTTTTCTTACCAGCTCCACAATGAGGGATTTTTCTTTTTTCTCATTTGTCTAATGTGTAGGATTTGCTAAACTAGTTGTTTATTTTTGTTTTCCCAGAGTAAATTCTACATGTAACTATATATTGGATGTGTTCATGGGAGGAGCTAAATTCTATGTCATCATCTTAAATCCCATTTTTTTTAGAGTTGGATTTATGTCTGCCATGTTGACTTTAATTTTCAATAAGTTTTAACACTCCCACCCTCTGTTGTTCCTTTACTGCTTTCTTTTACATTATGTGGATATTTTCAAGCCTAGCATTTTGATTCTTTAATAATTTTTCATTCAAAAATATTTTCTTACTTATTCTATGACTTACAATATATAGCTTAACTTATTAGAAAATGCTTCAAATTTATGCTTCTTAAGTTCCAATGAAGTATTAAAACTTTACTGCATTCATTCCTTCCCCCAATCTTTGGTACTATTTATTGTTATGTCTATTATGTATACATGTGCATGCATAATAGGTAAACTATAGTCTATTATGTCTATGTTCTAGACACAAAAGTGCATTGATATGATTATTATTTTATATAATCTTATGTCTTTAAAAGAAACTGAGAGAAAATAAAGAGCAAATATATATATATATATTACTATTTGCTATATCAACTTTTTTTTTTAACTCTTCCTTGTTATCTTTGCTTCTTCCTATTGATTGTAGTTACTTGATGGTGCCATTCTCTTACTCCAGTATATCTTGTTCCCACATTCCAAATATATTTCATATCTATGTGTTATTGTACCAATAATACAATTATGTAAATATTGTTTTATTCATTTACATTTTATATCAGTGAAGCTGGTTTCATGGTGATGAATTCCTATAACTTTTGCTTGTTGAAAATTTCTTTATCATTCCTTCAATTTTAAGTGATAATCTAGCAGGATAGAAGTAGGTCATAAGTTTTTTCTTTCAGGATTTTGACTATATCATGCCATCCCTTCTGGCCTATAAAGTTTCAGCTGAGAAATCCACACCAGTCTTATGGGGACCACTTTGATATAACTTGTTTTTCTATAGCTGCTTTTAAGATTCTATCTTTATCTTGCATTTTTGACATTTTAATGATGACACATCTTGGTGTAATTTATTGTGTTTGGAACTCTTTGACTTCTTGGGTCTTGAGATCTGCTTCCTTCCTCAGATTAGGGAAGTCCTCAGATACTATTTCTTCAAATACAAATTTTGCTCCCTTCTTTCTCTGTCTTTTCCTTCTGGGCCCCCTATGATGTGAACATTTCTCCTCTGGATGTTATTCTATACGTCTCATTTGTTGTCTTCATTTCTTTTAATCTTTTTTTCCCTCTTTGCTGGTCTACTTGAGTACATCCCATTGCCTCTCTTCTAGCTCACTGATTCTATTGGAGACTTCTGCCAATCTGCTGCTGAACCCCCTCTATTGTGTTCTTTAGCTCCATGAATTCTGTTTTGAACTATCTCATGTTTTCTCCATCTTTGTTGTAGTTCTCTTTTTGTTCCTCCATTGTTTTCCTGATTTTAGAGAGTATCATTAAAACTGTTGTTTTAAAGTCTTAATCAGGTAGTTTGCTTAAGTCTGTGTCATTCAGATTTCCCCTGAGGTTTTGCTGAGGTCCATCTGTTCACATATATGTCTCTTTGATCTATTTACCATTCTGTGTTTATTTCTATGAATTATGCTTTCCTGAATAAAGGCCTTGTGTTAGGATATCATTGCACAGATCAACCTAAGTTTTCATCTGGAACACTAGACTTCTTTTAGTTGTGTGATCTAATCACTAGTTGGATTTGTTAAAGCCCTGTTTGATTTGGTGAGCCCTGTGTTAAGGCCTGAAAGTCTAGTATACAGGGTTATAGTTGTCATAGGGAAGGCAGAAGTTTCCCCCAAAATGTCAGGCCCAAGCAACAAAGCCCACGGAGCAAGACCAAATGTTGTGGACTCAGTCAGCAAGCAGACCACATTCCTAACACAGCATAGAAGAGAGAGTGCTTGAAGAAGCTGTTGTTAGTGGAGTACCCTCTCTTGTGAAAGTCCTTGAGTCCTCCAGAGGAGCAGCGGTCCCACCAGGAGGTGGTGAGCAAGCCCTGCTGTCTGAGGGTGGAATTTGAGGGAGTATCAAGCAGATAGGAAGCTATTTTGCTATTGCTACAGACAGGTTGGCAGAAGCTGCTATTCTGATGGAGCCCTTCCAAGTATTTTCCCTGTGAGAGAGGTAGAGAGGAATTGTCCTTGTCTGGAAACAGTTGCTTGACCTGGATAACTGTCTCTGACTGCCCACAGAAATGCAGCAGTAAGTGCGGACAACTCCGCACCTGTGCATTAATGATGGAGAGGGTGGGCACTTCTCCCCAGGAGATTTCTTATAATGGCAGCCTTCAGTTTCAGCACCCTGAGGAAGTGATTATCTCTATTCACTGAGGTACAAACCCTCTTTCCTCCCTGTAGAGGCCTGCCAGCTCAGTGACGGAAGATCAGCTCCCAGATATGCATTACTGTCTGCAGGAGAGAGCTCTTCATCTCCAGAAGTGAGCTGGTTTTGCCAGTCTCTCCCTATGGCCCCAGCATCTATGAACAGAGTAGTATGGCACCAAGACAGATTGGTCTCTCCTACCCTTTGTGGAGCTGTATGTTCCTTCTCTTTGTGGAAATGCTCATTTATTTCAAAGATTGTCATAGCTTAATTGATGTTTTCTTGATTGTGCTGTGGGAAGGAGGCGAGCCTGGAATTTTAACAGCTGCCCATCTTGGGATCAGAATCTTAAATCGGTAAAGAAGAGAAGAACTATGCAATTGTTCTGTCTTTCACAACTCCAGGGTTCATTTCATTACTTTTTCATATTTTCTCTCTTTTTATTGCTATTCTCTGAGCCATTATGATAATACCTTCCCTTTATTCTTTATTCATGATTTCGTTTAGTTCTTTAAACAAACTGACAATAGCTGCTTTGAAGTCTTTAACTGCTAAGACCATAATCTGGACCACTTAAAGTTTTCTTTTTCTATTTTTCCTGTATATAGGTTAACACTAGCCTCTTCCTTTGTATGTCCTGTCATTAAAAACAAAACAAACAAACCATCAACGACAGCAATAGCAAACTAAAATATACATTTCAGATAATTTACTACTGTAATTCTGCTTATAAATCCACCCCCACCCCTCAGAAATTATTGTGTTTGTGTGATCATTGCTAGAGACTAAATGTTTGTGTTCCCTCCAAATTCATATGTTGAAATCTAATCCCCAATATGATATTACCCGGAGGTAGCATTTGGGAGAAGTGATCAAGTCATAGACTGGTGCTGTCATGAGTGGGATGAGAGATTCCATGAAAAGGACCACAGGGAACTCCTCACGTCTTTTCCCTGTGAGGACACAGTGAGAAGGTAATCATTTATGACTAAGAAGTAGGTTATCATGAGATATTGATTATGCCAGTGACTTGGAGTTAGAATTCTTAGCATAGAAATTGATAAAATCTGCTATTAAAGAGCCATCTAGTCTGTGGTATTTTGTAATAACAACTCTAATAAACTAAGACAATCATTTTGGCTGGTTGTTTAGTGATTTGGCTGAACTAATGTATGTATAAGACCCTTGTGTCAATGAGACTGGGCACATGTGGATGAGTCTATGTGAGCTTTGGGAGATGCTTTTAAATGTTTATCACATTCTTCCCAAATTGTTTCTGTGTGAGCGCATCTTTGTCTCTGCAGAAAATCTTCTCCATTCTCGTAGTTGACTTTGAACCTAAGAGGGGTTTTCTTAGCTGTCTCTACCCTACCCTCTCTATTAAGTTTTGAACTATGCTGACATTTTGCTTATATCTGGTAGAGCTACAGGCATCCTCTTAATTGTTTACCACCAAAATATCGGTTGTTTTTGACGATGCCCTTAGTATGGGATTCTCCATATTGTGTTCCAAAAACGAAACTCATTCCTTCAGGTAAAACTGCAAAGCATTTTGTTCTTGTGAACTTTCTCTCTCTGAAGAAGAACTCTTATACCACAACACTGGAGCTGGTTGTATAAATCTGCTTTTCCCAGAATAATACCCTCATTACACAAGTGTGTACTGGATAGATGGCAGCAGTTGGTTTTCTCTGCTTGTGCTTTCTTGGAATGAAGCTTCTACTTATGTGTATGCTGGGATGGCACAATCTTTTTCCCAGTGTTGTCTGATAGTTGTGCATGAACTAGACCAGCAGCTCTACAAGTGAACATGGGTAAGGAAGAAGAGATGCCATCCTTCGGCTGTATCTTTCTGAAATAGAGTTTCTAAAACTGAAGCTGGAGTGGGGGATGAGAAACACCAGCAGCTGGATGTGGGGAGAGGGTTTCCTTATATTGTTGGCAACACCTGTCAGGAGTACAGTGCTTGGGTAAACTCAGTAACTAAGCCGGGGAAGGGATAAGGAAGTGGATCAAGAATGCATATTCTAGCTATTCTGGTTGAGACTTAGTATATTTTCTTGATGTATCCCTTACGACAATATCCAGAGGTTCCAAATGTTAATTAAAAAAATTATCAACAGGCAATTGTATGTTAGATATAATGTACTCTGAGCTCTTTGTTCTATCACTTTAGAAATCATATTCAAGTCATTATTTTCTAAACTACTAAATTTTGACACAGATTGTTATATAATAATGGATAAATAAACCTCCAAAATCAGAGATAAGTGGAAATACCACCTCTACCACTAAACAAATAATTAAGTCACGTATTCTGAACTAACTAAAACTCAGTTCACTTGTCTACAACAAGAGATAATTCTTACTGTCCAAAGTTATGATTATTGATTACATAACTATTTGTAAACCATTTGGATAGCAACTAGAAAAAGTACTTAGATAATCTTAGATAATGTAGTGGTATTAATAGTCAAGGTAACAAGGGCCATATAAATTCATAAAGAAGACAAAGCTAGATAAATAATAATAAAATAGATACTAGACTGCAGGATTGTTCAAAGTGTTATGAATCAATATGCTAGAATATATATATATATATATATATATATATAGAGAGAGAGAGAGAGAGAGAGAGAGAGAGAGAGAGGAAAACTAGAGAAATAGATCTGAGAAATCATTGTTCCCTAAGAAAAGAATTGTGATTGAATAAGATTTACCCAGGAAATTTTTCAGAGGGAGAAGAGAGTAGACATATGATGTTTGGAAACAACTTTAACCAGGGAGTAGGAATAAGTAGAGAAACCCTAAAATAAGGGCAAAAGGACTGTTCCGAGATTCTAGAGAGGAGAATTGTTATAAAAGTCCACCCAAAACCATAATAGTGGGCAGTCTACACCCTAGAGAACAATCTTTCTGAATGCCTAGGTTTGAATTCTGATAATTAACCAATAAACTCTTAACTTTCATAATTTCAGAAATTGTTTTATTTCATTTATCACAGAGAAGAGTAGATAGCCTGTATTTTCCTGCTCTTTTCTTTTTAAATTTCTCCTGACAATACCTAACATTCAGGAGAAGTGCATAAAGCAAAGAGATAAGGCAAAGGAAGATATTTGCCAAAGAAGCATACAATTAACATAGGCATCCATTGATAGAAGGAATAGGGGGTGAGGTAAATAAGAATTGAAGAGTGGAAGTGGTGGTGTGCTCTGATGGTCTAGTGGCTTAGTACTCTGGGGGCAGTCCACACACATTCCAAGGTCCCCAGTTTGAGACCCAGAAAGGGACAGACAACCAAGATGAACAACAAAATAAAATGCTTCTTCCTCCTTTCTCTTCCTTTACCTTTCCTTAAAAAAAAGAAAGAAAAATAAGCATGAAGATGGCAACATCATTGAAACCGTAACCTATTGGGTCTGACTGGATTTGGAACCTTCTGAAGAAAAACACCATCTAGTCTTTTTAACAGATGCCTCTGAAGACCAACGGAGGGGTTGGCAAACTTTTACAGCTCACAGGTCAATCTCATCTGCTAACTTGCCTTTGTAAATAAAGTAGTATGCGAAAATAGTGGTGCCCACTCATTTACATAGTGTCTATGGCTATTTTGCACTCTAAGGAAGAGTTGAGCAGTTAAAACAGAGACCATATGACCTGCGAAGCTTAAAATATTTATGATCTCATCCTCTGCAAAAGAAAAACAAAACAGAACAAAAAACAAGCTTGCTGACCACTGAAAAAAGCAGTGTTTAAAGAAATATATATAACATGATACAGTTTTAAGAACATATATAGCTGCTTAGAAAAATTACTAAGAAACTATTCACTTAAATGTTGATAATTATTTCTTTGAGTGGTAAGATTATCAGACTACTTTTTCTTCTTCTGTCCTCCTTTTCTTCTGTATCTTCCTCTTTCTCCTCACTTTCTCCTCTCCTTCCTCTTCCTCTTTTGTGTAAACGCCATGTTTTCTATAATGTTGGAGGACAATGACCTTAGGAAGGAAACTTTTATTAATAGTTACTTTAGTTAGTAACTCAAAGTAGCAAATAACACAAGGTAGTAGGTTCCTCTAAAAGAGTTTAGATAAGTCTGGTCTAAAGATAAAATGTGTCATTGACTACGTCTTTATCCTAGTCACACATCTTCCCAAACTGTAACTTTTGTTGACAACAACAGTTGTGGAAGACTGAAAAGGTGGTGGAAGACTTAGGCTCACTTTAAAAATGACAAATCAAGTTACACAGTGGCAATTTTACATGTTGATACTAAAAAGTATTGCTGTTGTGTGTGTCAAAATCTTCATCTATCTTCATTCATAATATAGTTATTAAGAAGGAATTGCTATCTAAAAAGAAAGCCATGACATGTATTTTTAGGCTGAAAGTAATTTTAGAAGAGAAAGTAAGTATAAAGTAAACCGAGTAAAGCATCTTAGAGGTAAAGCAGACTAGGAAATCTGAATTAACTGCCTTCTACAAAGTGTTAGCTAGGACTTTGGTATCTAGGACTTTCAGGAGATGTGACTTTGATTGTCACATCTTCTCCCAACTCCTGCCAAGCGTCTTGTCCATGCTCCACAAGACTATTCAGAAACACATAAGGTACCATCAATTCAAATTACATGCCATTTGCCTAGTTAAGTGTGTTTAATTAGTTTATTTTCATGTTTTTAGAGTCATTGTACTAGGCATCCAATAGTAATTATAGACAAATTAAAAAGGTCTTAGACTCTGTTGGTAAATATTTGCTTGATGACTAAATCCATAAATAGGGAGCAAGTTAACCTAAGCAAGGTTGAAGAATTTGAGGTTAACCACCAATGGGGGGAAAAGAGAGTAAAGACAAAAGTGGGGGAGAGAAGGAGGAGGTTAGAAAATTTTAAAAGCTGAGGATGGGATGTGGTGTGGGTCAGGGTGAAGAAGAGGCAGAAGAAGCAAATATCAAGATAAGCAAGCTCTGAACAAGCACAGTCAGGCTCACAGAGACTCTTCTCTTAACCCAAAGCCACTTCATGTCATGAAGCGGGTATCTGGTAGTGGAGACTTCTAATAGCTGCATTTATTACACACACACACACCATTTAGAAGTTGTTGATCTAGCAATTTAGCAGTTCAGACTATAATCTGAATCAATCATAATCTGACAATTTTTGTGATGGTTTTTAAATCTACTTAACTGCTTCTAAAAGGAGTTATGATGAGAGGGAGCTCTGTGGTTTAAGATCTTGCCTCTAGTATCTCTACTTGTGTTGTCTAAATGAATTAAGAATGTTCATTTGGACAAAACAGTAAATAAAAGGAATAAGCCATATGTGTCAGAAAAAAATGGGGCAGAAGAGACCATTTAAGGTTAATTGTGTTAGGCACCAGCTGACCATCCATTGAGATCTGGGAAGAAGAAATATAACTCAGGTAGATACCAAAACCAACTTCTGGGGAACTTCCGCCTTCTGTTCACAAGGGCCAGAGAGTATAAGACAAATAAACTGCCAACTACCCTATATGTGGGGATTCCACAGGGATTGAAAAGAGACCAAAAACAAATTTGCTACCTATTCAAGATAAGGCGGAATCTGACATCTTTCTAGCATTCCTACCTATTAAAAATCAAAAGCTTCTGTTGCAAAATGATCTGATTTTGACTCATGTTTATTAGTGAATTCCTTCATTTGCTCAACAAATAGTTACTGGTTACTTTCTGTGCACCTACATTGACTTAGATGCTGGACACAGGGTGTCAACAAAGCAAACAGGGTCTCTGTTCTATTGCAGTGTGTAGGGCTATGGATGGAGTTAAATAGGCAGCAAATAATACTAAGTTCCCTTTCCGATGCTGATCATTCCCTGAAATGTTGTCACATGCCTAGCTATTAGACAGTTTTCCTCTGGAAAAGAAAAACAGGTGACTTTCCTAGCTAACACATTAATGTAGTCTGCTTACTAGGAGAAGCCTAACTCAACTGATGATGCGAGTGATCAAAAAGTGGCTGAGTAAGAAGAGAGCAATTCTCGTCTCTCTGATTCAAAAGTCATTGACAACATACTCTGTCTGAAGTAATCAGTTCAAACCACTGCGTGACTTCGAGTACTCTCTTACCGCATAAACCTCATTTACCTCATTACCTCATTTGTCCCACCACCAATGATGTGATTTCTGTGTTCTGGAGTTGAATACACAGTGGTACTCCCTGTATTCCTCTCTCTGCCAAGAATACACCCCCGGTCCTGTTCATACAAAGAATACATATTAGGACCATTCCCTAGTGCCATCTTCTCTCTGACTCTTTCTTGGACCTTTTGATTCAGTTAATGTCTTGCCCCTTCTACCACGGTGACCTTTTGCTTAATTATCACATCCCATCACAATTACTCACCTCTCTCACAAATAAATGAAACAAAAATTTGAAAATCCAACTCAGTTCTTGCAGAGAGACCTATGAGCAGATTTGTATGCTAGAAAAGTGTTTTTTGAAGATGGATAACTCTTTTTATAAATTAAATTAATCTTATGCCTCGATAGATAATTTCTATTGAGTTTCAATGAAAGTAATTTAGAGACAAAATAAGTAAGAGTAAGAGGAAAGGGAATAGTTCCACACTGGATTAGACCTGATATTTGGTTGCCTGGTATATAATTCTCTTGGTAAAGAATGATTCCAAGGGCGACTGCAATGACTTCGTTGGCTTCAGGGTCACTTGGTTTAACTATAGAGTGAACTTAGCTGACTGCAAAGTGTCTCGAGGATGATATTGGAATGTATCTCACTTGTTTCTAGAAGTCAATCAGATTCAAGTCAAAGTTAAGTCTTGAGAGCCAAGTCAGAGCAGCATGGTACTGTAGGGTGTGGTGAGGCCATGCTCAATTTTATGCTTGCTAACAGAACAAGTGTTTAATCACCTCAATTTGGGATAGCCTTTAATGAAAAGTGTTTTCTTTTTCTTTTTAAGATTTGCAAAGATCTGGCAGCATATGTAGTCACTGTTTTGGGGGTAGCTTAATAGATTGCTCAATAAAGACCTATTTATTTTTATAGGAAATGGGTTATTTTTAATAAGAAGTTTACCCACAAAAATTTCTTTTGGATGGGGAAAGGAAATAAGTGTTGACTGAGTGCTCTCAATGCCAGGAATATTTGAGCTCCAAAACTGTCTTGGAATACAGTATCATTACACCCAATTTGCAAGCACAGAAACTGAGATTCTGAGAAGTGACTTTTTCAAAGGCACACATGCTAGGATTTGAATCTTGGCTTGATTCCAAAGTCCAGCCTCTTGTATATGTAATCTCAATTACACCTGTGTTTTGCAAGAAACACTACAGACACACATGACAGAATTTTGAAGTGCAGCAGTTGTTCATTTCTAAAATATAAGAAAAATTATTTTGTTCTTTTTATAGCATTAATATTTAATAGAAAGGAAGAACTTGTTAAAAAAATCTCTCTAGATATTTAAATATGTATACAAAAATAAGTGCTTGAGAATTTGGAACTAGGCAAGGGAGCAGAATGTTCTAGTCTTCCACCTAGTGGAAGGTCAGGATAAGACAAGATGAAAAGAACCAACAATACAAACTGTACAGCACAAAACGGCTTACATAATAAGATTTGAAGGGTAAAGACGGTTCTACCCACTCTCAAATTCTTTAAACTCAAATCTATTAAGGTGATATAGGTTCATATTGGTAAATATTCCCCAGGTCAAACATTCTTCCCAAGAAGTCTATGTTAAAGTGTACATATTGTTTATCAGAGTTATTTCAAAGAGGATGCCAGAAATTCATATTTGACTGAAATGGAGAGGGTGAGAGATATAAGTTCTGAGAGATATCTCAGTGCTAGGAGAGACTAATTATTCAACACTATGGGGCTTGTGGCCCGTCAAGTAAGGAAGCAGGTGACAAACTTGAGAACACACTCCAACACAGAATTATTATTATCCTCCTAGCATTTCCATTTTGTTGACAACAAAGATTATGGGAGTTACAGAAAGTAGAGCTAAGGTCAGAGCTCATCAGAAAGAGGCAATCTGCCCCGTGGCGATCTCCCTGACATTAGAGACGTTTAAAGAGGCTGGATACACTCAAGGAAGGGATACTGTGGGAGGTTAGGGATACTGTCTTTAAAGTTCCTTCCAGGTATAAAATTCTGTGAGGATTCTGTATTTTTGCTAGGTTTCACAGGTTATTTTGCAGCATTGTAGTTTCATTTTGATTAGTTAATTTGTTCATTCAACAAATATTGATTTAATTATTGAATACATTTCATGTGTTAATCGCTATTAAAGAAGCTAAGTATATAACCTCAAGGTTTTTAGTGACCCAGGTAACAGGATAGAATTGACTTCATGTTAGGATCTGGAGGAAAAAACATAATCTCAGAATTTAAAATTGTTGGTATTTAATTATTTCTCTACGCTCATACCCTGGTGTCAGATCTCTGTTCTGAGATAGTTTGCTCTCGCTTTGGTAGATAGGCAAGGTAGGGATTTCAACTGCACTTTTTTTTGAAAACTATCAAATACCATATCAAAATAAACATTAATACAAATGTTCTAGGGGTGGGAGTTGTTTACCTGAGACTGGTTGTGGTCAGATGCAAGGGTAACTTCCATCCTTTGGGAGAAGGGGCCATGCTGTTCATGCCCACTTCCTGGAATCCCAGCCCTAATCAAGCAAGACTCCCTGAATTTGTTCATCCCTTTCCTTTTGTCTGTTTCTCCAGGTCTGCATTTGCAAATTGAACTCTGAGTATTCTTGCACAGAGAAATTTCTGAAATTTTGATAAAAGTTATACATGCTTATCATATGTATGTCTCTCTATGTATGACTACAGTATAGAATTGAACCAACTCTATTATTACATATACACTATCACTTTTGAAATAAAATTCAGTATATTCAATAGCTGAAAGAGTAGAAAAAAATTTGAATTTTTCTTTTATAAAATGTTGATTGGGACACCTGATCCAGTCTGACAGAGACCAGATAATCCACAATATGGAGAAGAAATCACATGTGATGCTAATCCTCTGTATATTTATGAATAAATCTCAGATGTCTATAAATCCAGATTTGCAGTCACTATTATATAATATTATTACATTAGGGTGAATGTATCAGCTTAGATGAGGTTATCTGCTCTCCCTCAGTGATTTAAAACAACGAAAGTTTGTTTTATTTTGTTTCTTTCTTCTCACGCATGCTTCATGTTCAACGTAAGTTGGTTCAATATAAGCTGACTGGAGCTCTGTTTTCTCCAGTCCCACTGAGACAAGGAAGGCATGAAAAAGATGTAATGAGAAAGTTTGAGCAAGACTGCTACTCCACACACTCTCTACCTCCCCCAAAAGAAAGATACCAGAATTAGAACAGCTCCAAAACATAAATAATAAATGAAGGTAGAGATAATCGCAAAACATGTATGCACGCCCTGGTGGCCTAGCAAATAAGTCCCCCGGGCGTACTTCACATACACCCCAAGGACTCAGGGCTGAGGACAATGACCAAAATGAACAACTAAAGAAATAAATGTTTCTGCTTACTTCACATACACCCCAAGGACTCAGGGCTGAGGACAATGACCAAAATGAACAACTAAAGAAATAAATGTTTCTGCTTACTGGACTTCATTGCTGTCTGCACCTTTCCTTTAAAACAAAAACAAAAACATGTAGCAATCAGTATTGCATAAGCAACACCCAGTGAGGTATGGCATTAGCACTACAAACCCTTGGTCAGTCTCTGCCTGTACAGACCTGCTGCATGTTAGTACTCCCCGAGGGGACAAAGGGCCTCTGTGAATGAGGTGGTCACAAAGCAGGTAGAACCAGTGCTAGTCAAAGACATTTTATTGGATTAAATAAACTCTGCAGTTGGAAGACTAATTTGTTTTCAAAATAATTCAGTGAGTATGGATTAATCTATTGTATTATAGCGCTGCCCTTATCATCACTGGATTTCTTCTTTTCACTGCCCGCCATCACTTTTCTTTCCGTTACTCTGTCTCAATGATTTGTTCTCCATAATCATGCAGCCCCCATCCTTTGTCGAGTGCTTTGATAAATGTGGACTTCTTTATTTTCTTCACATTGCTTCTCATGAGTCATTTCAAAGGCACTGAATCATTTTCATCATCGTTCAGCCTCCTCCTATTTGAAGTCCTTGTCTGGATATATGCTTATTCATCACCACTCTCTGCAACCCACATGTGTCCGGCACACTGTTTACATTGGGCTTTAATCTGTTGTTAGTGGCCGACTCCACTGTCCTTCTTCTTCCCCATGAGGCCCATCCCTGTTCCTCCTGCCTGTGCATCTCCCAGTGGGAGAGCAGAAAGAGCAGGAGTTCTGGCCCTTAACCTTGGCGTGTGGACTCTTGCCCAGATCTTCATTCCAGACCTTCCCTTTTTGCTTGCCCTATATAATGAAGTTTCTTCATTTACATTGTCTATAGATCCAGAGGCAGAAATGGGGTCCCCTCTAGTGTGGGCACAGAGGCCATCCTGGGACACACTCTGCGATGAAACCTTACATGTTCTTTCTCTCCACCTGCCCTCTAACATAACGTTTTCCTCCTGTTACAAGCACCAATGTTTTTTGTTTTATTTTGTTTTGTTTAAGTACACTTCAAAGTGCAAATTCTCTAGTTCCCACTGGTCAGTGGAATGCACTGTTGTATGACCCTGGACACTGGAATTTTGCCTGAACATATTGATATTTAGTAATTGGTAATAGATCTTGACATTTCAACAAGTTACAACGGGTTTTCTTCCATTCCTTTTTCCTTCCCACAGACAAGTTGCTCTGGAATTGATTTATGAGGCTAGCTTGGTTTTTACTTATTTTATTCCTCATTATTCATATTTAATGTTGCCCACACTTGACCTTGTGACTCTAATTCCCTTAAACTGAATAATGTACACACATTGACTTTGTTCTTCTTGACAGGTCTTATCATTTTTTATCTTTGCCATCCCTCTTTCAGCCTTTTAAAGATCTAGGGCTCTCTGAATCTCTTATCTGTTTACATTCTTCTTTATTATTTAGTATCGATGTTCTTCTATCACCCATTGTTTTCCAGGTTGTTTTTTTCCCTTGTTTCCTGATTTAGGTTTTTCTGACACTGAGTCAGATCTCTCACTACCACATTTTAGAGGTCAGCATGGCTTCATCCATGAAACTAATTCAGATGTTACAGAGAGAGACAATAGTAGCCAGGAATTCAGCAACAGTTGAATCAGTTCTTGCAGGAAATTTTTAGTGTCTTTTTGAAGCATCAATTGTGAGTTGTTGCTGAAAGTATATGTTTAGGTAGAGCTGGAGAATTACTTGGTGGTAAAAGCCTAGGTAATAAATTTTGTCCTATGTTTTTGTTCTAATTCTTAAGCTACAGATACACCAAACAACATACATATCTAGTATTAGCTCAGCAATGCTCCATATGAAGAAAGAGTATGATGCATTTGGAGAGTATTTTTACAAAGACATGAACTAATTATGAACCTTGACTAACCACCCAGCCATCTTGGTAACAGGATATTTCTCTTGCTAATTTCTTATGTAGTTCTGCAATAATAGCAGGAAATCGTATGTAACACTGGAGTTCTGTATTAGTACTTTTAACTTGACTGGTTGACTAGTTCAGTTATCTAGATTTTTTTTTTTTTTTTTTTTTTTGACCAAAGCCAATTGTAGGTCAGTTAGTTTGGTACAATCTCTCGGACTGGGAGAAAAGTTACAAGTGTCTCCCAAATGCATATTATAATGAGAATTACGATGAACAACTATGCTGGTTTTAAACCATTCCACAACCTGATTAGTAGAATTAAACCTGATTAGTAGAATTATGCTAAAATTTTGAGAAACAGGCAGTGAATTAGGCCCATGCTTTCAAGGTAAATGGATATTTTCATTATTCCTGTAATATCATTACTATTTTTATCATTATTACTCTTATTATGATATGTCACATCAGTTCAGTATTGATAACCCAAAGACATTTAGTTCTCATTCTAACTTAAAGTTTTGTTAATACTAGTTTGTGGACTAATATTATTATGTTCTTACAGCTAGGAAAACACCACCATGGTACAAAAAATAATAATTATCAAGCCACCTTGGGAATAGTATATATGTATAGAAATGAAAGATTTATATAAGGACCCTTAATGTTTTTTGGTATCAGACAGCTATCATGTATATTAGACTGGATAGTACTGCTTCCTATCACAGAATCTCCAAAAGGCATTCTTTTACAAAATGTTTTGTTATTTCTATATGTTTTTTAAAAAGGCACTCATCACAAAAGTCAGAAAGAACATAAACAAGCAATCAATACATGTGTCCCTCAGTTGGTGTTCCTTCATCTATTTGCCACCTAACAAAATAAAGAAAAAAAATATGACACAAAATTTTCAGTGTGCACCTCCAATTATTTTTGTAAGCTATTAACTACTTTTTACTGTAAGTCACAAGAATTGATCAGAGCCATTGGTATCGTGAAGCATGTCAGCTCTTTTAAGTTACAAATATCCATTAGTCATCCAGTACAAAATCCCTGACTCCTAAGTAGAATGTGATCAGCTTTAGTTAGGGCTAAGGTTACTTGCTGAAAAAAAAAAAAAAAAAAAATCCTGCAAATGAAATATCTGAAACACTAGAAAAATTTATCTCTTTTCCACATTACAGCCCACAGGGTAGATAGGTATGTTCCTCCTTTCTTCAGGGTCATCCAGTGACTTGGATCCCTTCCATATTGTTGCTTTGCAAATTCTTAGGATTTTCCCCTTGTCTACATGTTGACGTAATGTCCCTAGTCTGTTTGTGGGAAGGGTTAGCAACTTTCTTATTAAGGACACAATTCAGAAGTTACATACACTGCTTGCGTTAAATGACAACAATATGGTCACCCAGTCACACCTTACTATAAGGTGAGCCTAGTTAGGAGTTCTCTGACTATGTGAACACAAGTCCCATAGAGCTAGAGTAGGAGGGTGGGTGTTCCTTATCTAAAGGAATGCAAAAGATAATGAATCCTGAGGTACTACTAGTGGTTTTTGGTATACTTGTTATGGGAAAAAACTCTTATTGCATGTGTAAATGTTCAGAGAATTGCAAGCTTGTGAATATATGTGATGTTTCTGTATATTCTCATGAGTTCTGGAATTTTCCACACATTTAATAATAACAACTATTTCATTAGTACATTTAATTAAGTGGAACTTGAGGGAATCTAAGATGATCTATTTGAGGTCATCAAGTAATTATAGAAGTGTCTTGATATGCAAATCTCATTCTTCTTTGTGGATCAGACCTCCTAGTTTTCTGTTATTTCTTAGAATAGATGAAAAATCTTAGTCTTGTAATTTTATTTATGTCTTTTCCATTTCAATCCCTTCCAGCCCCCAGCTTAAATTAAGTTTAGGTTGTTGAAAGATTCTTTGAATCAAGATTTTCTGTTTTTTGTTTTATTTCCTGCTTAAAATTGGATTTGCACATTTCACTGATTTTAGAAAACAAAGCAGACAAAAGCAATGAAACTCAGAGTTTACTACCATTAATTGGAATCTGTTTTAAATGCTATGTTTTAGTTAATCCTTTTCACCAACTTGTGGAAAAAAAATGCTCATATAGATGAGGTAATTGAAATTTGCACATTAAGTCACTTGCCCAAAGTTGCCTGACTAGTGTGCCATGCATTATAGCCTGAGCTCTAAATCACAATACAAGCATGAAGCCCGCTCTTCAGGTAATTGAGACATGAAGCTAAATGTTACTTAGAAGGATGTATTAATATATTCTTGGGCAATGCAGAATCTTATACTCAAAGTAGCCTGGATTCAATACCTTTAAAATCATACTATTTTTTAAAAAAGGTCAGAATAGACACGCTTTTCTCAACTTTTGTTTACCATTCAAAAATCGACCCAAGTTTTAGTTCAGTAGTAAAATTAGTGTGTTAGTTCCTTTTTAATGATATCAGAATAATGGAAGTACTTTTGATCTTTTTTCTATTGTGAAGTACATTGGCACCATCTAGCCTGTTTTCTTACTGAAAAATGGCTATAAAAATACAGCCCTCCATCTCTCAACAGTGATAGATAAGAAGTACTGAAACAGCATTAATAATTAATGGGCAGACAAGATGAAACTCCAGTTGCTCAGACTGCTGTCTCCACATAATCTGTATTTTATACAAAAGGAGAAAGAACTCAATGGAATTTCAGCTGTGACCGGATAAAAACTGCCAGCAAAATGTGATAAGGAAAGTCTAATGTGTATATTAATCATGTTTATAGCTCCTCATTTGTTGATATATTAGCCTAAACTCCCTTGAAATACATTTTTGATCACAGTAGATTCATTTAATGCCACAAAACCTCAAATAGGGTATAATTAAAGTTTCTAATTTTTATTAATCAGAAATAATAATCTATCTCATATATCATGGAACAAGTGGGTTAAGAATTTTAGTGCAAGATGAGAAGAATTAAGAAAAGAAATCTATTAAGAAAAGAAAAGTTTGATGAATGATGTAAATATGCCATTGTATGTTTATAGCTTGAGTTAACATTTGGCACTTTTATTATCCAAATTGTTTTTCTAGATATAATGAACGTATAATATGACTCAAACCAAGACACAGTTTACCCTTGAATGGTATAGACTTCAAACGTGATGCATTTTTTATTTTCTCTGGGTCATTTATAACATAACAGATTATGGAACTGGGGCAGAGAATTCAGTGTTTCTAGAAATGTCTGTATTTATGTAGTTAAAAAGACTAAGACTCTTTAAAGGTCCAGTTTAATCCAGAAGAAAAGAAATAACTATGTACAACTTGGTGAACTGACATTGAGAAAAATATCTGAAACTAAAATACAAAGGGAATTTGTTTAATCACAAAGTTCATTACTTCCTAAAATTTACACCTAGGTGTATCATATCTCTTGCACTAAGGTTGAATGGCAGATGATAGGTAAGAGAGTATATGGGAATATATATTAAATCATGAAATGTGTCATTTAACCACATTGTCAAGGATTTGTCAAAATGACAGAACACCTTTCCAGGTACACCTAGATGTATGCTCATTGTTTTAAATAACTTATTGCATACACATTGACACACTAAGTTTTATAATTTAGCTATTAGCTTAAAATCTTTATGACAGTTATGCTCATGAACAAAAGTCTGTAGTTACTGGAACTAAAAGAGACTAGAATAAACCCTAGAGAGGTCAAGCTGTGGAAAGTGCAGCGGACAGAAACAAGTCATAAAAAGAAGTAAGTCAAAATCAAAAGCAAGTCACCCAAAAAAAAGATCAAAGGTACTAGGATAATACCTCTTGAAAACCATAGGTTTTATTTGCTAAAATAAATACAGTTACATTAGCAGAATATGCTCATTTGTATGATATGGGAACAACAGAATGCTATGTTTTATAAAAGGCAAATAAGTCACAGAGATGAAAATAAAAATAACCTCTCAGCCACAAATTCACCTCCGGTCATGGCCATCTACTAACCTGGGCCACGAGACTCCACTGGTGCTTGAGAGAGGAAGCAAGGAACCTGTACTCATGTCTAATCATCACCACCCACTGGAAAAAACAACAAATTCACAACTCTTTCTACCAGTGGTCATTCAGTATCATCACTAGGTCCATAAAAAGATAATACTTTATTACCGAATTTAGCAAAATTCAATGTTTTTAGAACTTTACCTGCCATATCATCTAGAGGTTGTATATTATGCATACAGCACAAGGTGTAGAGGGGAATGAAATAGGTAGCCAAACTATCTACCACAAATATGGGGGAAAATAATATATGATGTGCTTGGTTTACAGGATCAAGTGAGGAGTTTTCTTTAATGATAAAAAGCTGTGGAGGGGCTTGTAAAACTATAAAAACCAGACAGATGTGCAATGTAATTAATAAATGGTGCAATTTCTCACCTTTCTCTAAAGATTCCTAAAAACTGAAGATTAAAGTTGGGACCTTTGGTCTCCAAAACTTTCTGCCATTGACCTGAAACCAGCATTTCCCCACAAAGAGACTCAAAGAACACTAATTCCATGGAAAAGTAGCCTGTATTATTTCTAAAATGAGTCCTGTTTGACAACACTGTCTTAAACATGTCTATTTCTTGTAGAACTTTTAATATGCAGATTAGGAGCCTCCAAGAGAAACACTATTGAAGGAAACTTACTTGACTATGGAAATTATTTATTAGAAATGACTTCTTAGTATTGTTATTATGCAGAAATTGTTTTGGAAATAATGAAAAAAATCTTGTGTAATTTCTCAAAATGTATGTACTGAAGACATACTGGCATCTAATTATTTTAAAGCTCATGGTCCTATTGTTAATAGCGTTGTTTCTCAAAATGTGGTCAATTGGGAAACATTTCAAAATACAAATTTAACACCTCATTTTGGACTTGAGGAAGAGTCATAGGAGTCTACATTTTCACAAGTTCAGTCGGTGATTCTGAATCAAGTCTGAGAAATGCTGCTATTCAAGAATGGGTGATGGTGGTCTTGTGTATCAAAGAGAGACCTGTGGGCGCCAAAGAAGCAAGATCATCCTTGAAAATCTCTAGGATATGAATATGAATTCCTGTAGTGCACACCATGCCCTATTCTCATGATTGTCCAGCAGGCTGTAAGGAGCATTGTATGATGGACTTAATGCCTTCATTCCTCCTGGTAAAATTTCCTACCTTTCTAAGAAAAGGGGAGGGATGCACTTCAATGAGTAACAGCACATCTGTTTCTCTACATGAATTCTCTGGGAACCCAAATTTATATGTCTGAGAAACAAGAAATGTAATGTTGGCTTTGTTTGCCAAACTATTATAAATAGAAATGGAGAGAAAAATGAAACACTCCTCTAAGACCCCAAACATAACAGAGTGAAGTAATATAATTTAAAAATAGACAAGGTGCTTACATGGCATTTATAATCATTGTCAACCTGGATAAAGACACAATTTTAAGTAAATCTTGAGCTTGCGTCTTAGGCCATTCTTTCAGTATAAGACTATATTCAAGAGAAAAAAAGTGCCATATGTAAGTGTTTACACAGGAAGAAGGGCCATATTTCTCAATCTTAGTAGCATCAGAAAGTCTCTGATCCAGCACCTTTTGAATTGTCCCATGTTAGATATACCATATTGTGTATCTGTGAGTATCCAAGTACGAAAAAGAGTTGCACTTCAGCTGACTCTGGACAGTGTTTATCACTATCTATTTAGTGTTTCATTCTGTTTGGTTAGTAAGATTACACCTGCTCATTTCTCATCCCATTTATGCATCATGGAAAAGAGCATGGGTTCCAGAATCAGCCCACTTGACTTTGAACCCTATCTCTTAAACTTAAGTTATGAAATTTTTTAAGCTTCAGGATTTTCAACTTTAAATTGGGGATAAGATTAATAACTACCTCTCAGAATGGTTATGTGAATCACAATAAGAAAATGCACAGTTCCTGGCACTGTAAGTGCTTAGAAATGCTAATTGTTACTTTCTCAGTCTCTTTTGGGACCGGGGTCATGTTTTATAACTCTTCTTTCCCTCACTGTCCAGAACAAATCTTTCATTATAGAAAGAACCATTAAATTAATCTGAAAGTTGAAAGAAAGAATATGTTGCACGGAATTGAGGAGTTTTAAAAATAATGTGGATATTTTCTTTGGATATTTAGAATATTGTAAGAAAAGTTTGAGAACAAGACATGTGGTAACATCTCTTAACCTCAAAACCTCGCTTAACCATTCTGGACCCAAGAATCACTTCCTCCAGTCCTTTGGGTACTGTTCCTTTCTGGGTATCAGGCCTCGTCTGTGGGTTCTTTTGAACGTATTTTTCAAAATGATCCTTTGTATAATGTAGCCAATCTTCATAGAAAACTTACAGATGAATTACACTATAAAATAATATTGATTTATTTGTGGATTTACCATATTGTTGTCTGCACTCAGTCTTTAAGAAAGGATCTTTCTGATGATACCCAAATAGCAAAATGGTGAAATACTTCGTCAGCTGAAGGCAAAATTGCTACTATGAAAAATGTGGTGTGTGCTGACAAATATCACTTACATGATGGTGTGCGGTGGAGATATTACTAGAAGGTGTGCCAGGAAAAGCTACACTCGCTGATTGCACTTTTAACCCAATGATAAGTAGGACACTGGAAACTCAGTAGAATAAGAACTACAAATATTTAAGCCATCACTTTACTCCTACATCTGATGATGGAAAGTTTTATCTTAGAGTCTGGATAAAATTGAAATGAATTGCTTATATCTATACATTAGGAGTTGGCTAAAGAAAATAACTAGTATTTTCTCTTGTGGTTAGTATGTCAGGGTTAACGATGTGTTGGGTGGGGACTGGAAATGACTCTTTCAGAGCTGGAGAAAGTGCAGCAGTAGCATTTCTAGTGTCCTGGGACTTTGCAATGTGAACCTCTTCTTAATTCCATTGGATCAGAATACACATATTTTTCTCTCAAAGCTAAGTATGAACCCGATATGGTACTTTTCTAAATGTGGTATGTTGGGTTGAGGTCTATTACTCGATCACAAAATCAATTCAATGTTAGGAACTAGTATAGAAAAATATGATAGGGTAAGGCAAAGTAGGATATGGTAGGTTAGGGTAGCATAGCATAGCATAGCATAGCATAGCATAGCATAGATCAAAGTGAAAAGTACATAGTCAGGATGTTTTTGTGATTTTGTTTTAGTATGTGTGGTACATGTGTGCATAGCTGCTAAAGATGTGAATTATATTTCTGATTTGGGAGTCTCAGTTTAAAAAATTCTGAAAAGCCACTACCCAATAAGCAATATTTCAGGGCATGCCCTTCTGGCTCAGGGGGCTGAGATACTGGGGTTCAGATCATATACAGTTCAAGGACCCAGGTTCAAGATGTGGGGCCATCTTTAAAACAAAGAATGAATGACTAAATAAAAATGGTTTTTTTCCCTTCACTTTCTTTCTTTTTTAAGAGTGCTTCTTCTTTACCATTTCTACATGCCTTGCTTAATTTTTTTTTTTTAAAGAAACAATGCTCCTTCCTTTCTTTCTTTGTATTAGGGATAATGAAGTTGCAGGGACATTTTCACTATATCAGGTTGCTGGTCATTTCTACACCTTTTCTGAGCACTCTTCCTGAGTTGCAAACCCCATAGTTAATGCAGTTAGCAGCTAACATTTATGAGCAAGTCAGTTGGTAAGGCAGTATGCTAAATGTTTCCTCTGTATTTTAATCCTTAAGAAAGTCCTACCAATCAGCTACTATCTTATAATTCTAGTTATGTAGTGAAGAAGCTGAGACAAGAGGTTAAATGAATTGCTCAAATTATACAACTACAAAGGAGAGATCTAGGATTTGAATCCAAGCAAGTTGGTTTCAGAAAGTCTATTCTTGGCAATTATTAGGAATATAAAGCCCAAGGGGCCAATACCTGTCCCACTTTATTGCTAGCACTATTCTTTCCCTGCACTGAATCAAGATGATCAAAGCCAGCCCCTCCTAATATAAATACCTGTTTATCTCAAAGTAGCCTGATATTTATTCCGATGAAATCTTAGAAATTGCCAATATTTTTCCATATTTGAATGGTACATATGAATTTGTACATATTTGAATGATGCTACAAAATGGTTCAATCTAACAGCAAATGAATACTAAAGGATTAATATATTGTCTCCAATATTGAAACATTTGTAACTAGGGATTCAGAGAACTTAGAATGCAAACATGTTAAAGCTTGGAAGGACTTTATTATTTTATTGACTATTCAAAATGAACCTTGTTTTTACATATGAGGAAACTAAGATCTAATGAAATTGAGATTAAGTGCCTAATGCCAACAGCAATTATTGGTAGAGCTAATACTAGAATACAGCCTTCTATTCCTTTAATTTCCAGTCTTGAAAATTTGTGGCTACATCAAAGGAACTACCTATAGATAGTAGTTAGAAGTCCTATGGTTATGTGAATCTTATAAATACCCCCCACCCCTTTGGTTGCTAAGAAACTCAGGATCAAATGTTAAACCCACATTAATTAATGTAGCTAAAAATTTTTCTTTTGTTTTTATATATTTATTAAAATTTTTTTTTGCCTTAATGTATTTATAGTTTTAAAATTTTGCTATGTTGTGCGATTTGGGAGATTTGTCTTATTTTTTAAATGAGAAGTTTAAAATATGAATATATTCATATATGCATTCATATATATTCAATAACATGAATGATTCAACCATATCTATTTGAATGATGAACTGGGCTGAAAGAGGTGAAGTAAAATGCTGAATGAGGCAGCAAGGAGAGGCAATGCAGGATGAGGAGCTGGAAGATAGCAATGAAAGACCTGCTAGGAAAGAGGAGCATGCACGACAAACAACAGGGGTGCTGTCACAATGGCCCTGCTGCTGCTCGTGGTTCCCACAGTGGAAGGCAAAACTCATTTGATTTATAAGCACAACCTGACTGAAGCTAATACTTCCTCTCGTTATTGTCCTACAAGCTCCTTAATACAGCAAGGCTGGGCCCCTACATAGTTCCCATTTAATGTGGGTCTCAACCTCCACTGTTGGTATGTGCTGTTTTATTATCACTAGCTCACCTCTAAGTATGTTCCTCTTTCAAACATACACACTACATCATGAAATATTTCTGACTATTGAATCACAAAAAAATCTTTTTTATCTTAATTTCTATGCTAAATTTATTCATGAAAATGCTCATATTTTACAATTCTATTTTAGACTATGAGCTTCATAATGGGTGTAGATCTTCAAAACATGCACCAACAATTTATACATTAGAGATGACCATTATACATCCTAAAGAAAATATGGACCCTCTATTACTACATAATATATTCAGAAATCAAAGATGCAAACAACATAGAAAGTTTGCCCCCATCCTTTGTTGCTCTAACTTCTGATTTCTTTGACCATTAGGAATGTCTTTATAATGACAGGGACAAATAAATGTCAAAAAATCTTTTGAAAATTTGTTAAAATTTTAATGAGAAATAGGCACTGTTTGCTTTTCTCACAAATTTAATTTTATGTAATTTGAGTTGAGTCTAGTTAATTTTTCTAAAATTCATTTAAAAATCATGAGTATTTCAAACTATTGGAAATTTTTTTTTTCCATTTCCTTATGATATACTTTTTCTTGTCACTGACATGGTCAGGGTAGTGATACCTAAGAAACATGCTACGATATCATCCTGCTTATTCTGTCGTCAGCAGATTATAAAATGAAAGCAAGATGGCTTCCAGAATTTTCCTTTGATAACTGTTACTTTAATGACCCAGAGCTATGAAACTATTTAAGTGATAACTCCCTAATTAGTTGGAGCTTAGTATCCTCTGCTTACATCTTGTCTTCAACCCAAATGTTCACTTATCTAAACCAGAGTGCTACATGACGTCTTTGTTGTTTTAGGAACTCAGTTACCATTCCCAGGCTGCCCCCACACTATCTCAGATATGTGTTATATGACACATCTTCCAATTCAGAGAAGGATGTAGGAAGAAAAAGCTCTTACAAGTCTGAGATTCTTTGCTAACAATATAAAATTAACCAGTTCTTGAAGTGGATTTTGATTTTACATACTGCTGGTTTTTAATCTTTAGTACTTAGACCTAAGGCATGCAATGGTTATTCACATACATTGTAGTGAGAAAACAAAAAGATTAAAAAGGGATCTCTCAACAACAATAAGATAAATATGAGTTCTCACCTAGAGAGTAAAAATATTTTGTCCCTTATCTTATAATTGTGAAAGAAACAGACATTTTGTAAAGGAAAATAAGAAAATATATGGAAAGGGAACTATGATTGAGAAAGAATCAGATTATCCTTTTTGATAAAAAGTTTTGAGGAAGACTAAACAGTTTTTCCAGTAAATTAGCAGAAACTAAAGTCATCCAAAATGAATAAATAAGTAAAGAGGGTTTGGACTGCATTAAACATGAGCCAAGTTACAGTTTAAAATAGTCAAAAGGATGAGCAAGTTCAGCAAGTTACTAGTAAGCAGTATCATCATTAATGAGATGATTCCCAATTCCCATACTGAGACCTTGAAAAGGCCTAGAGATCTGAATCCTATTCCTAAGAGCAGGCAACAAAGTGAGAAACAAGTAAAATTGTGGAAACAGAGGGAACATAGCCTAGCACATGAGGTAACAAGGGGAAACTAAACTTGGGATATATTAAAGAAGAGCCATTGATTATATATACATTGTATATATATATACAAAATATATATGATCTATCTATATATATTGAACCTACTGGTTCTATTTCTCTGGAGAGACCTGACTAATACAGACCCATGACTCAGGAAAAAAATCAAGCAATGTAAGTTGTTCCTAAGGAAGCCCACAATTTGGATTTACTAGACAAAGACTTTAAATTGACTATTTAAAATACATTGAAAAAAACCAAAAGAAACCATGTCCAAAGGTAAAAATAAGAAAAAAAGAAAATTGAAAAAAGGCACAATAATAGAAATATTCATAAAAATACATATTATTTAAAATTAATAGAAATTGTGGATTTGAGCAGTGTAAAAATTCTAATGAGAAAATCAGTAAAGGAACACAACACTGGAGTTAAGTTGCCAGAATAAAAGAGCAGCAGAGTGGAAGACAGATCAATAAAGATCATATTGTCTTAAGAACAGTATGAAAAAGAAATTGATGCAGCCTTTGAGGTATATGGGGCATTATCAAGCATACCAGCCTATACATAATGGGAGTCCCAGAAGGACAGATGAGAAATGGTAAAAGAAACTGAAGAAATAATGGCCGAAACCAATCACAAACATAATGAAAACAATGACTCTATACTACCAAAAAGCTTAACAAGCTCCAAGTAGGATAAATTCAAACATATACAAACCTAGACACATCATAACCAACATACATCTTTGGAGTTTTCATTTCATTTCAGTGAGGTTCCTCTATATGCATATGACATAAATCCTTTTTATCCTGTTAATGTCTTTCGATTTATAGGAGCACAGTCACTACATCTGAGAATGCAGAGGAAAAATGAATGTGTTTCTTTCTCTTTAGTTTTTATATTTGAAACTTCCTGAAAATTTTCCTGTCTTACCATATGTATAAGTTCTAGAACATATAAAAGTAATCTATGATAAATACAATCAGATACCAGGTAGCTCTGGTGGTAAAAGTCAGGAAAAAGAACATTTTGAAGCAAACTTCTGGCATGTTAAAAATAATCCATATTTTGATAAGGGTTTGGGCTATATATAAATGTATGCATAAGTCATAAAGCAGTATATTTAACTTCTAGGTGCTTCACAGTATGTAATTTTTTTCCTTTTTAAAGACGTCTGCAAACCAATATCAAAGCCTTGTTAGGCTTGCATGCTAAAATCTTTAGAAGTAGAGGGCACTGATGTCTGCAAGGAAATTTGAATACATCAAAAGGTAACATGGTTTGATGGTTAGAAAAATGCCCAGAGAGATATGTCACAGCAAATATGGAAAACTACTAACAATTATAGAATCCAGGTCATAGAAATAAGACTGTGCACTCTAAAATTCTTTCAAACTTTCTGTTTCCAATTTTTCAGAAAGTGTGAAGAAATGACTACAATTAAATGCATGGAGATTAAAGTCATTCCAAAGCTAGCACATTCTTGGAAGAAACCTGGGCTGATGAAGGGAAGTATGAAATTAGGTAGAACAGTTCAAAAAAGATGTGCATTCTAAAACACATATGCAACTTCTCTCCCTGTCATTTTGCTAATCTATAAAACAAATAGAGTAACTCCCTACACTGCAAATGTGTGATAAGGATTAAAGATAGTCTTCTGTAGGTAATGAAAATGTAGCCTCTACTTTATTGTTACTTACTCTATGTCATGCTTAAGTTAACCACGTGATCTGTTTTTACCAAATGGTGTAAAAGTACTTCGTCTTCAAAGGTTGTTAGGATAATTACGTATATTAATACATGCAAAGTGTTCAGCAAAGCCTAGGAAAAGAGATGTAAATAAATATAGGTTGAACTGTAAAAAAAAGTTTTGATAATTTAGGTGTTTTTGTCCAAAAGTAGTTGAATTTTGACAAATTTCATGCAGATCAATCAATAGCAATATGTAGAAACAAATATAAAATACATTGAAGATGTGACAGATATATAAACATGCCCAAGATAAGTCTATACGGAGTTGCCAAACAGTGTTTAAACATCATGGTGCCTGAGGAAAAGCTTCCCCTGTGTAACTTTGTCAAGCCACCAGCAATGATTAGGGTGACCAATGGTATTCCTGGAACTTAACCTCATTCTAGCATTGAATATCCCTCATCCTGGGAAACCTTTTAGGCCCAGGTAAACCAATTTTAGGTTTTATAAACCAGCATCCAAGCAGGCACTTCCTCCACTGTAGGTGCTGCCTCCTATGTCAGTCTCACAGATACATCATAACAATTACAGCCAAAACTCACATTCCAGTTGGCCAACTTTTTCATATCCAGGCATGTCTTAATTTCCAGAGGTTGACAAGAATTCCTAAGTTTTGGTATCTTGCTACTCTTTAACTATTGGCTGCTGTTATTGCCCAGATCCACAATATGCTAGTTAAGATGATTTTAACTAAAAATGTATAATTTGTGAGTATAGGAGGTCAATGTAACCTGATTCTTATCCAGGACTAAGGCAGGGTAAGAATTCTACAGACGACTTTTAGAGTTATATTCAGGAGTGTCTCCAATAACCCTTAGTAGGAGGCAATAAATGGACTGGGGGCATAGACGAATCCTTGTACTTGCACCTTTTCCAGGCAAACTTCCTCCCAGTAACACGTGGAGCCACATTGTAACCTAATCTAGAGGTGTGTTAAGCATTAAAACGCAGCTAAGGCTTAATCTGCAGGGGGGACGCCCCCACACTAGAGACTGAACCCTGGGGACACCACTTATGAGCTCCAGCTGGAAAACACATATGGGAGACGAACAGGTTTATCTTTGCAAACTCTGTTTACAAACAAGGTGCATTTGTTCTCCACACAGTTTGTCTTTGCCACTGGCACTTGGGGAATCCAGTTTCAACTTTCAAACTACAAATTTGGATCACCACCAAATTCATGATTAGTTTCTTGCCAGGATTTTTCCTTTGAAGGTAATCTTCTTATCCCAGAGTGGGAGAATTGGGGTATATTCATTCACTCAGAAATGTATTCCAAGATTTATTGACTAGGTCCTATGACGAAGGAAAATATACCAAGAATACGTAAAATTTAATTAGACATCCCTATTCCTCAGTCTTCTGATAATACATAGAAACCAATAATGTTGGCCCAAGACTTATTTCCATGAAACAGAGGTTATCAGCAATAACATCAGAAGAATGTATGAGAGAACTGGAAAAGTCTTAATAAACACAGCATATGGTGAACGAAGCTTGAAAAGATGAGCATAATTTCAACTGAGAAAAATCAGTCTAGTGAAGGTTGAAGGAACAAGTAGTCACGGCACCGAAAGAAGAGGAAGTGTGAGGGATGAATGAGTCATTTAATTTGACTATAGCACAGGTTGTGAATAGAGTGTGAGGGTGATACATCAAGAAAAGGCTAATATTGAATCAGATTCTAAAATAACACACAATGAAGGTTATAGTAGTAAGAAGAGTGAACTAATGAGGCATATTTCCCTGCCTTCATGGTGCTTAAATGATAGTGAGGGAGGTTAGGGAAGTTAGTGGAAATGTAGGTGTTTATTCAGTGGTAAGTACAATGTTAAGCATTTTCTGTATTTTATGCCAAATCCACAAGGCTCAGGGAGTTTGGTGACTTACTCAAGAGTATCTTGGCATTTAGACCAGAATTCAAATATGTACAGCTCTGGCACCAAAGTCCATCATTCTGCCTCAGGATAATGATAGAGGGAAGGGGAAGGGGAGGGAGAAATGAGAAGGGAAGGAAAAAGAGGAGAGGGGATAGAAGAGAAGGGAAAGGAGAGAGAGGAAAGGACCACCCCTGAGGAAGGAAAAGAGAAGGGAGGCAACAGTTAAGAGTTCTGCAAAAATCTAGGAAAAAATTGGTGAAGACTTGAACTAAAGTGAACTCAGGTGAAACAAAAGAAAGGATGACTGTGACTAATGTGTTGGTAGATTGATAAGATTTAATGACTAATTGAATTTTGGAGGAAAATAAAGGAGAGTCGGAAATGAATCTATGGAGTAACCCTAGGAAAATGGCAAAAGAGGAATGCATAAATTGAATTATGATATGGAAGAAATGGAAATTTTTTTTAAATTGAAGAATCAAGCAAGTTAATTCAACCAATATTTAGAATTCATTTGCTTATTTAAGAAATATATATGAAGTGGCTGGCCCTGGTGAAGAAGTGGTTAGGTCAGCAGCTTCCAAAGTTGTGTAGGTCACATACTTGCCAAGACCTGGGTTTGCATTCTGGTTTTGGGGGAGACAGCCAATATGAACAACTAAATACAAATAAAATACTTCTTCCTTCTCTTCCTACCTGGTTACTACTTATCTTCATCCTTCCTACACCTTTCCTTTAAATAAAAAAGAAGAGCAATGCATATAAACAAAGAGCAAGCCATGTGCCAGGCATTGGTTGGGCACTAGTGTTCTCATTTAAAGGAAAAGCTATTCTCATGTTCTTAACCATCTGTGAGGGAGAGGAGCACTAAAACCATATTCACATTCAAGAGTGTTTAATGAAATTAGAAACAAGTCTGGGCAGTAATGATTTCCAAACTTGCACACTGGTTTCACCTGACACCTATGCCCCACATCCTTACCATTTGTTATTTCCATGATCTTGGGTATGACCTGAGTTATGGAATTTTCAGAGCTCCCTAGGTGATTCTAAAGTGCAGACAAATTTGAGAACTGCTCTAGAGCAGAGGTTATCAAACTATGGTCTCCCAGATCAAATCCAACCCCACTGCTGGCTATTGTAAAAAAAGTTTTATTGGGACACAGTCTTGTCCACTCATTCATGTATTATCAGTTTCATTCACACTATAGCAGCAGAATTGAGTATTTGAGAAATGAGACCATGTGGCCCATAAAACTAAAAATATATACTATCTAATGCTTTCAAGAAAAGGTTTGCTTTCTAAGATCTCAGAGAGAATATAGAAAAGCAACATGGCTGAAGATGATGGAGGGGACTTGAGGATGCAATTGGAGAGGAATCTTTGATACTTATGTTTATGTAGCAAAGTTGCATAGGGGAAGAGGGAAGCCTGTTCCAATGTCCATCCGCTGCGATGCAAAGAATCATCAACAAAATGTATGGTCCCCAATACACAATCATGTGGCGATTATCTTTCACTTAGAAAGTTCTTGGCCCTTAGTAAACATGATAAAATTGTTTACTAATATTATTGCACAGCACTGTTAAATAGTTAATGTATCATTCTCTTTTTCTTAAAGTGAAATCCTAGCCATCATGGTAAACAGGGTGCTTTTTCTCATATTTGACTCCCTGGGCTTCAGATTTTTAACGCTGGTGCCCAAGGAACTCATCAGTTTCTACCTTACAACCCAGTGTGGCTCCTATGGGGGCCAGTTCTGCTGACTCCCCTTGACATTCTGCATAATCAAGTGAACTATATGGATAAAGTTCCCCCAAATTCCCCAGACCTCCACACCTTTTACTGCCTATTCTGTGAAGCAAAGTCCTTCCTCTAACCAGGTCTGTCAGGGCTCTTGTTCTTCAGCATGCAGTGAGGTGGGGCTCCTGGCCCCAATTCACCTTTCTGCCTGGATAACTTCTTCTTCTGCTTCTAAGTTAAGTTAAAGCAGAACTTCTTCTACAATTCCTATTCTAGCCATCTACCTCATCCACCACCATAAGACACTGCTTGCATTTCTGTCAAAGTCTGGACCTACTGCAGAAAATGTGTGGCCCAGGGAAAGAGAAAAAGTAGGGTTGCCTTGTTCAAGACCTATCAAGAATTTCAAAAGAGTAAGAGCAGAGCATTAAACCAAATGTGGAGTCCTTCCTAGTACAGTATCCTGCATGACTGCAAGATTACAAGATCCTGGCCCTGGTTAAAGTACTTACTAGGACTGTAGTCTACCTCCCCTCATCCCTAATTAATTCTGCCACTAGACTATGAGGAGCCACTTGAGGGCAAAGAAAGCATCTTTGTATCACTAGTAATTATAGACATCCATATACACATGCACGCATGCATGCATACTTAGTGTACATTTATACATAATAAATCTTGAAAAAATACACTGATAACTAATGCTGAAAACACAGTGATTAGTAACAAAGAAAACAGAAAAGAGGACACATCTCTCTAATCTTTTGTAAACTCATATGGATATACAAGCTAAAAAGCTTTTGACTTTGGAATCAGACATCTTAGTGCTAACTCACTTAGACTACATGAGACCTCAGGCAACTTCCTGACTCTCACAGATTCTTAGACACCTCATTTGTAAAAAGAACAAAAGCAGAGCCTGCCTCTAGAAGCTGCTGCTGGGATTAAATGAGATAATGCATGTTCAGATATTCCTTGTACATACAAATTAGCTCATTAATAATAACTATCATAAGCGAATAGAAGAGGTTAAACTTGAATGTGTTTTCTGATTTTCAAAATATTTGTGTATTCATCATCACATTTAAGTTCACTATTGTTATTTTAAAGATGGGGAAAAGAAAATAGGGTTTCAATGATTTTTCCAGACAACTAGTTTAGGTAGGATAACCAGGCTTCGATTTCTTTACCCTAAATCAAATTCTTGCAATTGCACCAGAGATGTTATTGGTTTCAGTGAAATGGATTATTAAAAATTATTTGCACTGGGGATCCTTTTAATTATAGTCATCACAAACAAAATAATTATAATGAATACAAATAAATGTTATTCTTTTCTGGCCACAGTGAGTCATAGTTTTCATATTATTTCATACACTTGGAATTAAGGAACTAGTGAGGTGATTTTAATCTTACGAATTGCTACTGTCTCTTGAAGCACAGAGAGGTAATCACTGAAACATTCATTCTTTAATTTGGTGCCATTTAAAGGATCACTCCTTTTGCTGATGATGGGTATGAAATACAGGTCCACAAATGGTTGTCATAGAGAGGGAGTAGCTTCAGCCTCAAGATAAAAGCCTCACTGACTCTGTCTCCCTAGCTCTGTGGGATGTTCCCACAATCTTACCATCCTGTCTTCTTGCTGACTGATAAGGCACTCCTCTTTTCTAGGGAAGTTGAAATATTTTAAAATAATATGAATGCTCTCATGTTTGAGTGACAGCGAGTGGACTGATAGAAAGAGAAACTCTCCAAGGGAGGTATTATGTAGAGATTAGAATTTTAACTCAAAAAATATAGGCCCTGAAAAAAGATGAAGAAAATAATATCATGACCTCAAACAGTTGTCTTTCTAAATTTCACACTCAAAATACTCTCCTGTGGTGCAGTATAAGACTATTTTGAATCATTAACTGAATCAAACTCAGAAAGCACAAACAGAAGAGTATAACTCAATAGGGATTGTGAATATAAATTTGTTATAAAAGTGTAAGTTAAAGGGTATTTTTGTGTCAAAAAGCATCTTGCCCCTGCTCTCTCTCCCTCTTGTCCTCTGTCTTCAAAACTTCAATTTTGTCACCTGTAAAGTGGGAATAGGTAGGACAGTGTCCTTGTCAGGGATATTGGCAAAGAATCTAAAGAGTTAGCATTTACGACTGCATACATTGCAGGAATTTTATTTGAATGCAAATATTTCTATAAATATTTCCATTTTATCTATGTATTTGTCAAAAATAGAGAAAATATTTTAAAACACACAATTACTAATCCTCAAGTTTTAATATATATTGTCATTTTATTATACTTTTTCCAAATCATTATTTTTTTAAATAAGAGAAACATTAAGGTACTGTTTAAATCCTATATTCCTCTTCTCCAGCACCATTCCTATCCCTCCCCAGAAACTACCAGTATCACTATTTGTTCAGTCTTCTATTTGTACAAAAATACATGTATGTGTTTCTTGCAATGCTTAAAAATGTCATATTCTTTGTTTTATTCTGAAACTTTCTTCCTCTTCTCTTCCTCCTCTTCATCCTTCTCTTCTTCCTTCTTTGCAAGAATATCATTATTATAACTATGTCCTTCTTGAACAATTACACCTGCTGTATATAATTTATCCTAATTTTATCCATATTTATTCACTATTGGGGAACATTTAGAATGCTTTCATTTCTTTTTCCTGTAACATTATGTACAAATATCAGAGTTATCTTCATTTATGAAACATATTATTTACACTTTTATTTATATTACAGATTAATAATTCATATATAATGATAAATTTTCATGTCTTTTATATAGAATTTTTCATTAATTACTAAATATGATTTTACTGAATTGATAAGAGAATTTCTCAGTGAATTATAATCTGCAGGAAATATGTATTCTCTGGTTCTAGCATATCAACATCATCCTTGTTCCATCCTTCTTGGCATCTTCTACAGATTTCAGAAGTTTCTTCACTATAGCACCTGGTTCATGTCTAACAACTCTCCCCATTCCCCTTCTTATCATTCCTGGTGCCTCTTAAATCTTTTGAATATTTCATAACTCCTTTATTCCCTTAAGCTTGACAGCCTTTATTTAACTCATTTTTAGTCACTCAACAGTATAACTATGATCTATCTTGCTAATATCTCAAGGTGTCAATTACAACTCTACAAAATCTATTGTCCTCAATTGTACTAACCCCATGATTTCCAATCTCTTTATTCCAAATTTTCTCTGATTCCATGTGTCCCCTACCAACTTGTGTCTCACTATTCATCTTTCTACAGTTCTCTAGATTCACATATCTCCTTGACAGTCAAAATACCCTTTTTCCCAAACAGGTTAAAGTCAGCCTCTATTATCCTTCTACTTTTGCTGGTAGAGGGAAAATCACATTTTCTTATATTGAATTCAAAACCAAGATGCCCGCTTTAGGTGCAATGAGGAATCTGGAGGGTGGGGATTGGAGTAGAAAAACAGAGGGGCCTCATTGCTTCTCACCAACA
This sequence comes from Solenodon paradoxus, assembly GCA_004363575.1. Lineage (NCBI taxonomy): Eukaryota > Metazoa > Chordata > Mammalia > Eulipotyphla > Solenodontidae > Solenodon > Solenodon paradoxus. Next base: position 132,717 of record RJWH01000396.1, on the reverse strand, counting down.
CTTTTATTCTCCTCTTCTAGGCATTTGGGTTTTCCCATTGCAACTGTCATAAATATTTTCCTTCTTTTCATATCTCTAAACTTTTCCATGTGACCCTTAGCAGCTTGATCCACCTACCATCATAAGCTAGATTACCTAGTTCAGTAGTTCTAAACTTTGATTGCTTTGTGATATTTTTGGAAGCTTTAGTAATACTGATGCCTGGATTCCCCTTTTAGAGAATTGATTTAATTGTTCTAGAATGAGGCCTGATCATTGGGAATTTTTTAATCTCTTCAGGTATTTCTAACTGCAACTAAAGTTGAGAACCATTTCTCTGATCTGATAAATTTTCTCCTTTAAATTTATTATCTTAATAAATCATGAGATTTCTATTCTTTCTTTTTAAGGTTAGTATCTCACTGTGATCTTGAGCCTATCCTTTCCTTTCTTGAGAAGGGATCAACTACGTAATTGACCACACTGATGTTCTCTCTCTCTCTCTCTCTCTCTCTCTCTCTCTCTCTCTCTCTCTCTCTCTCTCTCTCTCACACACACACACACACACACACACACACACACACACACACCA
>RJWH01000396.1:0-132046 GCA_004363575.1 Solenodon paradoxus | reverse complement strand
GAAATGAATACCTGTGATTTCTGGAGTTGTTAGGTTCAAATAAAATTATAAACTATAAATTGATGAGCAAACATTGGATAACATTTCACCACATGTATTGCAATGATAGTATACATACTCAGCATTAAAAAAAAAAACAGTTCCTATACTCCAGAAGCCTGATCATTAAACTTGATGATGCCATCAATTCCCTCAACTGGGGCAAAATTTTGAAGCCACATTCTATTCCATCTTCTATACCCATTAGATCTATTCATTTAGTTATTAAATCCTATTTATTGTATGCTTAACATGAATCCTGCATGTTAATGTTCTTGCTCCATCTTTTAAATGCTAATTTTCAACATAAATAATGTGCCATCTATAGAAACTGTAGGCATCCTGTTTATATGCAGAGCCTCTATTTCTCCTTCAGCCTTCCTTTCTCAAGTTCTTCTCAACTTCTGAAAATTCATTTTCACTCTTTTTCTTTCAAAGTAAATAACCTTCATATTGAATTCTATATTTAGTTAAGTCCTCCATAGTTACATGTAAGTTGATACTAAATATAAAAAATAAGTAACACGTATCTTTTTACAATTTTATAATGAATAGTCATATAGAATAACATGTGTATACTTTCTTTCTGGTAACAATGTTGTATCCCAGAGCATTTCTAGTATCCTTTTCTCCCCATCCCTTACATTACTTATCTTTATTATATTATTACTTTTTCTAATATCTCAAGCATATTCTCTAAGTATGGAAATTACCTTGCTTTTCCTCCAGAGACTTCTATTTTCCTATCTTCTTATTGTCTTCTACTTGGGGGACTTCTTAACAGACTTCTTGATAGAATCTGGTATTTACAGAAGCTTATGTTTTTGTTTTGTTTTGTTTTTTTGGTTTACTAATAGTCTCAGACAAGGTTCTTGGGAGGTAAACTTCCTGATTTCCACCGGTCTTTATTCTGTCTTCACTATTAACTGATAATTCATCTTGGCTAGTTGTGTAGATTGAAAATAGATTTTCTCAAAAATTTAAAGACATTGATTCTAATGCTCAGTGCTGGTTATGAGAAATGTATGAACTTGATTCTCATCATCTGCAAGGTACCCTGGTTATATTTCTCTTTAAGCAATGGCAAGTTTCTTTAATTATTTCTCTATTCTGTCAATTCTCTATTAAAAATCCTCATGTTGAAGTCTGGACCTCATGAATTATTCCTGTTTTAGTATTTCCTCTTACGTTTTCCCCTGGTTCTGGTAAGTCCTCTTAAGCTACTCAAAATTCTATCTGTATCATTGCTAAGCTCCTTTTCTTTACTTATTTTTTTTTCCTGATCACTTATCCTTTTCTCTCTTACTCTGCCAGCAAACTTAAAATATATATTCATTCTATTTTTTCCTCCCATTCCCAGAACACACTGTGCAAACTCCTGGTCAGACCTTCAACATCTGAACATGAAGACGTTATCTGAGATCCCCATCCCACCCAGCCACAAACACATTTCAGTATACAACGATGAAGAAAAGACAGCTGACCTGCAATAAAACTCTCATTTGGAGAAGGGAGGAAGACCCTAGAATATTTATAGCAGTCACGGTCCACTGTAGTGATAAATCCCGCTGGGGAGAAGTTATGAAGGAGTTGTAGGGTTTTTTTTTATAATGACAAGAGCCGTAATGACCCAGAGAGTAAGGTACGGCATAGACAAGATAATTAAAGGAGAGTAGTGCAAGGAACTGAGAGACTCCAGTACTACAAGGATCACTGCTCTGAGCAATGCTGTTAAAAACACCAGTTAGAAAACCTTTTAAAGGAAGGAAATCTTTTAATTACCCAGATTTACTAATAGCCCCAGTGTATGTGGTAGGGCATACCATCCTGAGTGCATGTGTACATGTATGTGTTCTCCATAGATAAAAGAATAATTCCACAAGAACATAAAAGCAGATGAATGCATTTATTCTCTTTTGTTATAGCCTAGATTGCATTATATAATTATCTGCCATTCTCTCTCTTTAGATTTCAAGCTCTTTGATCATATCCATGCCTTCCTCATTTTAGTGTCCCCAGGTATAATGAAACTATCTAAAAAAACATGTGATGGTAACAGAAGCAAAAATCCATGAGGAAGCGATATCTCTAGCAATCCTCGAATAATCATTTTAAGAAACTTAGGTCAAGATAATCTACCACACTATCATGAGGATTACAGAAAGACAAAATCAGATGGGCGTATTCCTTTAATATGTGAAATGGGAAGATCTCCATATTTGCATTAATTTGTATTAATATATATCCAAACAGTTTATAAATGCAAATTAATACATTTAATGTATAAAAGTATAAGTGAATTGACTTTCCTCTGTATTTAAAACTGTTCTGATCTTTCACATAGGTGACTCCATTTATCTCAATAAGCAATGATCCTGTTTAAAAGCATCATGTGATTCGAACACGTCTTACTCCTGCTTCAAACTGAGAAGCATGTGAAATTGCTTTAATGCTAAATGGACTCACTTCTGATATTTTTAATTTGCTGTTTATATAGGAAGTTTGCCATTGGCATTAGAACGTGTTAATGTAAATCTTGATTGTTGCTGGTTTCAGCGGTGCCCTTCATCACCTGTGTGTGCTGTGGTGCATCTGGAATCCAACCATTGCACATCGGACTCTTCTTCCAGAACATTCCTGCTCTGCCTCTCCAGAAGCTCTTGGTCTTCACTGACTCTTCACCATTCATTTCATGATGAATTCCTGGCTTCTCCATGATTTTACAGTCTCTACAAAGAGCGAAGAGTTGATTTTTTAAATCATTTTAGATGATCTAGATCTCACCTGTATTTTCATGTCCTGAATCACATTATTTAACTCTAACTTATTATCTTCAGACTGTAAATATCAATCAAGCCTAAAAGTCAGATACTCTTCTCATAATAGTCTTCAAGATATTTGCAGGAGAGAGATCTCTTTCTTTCCTAGTCTGCTGCCAACTCTGAGCCACTTGCGTAGTATTACAAAGGAATCACCGAGCTCAATGTGTGTTGACAGTCATCCATTTAACTCCTTTCTTTTCTCAGATGAGGGAGCCAAGGCTCAAGAAAAAAACAATTGATTTGTTCTCCATCATTCAACTGATGAATGTTGGAATTGGGACCTGATCAAACTACTTCTCCAAGCAGTCTGAAAATATTAATATTCGATTCTCTAGGTGAGCCCCTTGGAGCCATAATGACAGTTCCTAATGATATAAACGGTTTTCTCATATTTCATTGCTAACAACTACAGCCAAATTCTTAAAAGCTCATCTACAGCTATTTAACCTGCAATATGCTTTCCAGGCCCATCTCTGAGGTAGAGGGAAAAGGGGGCACTGGGGTAGGGCACCGCACAAATAAACGGAACAACACTGGCAGCCTTTGGAACTCTGCCTTGAGCTAAGCACCGCCAGGAGTGAAAGTCATTAAAGGCCCTTTGCAAAGGTTGTTAAGAAATGTGTAAACAGCCATATAAACAACACCAGGTCAGGTCAGGGAAGGAGACTGGCAACTGGGGAGGCCCAAGGAGAGCCTGCCAAAGTGTGAAATTCCCAGCAGGGAGAAGACATTTGGAAAAACAGCTCCATCAAGTTTTATCAACACAAATCATTTCCTAAGTGGTATATTTTATTTAGAGTATGTGTGGCCTAAATTTAACAAGGAAGCTTTTATCAATCGTAGTTTTTATCGCTTCCAGATATCTTAGTTTCTGAATTACTGGCAACGTTTACGGTGTGCTCATTTTTGTGGGCTTTCCTGTCTAAACACACCCTGGGTGATGCTCTCAGGGCGCAGAGCAGCGATGCCCTACACACGCTTCCTGTTGGCCATGCTGTGCGACTGAGGTCCTGCACATGCGGAACAGTAAACAAACCTGGGCCTGGGCTTCTAATTTTAAGCCTTAGAGGAAGCAGACATTAATAATCACTCTGGTAGAGAAACATCCACAAATAGGCTGTGTTATGAAATACCAATTTTTTTCTGCCATAGTAAAGACTTTGACATTTCCTTTTTGAGGCAGTTGTTCGTGAAGGAAAATGATTTCACCCATAACTTCAATGACTGTCTCAGGAATAGTTCGATGATGGCTCCCTGCGAGGGAGTTGCACTGAATGCAGATAAGTGATTTCTCCAAGACTATGCCTTTCTTCACATAAAGAGAGCCAGTGAGTGAAGATGAGAGAAGTTCTTGTTATGCAGAAAACTGCCATGACCCCAAATTCTTCTGCTTTCTCATTTAGACTCCTCTGACCATTCAAGAAACTCTAGCCTATCTTTCCTTCTCTAACAGTGTTTTCTTCCTCAGCTGCCATTGTTAACAACAAAATACATCTCTTCAGCCCGGTTGTTCAGGTTTTGCCCTAATTTAGGAGGCCACAGTCATGGAATTTTCTTCCAAACCAGTGTCCCCATTTGTCTATCATACTGAATAAAAAATTAAACCTTTTAAAATATAAATAAACTATTAAATTTCTGTGTCTCATGAAAATAGTTGGAGAAATATGCACCAAAGTTAAAGGGTATGTTTGGGGTATTCTGATTTAAAATATAGAGTCCCCTATGAGGAATCACCCTGTGGATACACCTCAAAGAGACATGCCGTCACCCTCTAGGACAGCTGAAAACAGAGTTCATGGAGGGGCCAGCCTATTATGGATGCCCTTGAAAAAGAAATAAATCATGGTTAGATCTTCACCTTGAGCCCCTGACTAAAAGTCACTGTGGCAGATTTTTGGAAAAGAAGGCATGACTTTGTAATTAAGCTGCTTCTCACAAGTGCTATGCTATGTGGTAACAAATAAGGGTAACATTAGAGATTTATTTGTTTAGTGATGGCTTTTTATTCACCTGAATAATGTAGGTCTGCATTTTACAAGTAGAACCCATGTGGCACATCCTGTTTTCCTTCTCTTCCCACCTGGCAAAGGCACTATTCACTCTTTCAGAAACCCATATTAAGTGTCAGTAAAATACTCTATGAATCATTTTCTCCATGGAAAATGTTATTTCTTCCTTTGTGTTTCTGTTCTTAATGATACAGTGAAAGAATGGTCTGTTCAAATTAATGACAATAACAACAACTAACATTTGCTGGGCACTTAATGTTTGTTGGGCAGTGTCAAACACTTAATATATTTTACTATTTATAAAATGCCCCATTTAACCTGTTCAAAGTGTATGATTCTGTGCTTTTTAACATATTCACAAGGTTGTGCCACCATCATTCCTACCTAATTTTAGAACATTTTCATCACCCCGAAAAGAATGGTAGCTTCTCCTCATTCACATCAGTGCCAGTGTCTTTATGCAGTGGATTCATACAATGTGAACTCCTTTGTGTCCAGCTTCTTTCACTTAGCATAAAGTTTCTGAGTTCATTCATGTTGTAGAATATATCAGTACTTATGGCTGAATAATATCTTATTGAATGGCTACACCTCATCCATTAATCAATTGAATACATTTGTTTCTGCATCACAGCTTCTTCCAGTGGCGTACCAGCTTTTGGGCGAACGTGGTCTCTTTTCTCTTGAATGTATATGTATCAGTGAGATGTGGACTCATATACCACTGTTTAACATTTGAGAAACTGTAGATTTTCTTTCCAAAGATGTGACACCATTTTACAACCCAAAAGTAATATACTAACACTCCAATTTTTCATGTCCTCTCTAAAACTTGTTACTGTCTCTTTGACTATAACCGTTCTAATTTGTTTAAAATAACACCATATTGTGATTCTAATTCACATCTTGATCATGTCTCTCCTCATCCTAGTCCCACACAATCTTGATTACCATAGCTTTAAAAAATTGCATTGTTACCTAGCTTTTTATCTCTAGAACTATGTCTATTACAATTCTGTTATTCATTTTCACAATTGTGTTGGCTACTCTGCGTTCTTTGCATTTCCAGTTGAATTTTAGGATTAGCTCATTAGTTTCTGTGTAAAGTCAGTTAGGATTTTGATAGGTGATTAACTGAATATGTACATCGATTTGATGAGTATTATCATATTAGTAATATTGTCTTCTAATTCATGAACATGGAGTGTCTTTCCATTGGCTGTTCTTTTATTTTCCTAACAATATTTTACAGCTCTCAGTGTACAAGTCTCCCATTTATTTTTGTTCCTTACTATTTTATTTTTCTTCATGTTAGTGTCACATGGGTCATTTTCTTAATTTCATTTTCAGATATTTATTGTCAATGTTTTGAATTGCAATAGCTTTTTGTATATTAATGTTATGTCTTCTAAATATATTTGTTTCACTTATTCACTCTAACAATTTTTTATGTGTGGATTCCTTGGAATTTTCTATATGCGAAATCATATCATCTGTGAATAGAAATAATTTTACATCTTCATTTCCATGGTATTTTTTATTTCTTTTTCTTTCCTAATTGCTCTGGCTAAAACCTCCAGTATAGTCATTAATGAGAATGAAAAAAAAGGTGAACATCCTGCTCTTCTTCTTAAAGGAAATCTTTTGTTCTTTTACCATTAGGATTCTTGACAGAAGCCTCTTATCGGAATGACGCTCCATTCATTTACTAAGTGTTATTATTTTTAAAAGGTGTTACCTTTCCTTTAATTATTGAATTTATCATATGTGTTTTGTATTTTAATTTATTAACATGATGTGTTACTCAGTTTTCATCATTTGATTTTCAAATGTTAAATTAACCTTATAATTATCAGATATATCTCACCTAATTATAGGCACATAAACTTTTCAATATGTTGTAGAATTTGGTTTGGTAATGCTATATTGAAGACTTTTGAATCTTCTTTTTAAGACCCAGGACTTTATATAGGACTTTAGTTGCTTTTCTAGGATAGTTTTAAATTTATGAATACATACAAAGGGAAGAAAAATTTCAATTTAAAACCTAGTATTCCACCTTAAAAATTAAATACAGAAGAGTAAACTATGTCTGAACCAAACAGAAAGAGGAAAATAATGATTAGGCAAAAATTTAAAAAAGTAAAATATAGAAAACCATCAGAAAATGAATGAAACCGAAGTTGATTCTTTGGAAATATCAACAAAACTGATTAAGTTTTAGGCTGATTGAAAAAGTGCAAGAGAGTAAAATTTCAAAATACTAAATGCAGAAATGAAAATAAATACACTGATATCCAGGTTATAAAATTAAAAAGAACTACAAGGGGAATTCTGAGGAATGATGAAACAAGTTAGACATCATAGATAAAAATGAACAAATGTCTAAAAATACATTCTTGAAACTTAGGAAGAAATAGACAATTTGAATACATATAATAAGAATAAGCTAAGAGATTGAATTAATCATTATGGAAATTTTCTCACAAATACAGATTTTCTCACAAATAGCTTCAATGATAAATTCTACTGAACATTTAAGGAAGCATTAACATCAACTCTTCCCAAAAAATTGAAGAGGAGGAAACACTTTCCAACACATTCTATGAGAACATCATTGTCCTAGAAAAGCATGTGTATAATCCTTCACATGTACATAATCTTCTAGATTTCCAAGAATAGACGCTTGCTCAAAGCCAACAGTGCACATCTTTTATTCTCCAACTTCTCCTCATACGTTTTTTGGTCATATTCTTGTCATCAACTGTTGTCACTTCTTCAGAAAACCACAATGTAAAATTACTGCTGATTATTTTTGATAAATGCTTCCAGTGATTTGCCTGTTCACACTAAGTGTGGGCAAGCTCTTTGAATGCAAGTTTTCAGGGAACTACCAATTAGGTCAAGAAACAATGAATCCCTAATACTCATGCTCTAGACCTGTTCTTTCCTTTCCTGGTTGTTAGGATCCAAACCTGTTATTTCCCCTCTTGAAATTGCTAGCCTTATGGTTTTTTCAACTGCCATTGTCATTGTACTGCTGGTTATCTAGGGTAGCACAGAGTTGAGGAGAGGGTGATGGTAATACGGCAAGTTCAAAATTCACAAGGCCTACAGGGTTTTTTTCATCTTCATATTTTAAACAAATACTCCTTCCTCAGATTACTGCAAGTCTGGTTAATACTCAGAATTTCTTAAAAGTTGATTTGGTCAAGTTTTGTCAATTTTTCCTTGTTTTGAGAAGATGGTGGAGCAGATCTTTGGAGAACTTTGCTCCATCATCTCACTCATGTCACTCTTCCAATGCTATGTAATAGCATATTATTGACTTAAAATATTTGCTCAGAAAAATGTGATCTTAACACAATTAAATCATTTTCAATTAAATTATTTACCTAGTAAGTCTATGTAGCTGTATTTTCTCATTTTTGGCCAAGTTATTGTTTGATTTTTTTTCTCTACAGAGTGTGGGTTTTTTCTCTCAAGCTCTCCACATGCATGTAAGAATAAAAAAATAGCTGTAAGTACCTATAAAATTTGCTTTGTGCCAAGCACTAAGATGCTTCACAAATACTACCTTCTAAGATCTTATGAAAGAAACATTGTTACCTCTATAGTAGCTATGAAGAGAATAAAAAACAAGTACAAGAAGACTAAACAATGCATCCAAGATCACTAGGCAGAGCTAGGACTTCAGCTGAAGCATCTTAACTCAACTAGGACATTTTACTGCAGACAAATGAACCAGTCTTAAAGCTGATATTTAAAATTTGTATGCATTATTATTAACATTGTTATCTTTAGGGCTGTAACAACTTTGGTTTAACATACTTGTTTGCTGTCTTCCACGTCATAGACCTATAAAAATATCTGCTGTAATGTAATGTAACAAAAGAGCAGTATTAGTTTACTGATGTCATTTAAGACATGATTGTGTTATGGGATTTTGTGGTAATCATATGTTATACGCATTTAAAAAATACAATAAGAAGTCAAAGGTACAGATACAAACTTTGGCATTTTAATCTTGAATCTATTCCAAGTTTTTTCACTTTATAAAGATATGTAGTGCCAGACCCATTCTGAAGCTGTGTGTAAAATTCTACATGCTGCAGTGAGATTAATATTTTTTAAAGAGTGATTTTATAGAAAGTTGGCACCAGAAAATAAGGTTCTGTTTCATTATTTTGACATATAAAAGTTTATTGAGGTCACAACGTATTCTCTTTTGGAAAAAAAATCATTAGCACATGGTGAAAAATACAATTTATTGGCAAAGTCACAGTAGCAGTTTTTCTGTGTAAATTTCTCATAGTCCATCCAAATGAGTTCTACACAACTTCTAAATACAGCCGACTGATGAACAGATTAACATGAATAAAGTTCTTCATGTTAGTTTTTGAGTTTCTAGTTCTCAAATAACATGGTTAATCATTTAGCCACAAAGGGCCTGCTTTACTTTTTAAATTCCTCTATACGTGCTTTGCAATCAACACTTCCCTTTCAAAGGCCTTGTTCTACCCTCTTTATTAAAACACTCTCTGTATGATGGTTCACTCCAGGTTTTCCTACCACCTAAGACTTTCTCTTCAGAAGAGATTCCACTGTACTTTTTTCCATGAATACTAACAACAGCATGGAGGTGTTGATGTTTTTCAAACACTAAAATTGTGCAAGTCTTGAAATAACTGACCTACAGTTGGTTTTGGCTAACTAAGTAATTTACAACTTACATCTCTGGCTTGGTGTTAACTCACTGTAAACCTCAAAGATCTTTTAGGTAGAGAGGCAAAACTGGAAAAATATTTGCACTTGCAGGTTGTCAAAATGTGTACTACCAGAACCCCCCCTCTTTGAAGAAATCCAGATATTTCACCAACATAAATTTTATTCATATGTAATAATTATGGTTAAGTTGTACCTGAAAAGGACTCTATCATCTAACTGAAAATGAGGAAACTGAGGCCCAGGGAAATGACTAATATGCTCCAAGCTCTCACAAGTCAGTCAAACTTGAAATAGGCTGCTCCAGACTGGCTTCTGAAAACAACTTCAGGAACCCTGGAGGCAATCTCCTCTGCCTCAATCATCTCAGGGCCAGGCATCAGACAAGAGAGTACCTCAATAGCCCGAAGTCCACCAAAATTATTCAAACTAGTCAATTCTAAACCATTCACCCTGCCCTGCCTTACCTCCCCCAAGGAAGCCCCAATAAATAGCATGATGTGCCCTCCCCTTGCTCTTGACTTCTGATTCTTGACCATCCTGGGAGTTTTTCATGTGGCCCCATTAGATATGTTGTGCCTCCTGTCTCTAGGACCTATAAATAAAATTAACTTTGTTTTTTGCTTTTTCCTGAGACTCTCCTCTGTCTCCTCTTGTGGCTATACCAGACTGACCATCTCATAAAAAATACTAAACAGTTTCTTAAATATGGTGTTTCTGGAACCAGTGTTTACATATCTTTCTTTCCCCACTCACTGGCCTTTTCCCCAGAGGTCAAAAATGGTAATTACAGGCTGGTGCTTTCTGCCTTTGGATCCTGGGTCTCAGATGTCATAAAAGACTCCAGGGAAAATGAAATGTATCTATTGGTAGAAGGTGAGTTACCAGTTGGGCTGATGGTCTCATGATAAGCTGTGAGTGAATAAGTGAAGATGCCCTTGCTGGAGTCAAAAATAGCAATTTCCATACAAGGTAATTATGGAACTGCTTTCCTCAGCAGTCAATGCCTTCATACCACCCCATCCCCCACCTCTGCCTGGAAAGCTCACACACACACTGGGATTTGTCATTTGATGCCTCTTAAAGGGACGATAGCCTATTACTCTTGCAGTGCCAACGGAAGACTGAACACTGTCACTGAGATATGACTCTCCACCAATTTCTATTTTCCCTCAGGCTGCTTATGGGGTTCCTCCAACAGAAAAATAGTTATTATAACAAGCCCTTAGTATGTTAGTAGAATTATTATTCTGGAGATGGATGGATACTGTTTGTGACCTCTAATAGGAGAGAGTTTTTCCTCTATAGTATCATGTGTATGTAGAAAAGAGTCTGGACCTTGGAGACAGACAAACTAGCTCACATTTAGCTGTGTGATGTATATCAAATTGTTTAGCCTCCCTGAACTTCAATTTTCTCATCTGATAAAGGGAAAAAATAATAACCTGTTGTAAAAAAAAATTACTGTGTATTACCTAACTTCCCAACATCAGATGAATGGATCAAGAAGATGTGGTACATATATATAACAGAATACTACACAGCCCTTAGAAGAAATGAAATCCTGTCATTTGAATCAACATGGATGGATCTAGGGATTATGCTAAGTGAAATAAGTCAAAAGAAGAAAGATAGCAGATTACCTCGCTCATAGGTAGAATGTGAATAGACAAAACAAAGGAACAGACAAAACCAACACTTGGACACTTGCAACAGAACTGAGGTTACCAACAGGGAATGGGAAGGGGTGAAAATGGTGGCAGAGTCCACTGGACAATAGTGACGAACACTTGGTGATTTGGTGAAAGGCATGGTGTGTTGACCTATAGCTAAGGAATGAGGAATCTGTACATAGGAAGTTATTTTAATGTGTAGAATAATTACTAAAATGAAAAAAAATTGCTGTGTAAGTTAATGAAATGTTATGTGGTTATATGAGATGTCATTGACATGTTAATTATTAATATAGTCTGATACATAAGGGTAATTGATATATGACTATTCTTTATCCTTCCTGCTGGCTGTTATTATCAGAGTTCCTTCCCATTTTCAGAAGAGAGTGAAAAAAGAAGGGAGAGGAGGAGAGGAAGCATTTGCTCTCTCTAAGGACAATGACTAGGACATCGCCATTCCCTTTGCATTGGTATCTTAAGCACAGAATGAACATGCTGCAACTCCTCCATGTCAATATACACCAAGAAAATGAATTTCAAGAAACTAAGATTGCTACAAGTTATCATTATAGAAAACTATAATAGTAGGAATAATGATAGACTCACTGCATGAATACTGGGGTATAATCAAATCCCCGTCCCACATTACACTAAAAATGAGTCATATATTTGTGTTAGATATGCATCACAAGATAAGTGTTTATTTATCAGGATATCTCCAATTTCAGAAGAGCAAAAAGCTTTGCCACACAGCTAGAGAATCAACATTTCTTCCTACCCCTGTAAAACCTTGAACTATTTTATTATAAATGTGCTTACATATTATTTAAGATAATCTATTATGTATCCTTATTTATAATTTAAGAAAAGCAAAAATAATAAAGTAGCAACCAAAATTCAAGTAAAATTCAAGTGTTCTTCAAGTAAAATCTACATTCATGAATTAATTGACTTCATAGACTGGTCTACATGAATAACTTTGTCCTTTATTCTTTTTTAAACGTTATTGAAGTAACATTGCATTTTAAGTGTGCATCATTATAAATAAGTATCTGTATATGCTACATTAAGTTCACCACTAAAAATGCAATTCTATTCCTTGCCATATAATTAACCCCTTTTACCAGATTTATTGTGCTCATCACCCCTTACTCTTTGGTAACTACTTATTAGTCTATTTGTTTTATTTTATCACTCAGTTTCAGCTTCCTTTAGTCCTTTTGGACCTGACAATAGGTTGTTTTTACACCCATTAGACCAGCTCATTGTCACCTTTTGAGACTAGAAAGGAGGGAGTTACAATCCCCAAAATACTGAGACCAGAACCCTGACCAAGATACACCCTGACAGCAAAGTCCTGGAGGAGCAGGCAGAGCCACCAACTGAGAAAAATCTGTCGTTTTCAGGCCTAACTCTAAAGGTGATCAGTTTCCCTTGGAAAAGACACCCTGTGACCTGCCGTTGGCCATCACACCGTGAGTGGGATAAATGATCAGAGCTGATGACTAAACCTGCCAGGTCCAGGCCTAGCTCAGCAGCAGTGTGCAAGCAGACACTGGCACAGAGCAAAGCAGTACCTACAGAACTTCACTCTGCCTTCTTCCATGCGAACCAACTCCAGGGCTTCTGTCAGGAGAGAGGTCCAGACTGGGTGTTGCCCACACGCTGAATCACAAAGACTCTATTATGGAGGGTTTATGAAGATGTGATGGAGGTAAGCTAATTTTTTAAAGCTTTGCTCAATTTAACAGTAGTAATGACAGTTTTTGTTGTTTTTAATCCTAAAAATGTGAAGGAATCTGAAAACATGAAGGAATACTAGAAGAGAAGCATTTTTATTTTGAACAAATATCAGTTTCAGATTTTTCTGAATTTCTACACTATTAGTCACTCATTTAGTGTTCTAGGTCCAGCTGTGAACTACTCTAACACAGCGACCATGGTAAATAAAAACATAATGGAAGATCCTGCATATTATTTACTTTTATAGCAAAGAGAAAATAACCATGGAGTTACAATCTTTTCAGACAATTAATATGGAGACATTACTATCCCAGCATTTCTTGTGTTCCATGTGTTTTAGTCACGTCTAAGAAAATTTTTTTTTTAATTTCCTTTTGAGGGATGCTTACTTCTATTCATAATCCTTAAAATTTTTCTTAAAAATTATTATTATTAAAGATCAAACTAGGTGCAGGGGCAGACTACCACATAGTAGCCTAGTGAATAAGTCTACCATCTCCAATTGGCATAGTCCACATACATCCCAGGGACCCATCAGAGATGGGCAAACAACCAAGATTAACCACTAAATAAGATAAATAAATACTTCCCCCTCTCTCTTCCTGATTGCCTGCCTGCTTGCCTTCATTCCTACTGTGCTTTTTCTTTAAAAAAAAATAGTCAAGACAAGTACAAGCTCTTAGTTTTCCATGAAAGTTCTGTGAAGCCAGGGTTTAATAAATTTTAACTATCAGTTGAGCCTTTGATAGGTGCAAAGTTTTATCAGAACTTTCTGAAGAGAGGGAGGTGTAAAATACTTGTTTTCTTCCTTTGAGGAGAGTACTATGTGGTGATGAACACTGGGCAACACCTAAGTAATGCTAATTTAAAGCTGTCTATGGCAAAAGTCACCAGAGAGACATTTTACTATTCTTTACACAAGATGTTATCGTATTCAAACATCAGACAACTGAAAGGTTCTGCCATGTTGATAGCTCTGACTCCACTACCTCCCGAATCTCCCATGATGTCAGAAATTATTTGGAATTCTTAGGACATCAGAGAGTGCACTGATGTACTCCAAATCACTTGTCTGATTCACAAGCATTTGTAGATCCCAGGAGACACAAAGCTATGTTTTCTGATCAATGTCACTGATCTCTAATAGACTGGCAAACATAACTGGAAAAATGCAGTGGGAAGCTTGGAATGTGTTGTCGTAATGACTTTTAAATGTTAGAATAGAGACTGGTGTACATACGCAACAAGTGGAGAAGCAGGAAATTATCTGTGTGTTTCAGGCCAAAATGACCATTCTTTCAAACTCTCTGAATGAATTAGAGATATTTGACTTAAATGATTAGGAAGATTGGTAAGAATGTATTAAACCAGGGGGTAGTCTGCCTATTTGCAGTAATAATGGGGGAAAGCAAAATATCACTACAATTTTATTCTTTCATTTATTTAAAATATAGTTGTGGAGTTTCTATTATGTGGTGGTGGGCTTATTAAGGTTTAACAACTGTCTTGCTCATCTCTTTAAATCTCTTAACTATCATCTGCTAGGAATCATCACACTTCGTGTCATTATCCTTTCTGTTTGTGTCCTACCATCATGGCCCCAGTGAAGACTCCCACTACCTGTCATCTGACTAGATACCATGTCCTAATTTTTTTCTAATGTAAAAGCATTCTGAGCAGTGTGTGCATAATAGTAGACTGTGTAGTATATTGTTGACTGTACGAATCCTATTTTTTGAAGTGACTTGAACTCTTTGCCATGCTCTTCCGAGAAATCTGCCTGAATACATTACCTCGTCAGCCTAATTATTTGCATGCTAATGTGGGAAAGTTTAGACTTAACTGAGGAAAACCAGAGTTGCTGTTGCAGTTACCCCTGGCTGGTAATCTCAAAGTCATGAGGAATAACTGCCGGGAAACTTGGCGATGTGACAAACACCTGAAGTTATGTTGAGAAGAAGCTAGAATAACTCAAATAATTGGTCTTCTGGAAAATAAACCTGGATTATTAATGCTTGATCCCCCATGGAGTACCACATTTAAGACTGTAATTTACAAATCTCCAATGTGAAAAATCGCTAGCTTTCATTCTCTGATTCTGACAGAGATTCTGATTCCACTGTTCTTTTGCTGTATAACGAATCACACCAAGACTTACTGGCTGATAATGAACAAACACCCCCCATCAAAAATAGAAATTCCCTTTTTGTGAGTTGGCTGGGCTGAGCTGGGTGATTCTTCCACTCCCTGTGGTGTTGATTCAGGCCACTCATGGGATTCCATGCACTGGAGCACTTGTCAGGGATGAGACAGCCAATGACTATCACTAACAGATCTAGGATGTCGGTGCTGGTTATCAAGTGAAGTGTTTCATTTCTCTGCTATTTGTTCTCTTTCTCTCTACTTGGTTTCTCACGATTAATTTAGAATGCAAGTTTTTCCAAGATGGTAGACTTATAATCAAGAAAAGCAAAAACCATGATGCCTCTTAGGATCTAAACCCATAAGTAGCACATAGTTACTTTTGCTATAATCTTACAAGGAAATGGGAGGAGTGGCATGCATGCACAGAGATAAGATGAAGTCACTGGTCATCTTTGCAGATAATCTGCCATAGCTACTCTTAGGCCTTATGCTTGTAAAACTCCCGTTAATTTCTCTTCCATTAGCCGTGAATATTTTAGCATATGAATAATAAAAAGCAGTATAGAACAAAATTCTACTTAAAATGGATTTTCCATTATGACTCAATACGAGAGACTTGGTTAATCTTCTTTGAACTTGAGATGCTCAGCAATGATGAAATTGTCTCTGAAATTTTCTCAGTGCTCATCTATTTATTAAGGGCATGAAACCTCATTATGTTATGGTGGATTAGTGTGTTTTATTTTGAATCAAGTGAGTATTTTTTTGCAATAAGTCATAGCACCAGTAAACATACATAAATACATGTCTTATTTTCTTTAAGGGACTATCAACTCAAAAATTCTGTAAGTCTCTTTTTCTAAAGCATTATATAAATAACTGCTTTTCAAATTCAGGCACAGATATTTTAGATAATATCTTTTTCTCTGCCTACTTTCAGCTTGACTTCAAACAATTGGAAATCTTTTAAAGACACAGTTATCTTATGTAAGGAAGATGGGAATTATGTCAATATTTCCTTTAGACAAGAAAACAGATTAGATTAGTTGTCCATGTCGTTTTCCCATGATTGAATTTTAACAAATTTTTCCTTCCCCACCCCCCAGAGTATCACAATATTTATCTGATTCTCTAATAATTGAGGGAAAATGTTTGGGCCTGAGAACCTCTATCAGTGCTTGGAATTTCAAAACCCTCTGAATTCTTAGGATGAGTTCTGAAAGATGTAAGAAATAAATACTTCCACAATTAATTTAGAAATATCTGGTAACTGGAAAGGAGATTTGGTGTGGGGAGGAAGACAGGGCAATTGGTAAAGCTGTCTTTTTTCTGTATCCTACAAGAAATATGCAACATACCAGCTCCTACAGAAGGCAGTGGTTAGAGGTTGCCAGCTGTTGAAATCTATTCAACATAATGCTGTACCAAAAGCAATATACTTACATATTTGCATACATATGGACATACAGGCATGCATGCATGCATACATACATAATCTTATAGTAATTATGGACTACCCCCCATTATACATCTAGCAGAAATCAAAACTTAGAATTGACACACATGCTCCTCATTCTAAACCTAGAGTTATTTAAATTGTGGTAAAAGTAATCCCTCAAGTGTCTCTCATTTCCATTCTCACTCTTAGTTATGCAGTAGGTACACAGTGAGACTCTAAAGTCAGGTAGAAAAAACTCTGGGTGATGCATAAAGAAGAAGTTGCTTCTGTCATGTTTTTGAGTTCTGGCTTGAATCTTGTAATTCTTCAAAATTTTTGTGTTTAGTGATGGAAGATTACTGGCAATTTGATGGTGGGTGTAGTATATTACATGTTTGATGAACAGTGAAACTACACATCTAAATCCATATTATTTCATAAATCAAAGTTGCCTCAATAATAGATATATACACACACATGCACACACGTATGTATTTATACATATTTGTCTTTAGCATTGTAACATTTGGAGCCTAAGGATACCCAGGATTTCAGAATCTGATGTGTCAATAAAGTCTTAATGTCTGCCCAAGAACCTTGGAATGACTGAAATAATAAACTAAACATGTAACCTTGAAGACGAAAAAGTAAAACATTTGAACATGAGTCTGCAAAATTACTGATAAAGAGTTTGAGAAAGCTTTCATATCAAAACAATACATCTTCCAGATCCCCTGCCTTATGAGGAAGTTCAGCATGTGCTAAGACCCAAATGAAAGCTGAAAGAGGTTTTTCACTGGCCACCGATCACACCGAGCTATTTCTTTATTGTTAAGTTGTTGCAATGCAAAGTAAGCTTTTAAGATCCTTGTCAGGACCCCAGATGTAGCCTTACAACAATTCTATTTAAAATATGTGCAAAAATTCTTCCCAATTAGCCCTCACCATATATACCTAACGACTTTTCATCTCTGAGTATTGCATATGCTTCTGTTTTTCAGGTCACATAACGTGACAGAAGGACTCTGATAATGTTATGCTTGGGTCTTGATAGTGGTCCTTCTGCCTCTGAGTGTACCTTTTGAAAGCCATTTTAAGGATGTTGCCTAACAACTCAGTTTAGTGGCAGTGTTAGTATACTTTACATCCTAATTCTGTGATGATAAAAATTCATGGCAGAGTGGCATAGAGTGGGTTTCAAGACCAGGTTTCCTTCTCTGTAGTGTATATATTCTTCAGAGAGAGGAAGCGAAGAGAATGGGAATGAAAAAACAAAACGAGTACATAAATGACTTCAAGTATGGATATTATTTGGAAAGAAGGAAGAAAGCCATCCCTGAAATGAGACAAATTATTTTTGAAGAATCAAGTGAAATTTCCTCTCATTCATAACGTTTGCAAGCACAAATGGTTTGAATACACATTACATATTTCACATAACTATTGCTCTTCATTTCATCTAGTGAACTCAAAGTATATTTTCCCATGAAAATTTACTAGATTTCCTTTTATATTCTCCACTGGGAGACTGACTACTATAAAGCAAGAAGGCGTTCCCAACCAAAAATGTATATGAAGTTGGTGAGAGTGCATTCCTCCCCTTCAAGTTCAAGATAAAGGCTGATGTGAAATCAGAACTGCATATTCACCCTACACTTGGGATACAACTGAGGGTGGAGAAGACTGTATCTAGCATAGCTGGACCAATGGTATTTTTCCTAAATTCAGTACTTTTCCTAAATTCACTCTTTGTCATGCTGTGTTGTTTACATACCTGATCCTACCCTGAAACCTATGTTCCTTAGATGCTGGGCCTCTTCCCAAAGTTATGTCTTCTGCTCTGTTGGCCCCAAATCCTGATAATATCAAGACAATTCCTTACAATTACCTTTTGCTCCTGCGTTAGAGTTGTGTCAGAGTAAAAAAAAAAACCTTCCTGACTGCTAGCATTGATATATTCAGTAAGTAATAGTGTCTGAGAATCGAGTCTTTATTGAATCCTGCAGAAAACAGGAATGACAACATTCATTAGCTAATAAAGCATGTGTGTTTCCCTGTAATGATGATGATGTATTACTTTCATGATATATATTTTAGTTTATTTAATATAGATCTGTTGTTATTTTAATTTTGCAAAATGCTGTAATTACTTCCATTACAGAGATGGGGAAGCTCAGAATTTAGGTGACATGCTCCAAGTTGTGTAACTAATAAATACAATGACTGAACTGAACACAGCTCTAATGGTGACTTTGTGTTTTTCTCATCCCCCCATCCCAAAATACTATGACAGTGTAGCAGACTGAGATTAACCCTTCTAAGGATTATCTCAAAACTCATAAAGTATCAGTTTAACTTAACCTTTCAGAGTATTAGAGTACTGAGTAAGAATTTCTCATAGTAGTCTTCCAGATTAATTCTTTTAATTGGAAATAGAAGTTAATCTATGATAGTGAACAGAAAAATGGAGCAAGATGTGTGAATAGCAATTTTAATGTTGGCTCAAAATAAAATATTTGCTTATGTTTGTTCAATTGGTGTTCTGGTAAATTATGTTGAATATCTATGTTTGATTTGATAGTAATTTTTGAAACATTTTTGGATTTTCATTTAAAAGTCTTAGCTCCATATTATTATCATATATCAAGGTTGGTCACCAAGTGCATAAATACTGAGTGCAGCTGTAGAATTTAATAAAACCCCAAGTTTGAGCTAGCAAATTAAAAATTACATATATTGGAAACTGGTGCTCCAAGCTGAAACTTGAGGGAAATGTTTTAGCACTATCACAATATTACATTGCAATCATTGTTTAATTTATCTCCTCTGAAATGACTTAAAGGAAGTGCTTGCAAAGCCCTATTTACCTCAGCCAGGAAGTAAGGCAGTGGTCAGCGAGTGAATGAAGTCATGGCCAGCTGACAATGCCACTATTGTACAAACATGAAATATTGTTTGACATTGACCAACTGAGGAGTAAATGTTGGGAAGTTTTTATTTCGTCTCAACAAAAGGAGAGGGTCAGAGAAATAATATAGCATTCACCTTTCTTGAATTATGTTTTTTCTTTTAATTGAAAAATATCAACTTCAACACACCTGAAAGAAAGAAATGTCTTTTACCAAATTATTAAGATTTTAAGAAAAATAGCTCCACATTTTAAAGATGGATCTTAAGTAATGAGCATATTTTAACTTCCTAATAAGCATATACTATATAAATATTCATAAATTATATATATGTATATACATGCTCACTATTCTTTTTTTTTTTTTTTTTTTTCCAGAAGAAACTTTGAAAACTCCTAAGCAACCTGTGCATTTCAATTGTCACTTTGAACTCTGGAACAAAGGAGAGACTGTAAAACCAGTTTATAAAAAGTATTATGAGATACCACAACTGGCATTTTTACGACCTTATTAAACTACATTCAAGTGGCATAAATTATATGTAATGAAAGTGAAAAGGATCTCTGACCCGATTTTAATATTGGGTGCATGCTTATTAGTTGGAGTTTTTTTCTGAATAGAAACCCTTTTTCAAACTTTAGCAGCTGATATTATGTGGAAGTCATAAATGTCAGATTACATTAAACTATTTTGGTTCATAGAATAGCACAGCCATTAAGTTACTAGAGCGTAATGAGTAGGTCTTCTCAGAAAGTAAAGCCAAGGTGTTAATTTAGATTTGAAACATTCCACCTCATTATAAAAGCCAAATTAATTTGCCATGTGTGGAAGCAGCAAAAACCAATTTTTGAAATGTGAAAGACCTCTTTTTGTAGGGGATTGATAGAAAAAGGGCATTATGAAGTTTCTATTCTGAAGAGAAGGTATAATGGCTCCTTGGAGGTTAATTATTATTAAATCTTAGAGAGTCTCTTATTAGGAATGTCTATTCAGAAGTTCATTTGATAGAATTGGTCAAATGTTAAAGATGAAAACTCTGGACATTTGTACAGTTCCAATTTTTAAAATGTTTAAACATAAATGTAAAATTGATTTATCTCTTCCAATGTTTATAATTTACTATGAAGAATGTATTTTCATCTGATTTGATAGATTTTTGATTAGGCAGTAGAAACAAATTTTGAAAAAAATAAAATCAAAACCCCACCAATCTGGAGGACTATAGAAACAAAGCATAGAACATGCTGAATTTTAAGTATTTGTTTATTAAAAGTCAAGCTGAATGAAGAATATCCAAAGAAATGAGGATGCTTTATTTTAAAATGCTAAAATAGTTTTTACAAACTTAGAAAACGTATTGCAAAATGGCAAACTGATAAAAAGACTAATGTTGACTTATCATTTTTTAAAAATGCAAACCCCGCCAAAAAATGTTTAAGCCAATTAATGAAAAAAAAAAGACTAATTTATCGTAGACCAATCCAGATGCAGACAAAAGTATCATTCGTGATATCCACAAAATGGTCACATGAAGTACCATTAAATGAAGTTGTTTACACCAGGGTAGTAGGTTACTGTGGCATGAGGAAATACCCCACAAGGAGTCCTAGGAAGTCCTAGGAAGATAGGCAGCAGGTAATGATATTAAACCCAAAACAACTTAAGGAAGTAAGGTCAGGCAGAATCATTCAAATTTAGAATAAGATGCAATTTTAGTCCTATTTTTTTTTTCAGTTTTCTAACCCAAGAAGTACTTTTATATTCTAATGGCAACCATCCTACATGACTGATGCTTTCTCTTCCATATTAGAACACAGGTTCGCATACCAAATCATTCTAGTTAATGCCTGAGACATTTATAAATAATCTGACAAATGGCAATCTCAACTCCATGTAAGTGCCTCCAGCAAGATTGTTTCATGATTTCTTGGGAAAACTTACTTCACTAATGAAAAAGTTTTCTATAAAATTGCTTCCTTGTGACATATTTTTAATATCTAGCTCTTCCAGTTTCTGATATAGCATTCTGGATCAATAATAGCCATAATTATCATTTATGTATCATTTGACTATTTTAAAATTGGTTTAATTCATATTACAGTGGCCCCCTCTTATCTTCCGAGATAGGTTTCAAGACCACTAATGGATGCCTGAAACCAGTCATAGTACTGACCACTATATATACTGTTTCCCTTTATGCATATGTAAAATATGCTAAAAGTTAATTTCTAAACTAGATACACTAAGAGTTTGATAATAATAACTAACAATAAACAATGATAGCAATATAATAAACTAAAACATATGTAAATATGATCTTTCTCTTTAAAAAATGATGCCTAAATTTTAACATGTGAGAATTCAATTTCTGTGACCACAGAGCAATGATTTTGCAAAGACTTCATGTCTCCCTTTACTTCCTTAATATCCAGAGCCTCAGTCCTTTCTAGATGGGCTACAGTTTGCCCATCTTTCAAAATCTGGTTTCAACTACAGAAATAATATTCTTAAAACATTCTGAGCAGAATAGATATGAGGTAAGAAGAAGGAAAGAGTTGTTCGATCCAATATAAGCAAGAAGCAAGGTAGTACAGGGGTATATTAGCTTCTTGTGATTGTTGTAAAAAGTTGTCACAAACTGAATGGTTTAAAATGAAAAATTTGTTTGCTGCTAGTCCTGGGGTCAACACTTTAAAGTCAAAATGTTTTGGTTCCTTCTGGAGGTTCTGAGAAAGAAACGCTCTTATGCCTTTCTTCCAGCTCCTAGTGGTTGTTAGCAACTGTTGGTGTCTAGAGGCTTATAGATGTATCACTCCAATATTGACCTCCATCTTTACCTCACCATCTCTGTTTTATCTCTAGAGGCCTTTTCTGTCTCTTAAAATGATACTTAGTGGATTTGAGGCCCACGAATTCAAGTAATCTCTTTCTGAATCTCAAGATAATTATATATTCAATGACTATTTCTAAATGTGATCAAATGCTGAGAATATCTGGGATTCTAGTAGACTTGATTTTGGGATAAAGGGGCCATGACTGAAACTACTAAAAAGAGAAAGTTTTGAGAGTCCATGTGTATTGGTTGCCTGTGGTGATTCTCAAGCATTGGGCAAGTGAAAAAGCTATGCTTGTCTCCTTTGGTTGGAAAGAGAGAATGAGAGAGAGACAGAGACAGAGACAGAAAGACAGAGAGAGACAGAGAGAGAGAGAGATGAGGTGTCCAAAATTCCTTTGAGAATTCACTACTCAGTCACTGAACATGGAGAAGGGTCAAAACGAAATGTGGGAAGTGTAATAACTGAACATATGGAAGCAATGTAGTGATTCTATTAAGAAGTGACAGATAAAGGCCAGGGGGATTGCAAATCTATCACCCAGTTTTCAGTGATATATAAAGAACAGAGACCCTAAAAACTCGGTTAGTTTATATGTGATGTTTTCCCCTTGTCTAAATTCCCTGAGGGACTTGATTAACAGTACAGAATGTCAGTGGAAATTGAATGTGTGTTCTCAGAAAATTCACTGAATTTAAGTAATGGAAAAAGGGAAAATTGGTAGTTGGGACAATAATTGAAACTACTGTGGGTGTCAAACAGCTGTAAGTTTTGGGGACAGATCTTGCCCAGGAATTGGCAATAAATTCGGAATCTAGACAAGGAGAAGCAATTGGGTTTACTGGCCAGTAGAAAAAGAAATGACATCACTAGAAGTGTGCATCACATAAGAGGTTGGTGGTGAAGGAGAAGTGCTAGCAGTTGAAACAGAAGTGCTAAGAATCACTGTCTAATGGGAGAATGGCTTCTATCAGCCTTTTTAGTTCTTACTCATTGTGGATCTGGCTAAGCTCAAATTTGTTTTTTGAACTTTTCTAGAGAGGTAGCGAAATGCAAAGTATTCAAGTATGGGATGATGGTGGCCACTGGAACATAAGAATTAGAATCATCCTTTTCCTCTTTAGTTTTACTTCAAATCTGTGTGACATAAGTAAATTCACTAAAAAAAACCCCAGCAAATTAGAAAGAATTTACAAGGAAATAAATATTCTTTATTTTTCTTATAAATGTGAGCTATGCCATGTTTGAATATTATACACCTAGAAAATAAATATCATTGAGTTCCTTTTTAATTCTCAAATAGAAAGTTGTCTGAATCACTTATTCTTCTATAGTTGATCTTTTAATGACCATTTCTAATGTTTCAGATGTGACTTGTTCATTGTATAATTCTAATGGATGCTTTGGGATCACACAAGGCAAAAGTTTCCCCTCCCCCAAAAGAAAGACAGGTTTGTGATTTTACTTTTTCCAGAAATGTGTTCACTCTGTTCTCATGTGCAATAAGCACAGCCAAAGTTTATGATGCGTTTCTTAAAGAAGCATATTATGTATATTTAATAATCTATGTCAAATCACCCCCAATCTGGCCTAGAAACAAGATAATCTTCTGATGAAAATTATTTGCCATAGCATAAAAATATATTAAATGTGAAAATGACCCCTCTAAATGTTTTCAAGAATATGAGTGGAAAACTGTAAACTGTAGCAAACTGAGTGATGACTGAAGACAGAGAATAAGTTAAGAGCAGGCAAATTTGTGTGTTCTATTAACCAGAGATTTAGTTACCTGCAGGCTAATTCTTTCCCACTATATGCTATACTCTTGAGATTATTACTCATTGCCATAAGATTGGCTAGCCTTCCCAGAATGCTCTGCATATTCAGCATATGAAAGTAAAGTGAATACACCTGGTTATTTATTCATTCACTCCATGTTAAAGAGGGAGCCTCAGATATCTGTTAAGGACTATGGTAGTTTCTGTGTTTGCAAGGAATAAAAGAGAAATAGCATCTACACTCATGAACTCATTCATTCAGTTTTTCAACACTTATTCACTGCCTCCCAAGCAAGCACCATCTAGATACTTGAGATATGAGAGTAAATTAAACAAAGATCCAAGCACCACTCTAGAAGACTGAGATATGACAGTGAATTAAACAAAGATCCTTCCAACCTGGAGCTTATGTTCCATTGAAGGACAATAAATAATAGATGTAGAGTAAGTATGTAAATTGTATAATATGTTCTAATGTGATAAGTGTAAGGAAGAAAGAAGAATGCATCAGGATAAGAGGATGTGGAAGAGCTAGGGTCAATGGAAGGGACAGGACAGTGTGAAATGCAGCTTTAGGTTTGGAGGATCAGGGTAGAATTCTTCATAAAGATGGGCTGGGTCAACACTTAGAAGAGTGATATAATTCACTTTATAACTCTCTGGAACATGAAGATTCCAGGTGGAGGAAATAGCCAATGCAAACACCCACAGGTGGAAGCATGCTTAATAGTTTAGAAGAAGTGCAGAGCCCAATTACGTACCTGGTGCATGTACTCTACCTGAATAAATTTTCATAAAGTCTTACCAGTAAATACCAGATCTTTTTTCCTAAGTTGTTTTATATCTATGTGGATTAATTTATTTTAGGAGATAAAATTATGTTTTTGGAAATTATGAAATTAATATGCTATTGAAATCTAAAGTTTTTTTTTTGTTGAGCTTTAATACATGAATTTTCCACCAAGTTAGAAGAAACAAAGTTGTGTATTAATAGAAATAGACTGTACTTTTTATTATTCCCTTTATTAATTGTTCTTAACCATAAATAGGTAAATGTCTCAGTCTCTTTCTTAATATGACATTATGGATTCATCTATAAAAGCAATTCTCCACTCCTAATGTTAATCTAGACAAGAATTGACATCTAAACAAAGCACTCACAGAGGTTTTATTAATTAAGAGATGGAATTCTCAGGCATTTTTATCATCCATCACATAATGAACAGTCTACGTACAGAGTGAGTTGACATAAACTGGTGTTAGAACACTTCCTCTTCAATCACATGTAAAGTGTTAGTAACATGATTCTTCAGTGAAAATAATTTTTTGAAGAAATAGGATGGATTCTTCAGTGAAAAGAGTATTTTGAGGAAAGAAAATGAATTAAGATATTTAAAATTTCTTTTGGGGAGTATTTTCCATTGCTATTTACAAAATACTCAAGTAGTACAAAGAATAAGACATTTAAACCATGAAATTATGGAAAAAGAAGCAAAGTGTCAAGAAAACATTGAGTAATACTTGCTTTCAAAGCAACGTTTCCTCACTTTTGTCACTAGGAAAACTGAGATCATGGACCACATTATGTGCTGTGAAGTTTCACAAGAATCTGGTTGCAAGTATACTCTAAACTCAGGACAATTTAATCACTGGGATTCTGTTTCGCATTAGAATTAAATGAAAATGGGAACTAAGACCTTTGTTTTACTATCACAGCTCAGCAGATGTCTAAATCTTAAGGGAAAAATGAATGCCAAGTGTCTGTCAGCCACTTTCTCCTAGAATGGAAGGTAGAAGAGACATGTCTTTAGAGCAGGAGCTGATAGTTTCTTTTGCACACCTGTGTGGAAGGAGGCTCTCACATGGTGGTGGCACCCTCCCAACATCTGCTTCTTTCATTGAACTGAGCTGTAAATTGAAATTCCATTGCAATGTTTTTAGAACCAGTTGAAGTAAGGAGACTGTCAGAAATCCTCTTTAAACTCACCCTTATCCAAACAGGAAACTGACCCTTGGCCCCTGGACGTAACAGTACACCAGTGGAAATTTCATTATCCCCGTTTCAGCTGAACTAAGTGAAAATTAATTGTGTAATTATCTGGATGAGCGCATGTGTAAAATTTTACAATGTGCCAGTTAGATTAAGTAACGTGTTAGTGGCATGGTTTAGTGCAGAGTCAAAGCTGTCCTATAAAAATGGAATAAAAAATCCAACAAGGTTGGAAGGGAAAAAAAAAAAAAACAAAACATATGTCAGAACAAATGCTTAACATGAGAAAGTAAGGTTAGGCTTAATTCCATAACCTGATGAAAATCTTACCCTCCAGACCATAGGTAAATCTGACAGGGTTAGAAGAGGTGTGTGTGTGTGTGTGTGTGTGTGTGTGTGTGTGTGTGCTCATGCACTCACACACAGACGGGGACATTTGTGTATTGACATCTCCATTTATTGTCTTTTTAAAACATTTAACCTACCTACTATTCTTCACATGTAGTTTTCCTTTACCTTCTCCATTAAAAATGCAGACTAGATAGACCATATATTGCACAGCATTATTTGTCTTAGATACACTTTGTTCACCTGTTCAGTAAACTTTTGGACTTAAGTTTTCAAACAACCATTAAATCAGTGCTGTGTCCTGACTTAAGATCATTTCATTAAAATACATAGGCAAAAAATGAACTGGATTTAACCTCCAATGCATGGGAAATTTTGATTTGAAGTTTTATTCACTTTGATAAACATCATAAGGGCCATTTTCCCTGAGATTTTGGCCTCCCCCATAAATAAACATTGCTTTATGGGAGCAATTTCCATTTCAAAGTCCCTAGAATGTTTAGATAGCAGAATTTCTGGATGAAAGATACAGCTTGTATAGACGCTCTTTGAAAGTGAGGACCATCTTTAAATACATATGCGTAGTGTCCACTGAAATCTTAGCAATTCCGAATGTCAGATTTCACAATGTCAGGGCTACCTTGGTTCATCCAGATACTAATTTACGTGACTTGTCCATGAAGCATTTCTGTTTTTCTCATTTGTTGTACTACGCATTGTCTCCATAAAGCTATGTTTATGATAAAAGTCTGCTGAGAATTTTCTTCCACCACTCCCCTCAAAAGTGAAAGTTTCACTAGACAAAAATAGTAACAATCTCAAAGAAAATACACTCAAAATATGCTTCAACATTTTTTTAACTTGACTCAAATGATATTGAAGTGTTTTTACATGAGAATACTTATGCTTTAAGATATTATTACTCTGAGAAATCTGTAACATCTATGTTTATATTTAGTGAAAAACATTCTAAAGCATATAACATGAGTTTTTAAAAAGCAACAACGTGATTTACCAAACAGGGCAGTCAATGGGCATTTTTAAATAAAGGAGCCCCTTAAAGGGAAAAGCAAAACTGTAGGTCAAGAAAAACTAGCGTCCAAATGAAAATGAGACTGGTACTAAACCTAAATGTTACCATAGATTAATTATCATCAAGGTTTTTCATTGCCTAAGACACAGCACCCTTTCCATGCATATTATTATAGTATCATGAGTTGTGGGGAGGAGCTGTCGTTCCTCCAATCGTAGAGAACAAAATGGCAACCAGGATGGGGCCTTGCAGGTACCAGGCCCTAGCTCACAGAGCCCAGAGCAGCACTTGTGTTTATGGAAACTCTGATCACATGCCCTGTTGACATGACTCGCCCTTACAGTAGTGACAGTATTGCTGCCTTTTGTAAAGCCTGACCTGGGAACACACGGCATTTTGCAGTTGTAACTACCCTACCTTCAGAATTATTGCATTTAAAAATATTTTAATCCACGCTTCAGTGTATGATCATAATTTGCTATGAATCCTTTTCAAAACATGTTTTTACATATTCCATTTTTTGAATAATGAAGATCTCGGATTTTAACTCCTAGCATTGAACCACTGAACTATTTATATTTTAAATTATGTTTCATCCCTATTGATTTTCATTTAGTCATTTTATACATAGATGTTGAAGATTAAAAGAAAACTTAAAATCCTCCTCGTCCATTCTCCAGGTTTGAAAATCAAGTCCTAAAGAACACTTCCTCCATTAGTTCAGCACTGTTTTATCTCATCCATATTTTCTAGTTATCTGGAGGTCCCCTTGCCTCCAATAGGTGAAAAATAAATATGTAGTTCTGTAGAAAGTCAGATGCTGGATTTAAAAGACAAGGGAAAAAGCAAGGCATTAAAATCCAGAACTTGGATTAGAATCCTGATTCCCTGTCTTTGCTTATTGTGTGACTTTGAGTGTATAATGTAACCTCTCTGAATTTTAGAAACCCTCTTTTGTAAGTATTATCTATTTCAAGAGTTAATTATGAACAGCAAATTAATATATATGGATTTTCCCAGCACACGATGGAGAAGCATTAAAATTTGAACATTTGGGGAACAAACATTCAAAGTTAAGAAAGTAATTTATTAAATTTGTGATCAAAAGCACATGGAAACCTTTGATAGGAATCAGGGAGGGAATCACGTTAGCAGCAATTTCCTTTCTAAGAATATTTATTCTAAATATCCCCTATAGAATGCAGTGTGCAAGTATGCTTTTCACTTTGGAGTTTGGAAAGCAGAATTGGAGAGGGAATACCTGATAACTTAGGAGGAAAATGTGTGTGAAAAATATAAATATTAATTTTATTATGATTAAGATTTGTATTGCCATTTGTTTCCCAAATAGATCCAATAACAATGCTATTATATTTTTATTTCCCATTTTTAAATTTTTTATAGCATTCTAAATTTCAAAATGGTAGGAAGTTCTGCATTCTGATTTTGTCAAATGCTAATGTGCTTAAAGCACAAAAAGATACTCTTACAAAAATTCAGGACAATCCAAGGAAATATAGGTAAGCACCTGGTGCTGGGATATAAAAATACAGAGAACCAAGTCCACATTTGTGAGAAACTGAATACTAGAGTTCTCTGCTCAGTCATGAGACAGGGCAGCAAGGGGGTGGTGTGTGACAGGCTACTCTGTCTCACTTCAGTAATAAAAGTGAAGTTATAGACTTTTACTTTTCTCATTTCTTGTGGAATTTATGAAATGCTTTATTACAGAGCTAAGCCAAAATGATTCAAGGTGAGAGCTTAGGAAATGGCATAATAGAATTTTTTTTAACTGATTTAAGTTTTAAAGTCAGTATTCCATTTTCTCTAAATACACAAGTAAGCTACTTCATAGTCACAACTGAGGCAAATGTTACTCTCCAGAACTTAGGCAAATCTGACAAGTTAGAAGGTATGTGTGGGAGGTGGGGGTTGGGATTCTTTCATTCATTCATCATATAGTTCATGAGCACCAGAAGTAGAGCAGAGATAGAGCCCAAACCTTTCATTTATGGAGTTTCTATTCCAGCAGAGAGAGAGAGACACATAAATAAACAAATACAATGGTAGGCGTTGAGTGCTACGAAGAAAAATTGAGCAGAGTGAAGGTGACAGAGGCATGGGGAGTACACGGTTATAAAGGGCTGTAGGAAAGCACTTTATCATAAGCTCTCAAATGGGTGCTACAACCTTGTCCCGGCAGTCCTCACCTCAACTTCTAGTAAGAAATGGTTCTGGGTGTACTAGAAAGTGTACTTATTCTATCCCTTTTTAAGTGTGATTGTAATTTATACTTAGGAAATAACTTTTTCATTAATACATCAGTGCAAAAGCCTATGATGTGTGAAAGGCACTACCTGCATTTAGCCAAAAGTGGAATCCCATGAAATGATCCAAAACAGGAAGGAGCAGAGGGGGAGATAGCCTTTTGAAAAAAAAAAAATGGGGACTGGGGCATGTAAAATAATACAGTTACAAAAGCTAAAAATAAACGACAAAGTATCTGATCTTAGAAAACATAACATATCTTCCTGGAGAACAGAAATCTAAGACAGCAACGGGAATTCTTTTCCTTGCTGTCCCACTTTTATCCCAAAGATCTGAGGAAGCCAAATGAAAATTTCCTGGCATCCTGGGGCAATAAAATAATCTTGGTCTTCTTGTGAAACCACATTAGTATGGAGAGGGAACAGAGGCCCTTTGAGCGCTCCTAAGTGCTGTGTAAGCTGCATTCTTCCCCAGGAACTCAAAGCTTTGTTTATTTGCAAAGAGTTATGCTACTAAGGCACAGAGGCCTCAGTGGTCCAGGTGACTTGTTCCCATCTGAACATTTATCAAAAAGAAATTCTCAATTAAATGCTTGTTCAAGCATATCAAAGATTACTATTGTTTTTTGTTTTGTTTTTGTTTTTCCTGAGATGTGGGTGAGAAAGAAAATGGCATTTCTTTAGTAAAAGTAGACCCAAGATAAAATGTCCTCAGGAAGACATAGTTTGATGAAGCCCGGGGTGATCTGAGCCAATACTTCCTTTCACCTTAACCAGCTTCGAGAAGCATTTTGAGCAACTGACTTTACCAAATTCAAAAGGACCTTAGTTTAGCTTTTAGGTGACTGCGCTTGTTAAAGAGGTGTGTGTGTGTGTGTGTGTGTGTGTGTGTGTGTGTGTGTGTAATTGAGATGGGTCTCTGACCTACAATAGAACTGTGTGAGAGGGTGAGGAGTTCTTTTTATTTTAAAGCTTCCCCATAGAGAGATACTATTTATATTCCAAATGTTATAACATCAAGTCCTCAGCTGCAGGAAGTGTGTGGGTTACTTACCTCCTCAAAAACAAAGATATGAATGAATGCAGAGTCATTGGTGTTATTTAGAATCTAATCTCTTAGAGCCTGCATTACCCACCCCCATTTCTTTGCCATAATGCTTAATGTGAAGGTTTGCTGATGAATTTTGTGCTTGTTAAAGTTGCTGAACTGATGGCCCACAAAGCAGGATTTTGTTTATAAAAAGAAGTTTATGTTCTCTCCTCCAGTCTTGCTGTTCAAAATCATCTATGAAAAGATGAGTATGTCACATCATGCTACTAGATACTAGATGTGTGGGTTGAGGGAAGGACTGGAGTAGAGTTTGAAACAGTTCCAAGTCATATTAAACCCAACTTAAATGCTGCTTTCTTCTGCCTGTTACATCTTTCTTCTGGGTCACCCTACTCACAACTTGCTTACAACATCTTGCCAGTGATGAATTTTTCTTTTCTTTTTATAATACCTGGAGATAGTTCAAGGCATTACAAATGCCAGAAAAGAGAACCTTGGGAATGTCTTCCATATAGCCTAAATTTTCCACCACAAATGTGGTTTCAAACATTTTGCTTCAGACTTAGTCATTGCAGTACTGTCATCAACAATTGAGTTTCCCCACTTCAGCTGTACTTCAGACTCTCCTGACTCTGCTCCTTGTTCTGACTTCACACACAGAAAGAAAGACATCTCCTAAGTGACTCAAACCCCACCACTGGACACTTCCTGACATCTTACATCGTCACTTTCCAGAGCAGTTGTGTTCATTTTTTTTGACTGATCTATCAGTTTATTACTGTGATTTCAATTTGAATTTGCATTCGTCTTTGCATTTTCTTTGCTAATTTCTCTGACTGAAAGTCTTCCAGTAATAAGATTCAAGATTTGAAATAGTCTGTTGTTGAGATCTGCAACTCTTCCAGAAGGACAGAGAACATTTATAGCAGGAGTTAAGAAGTAGACTTTCTTAATGATTATAATGTATTCCCATTCTCAACACATTTCCAAAGGCTACTAAGGAATCTCTTTCCCATCTTTGGCCTACTCTCCTTATTCTCCATATGTTTACCTATCCACCTTCATACTTCTGGTTGTTGGTTTTTTGTTTTTTTTTCACTTTTTTTGTCATAAAAATTCCTACATAATATTCAAATTACCGTCTTAACCATTTATATTTTCCTAACAATTTGTACGTATACAATTCAGTAGTATTAAGTATATTTGCATTGTTATACAATAGATCTCCAGAACTTTTTCATCACAAAACAAGGAATCTCTATACCCATTAACACTAATTTGCTCTCCTTCTTGCCCTTGACAATTTTCTTTCTCTTTTTTCTCTTTCTATAGTTTTGACGACATTAGATACTTCATATGAGTGGAATCATACAATATTTATTCTATTATTACTGACTTATTTTACTTACTAAAGTGTCCTCAACGTTCATCTATGTTGTGACAATATTTTTTGTAAGACTGCATCACATTCTGTTGTATGCATATATCACATTTTCTTTATTCCTCTGCTGATAAACATTTAGGCTGCTTCAACTTCTTGCTTATTGGTAAGTAGTACTGCAATAGACAGAAGTGTTCAAATATCTCCATGAGGTCCTGTTTTCCGTTCTTTTGGATACATCTTCAGAAATGAGATAATTGGATCATATGGTGGCTCTGTTTTTTTTTTTTTTTTTTTGAGGAAACGTCATACTGCTTTTCATATGGCTACAACTTTTTATACTCCCACTAACAGTGCATATGAGTTCCAGTTTCTCCAAGTCCTCCCCACACTTGTCATTTTATGTACTTTTGATATTGGCCATCCTGGTGGGTATAAAAAGATATTTCATTGTGGTTATGGTTTGCATTTCCCTTATGAGTAATGACATTGAGCATCTCTTCATGTGCTTATTGGTCACTTAGATGTCTTTCTTGGAGAAATGTCACTTCAAATCTTTTGCCCATTTTTAAAATCAGGTTATTTGTCTTTTTCATTGCTGACTTCTAAAAGTTCCTTACATATTTAAATATTAATTCCTTATTAGATATATGATTTACTAATATTTTCTCATATTTCATAGCTTGTATTTCTCTCTGTTGATTGTTTGACTTGCATACACTTTCAAGTTGGGTATAGTCCCATTTGTCTATTTTTTTTTAATTTTGTTGCCTGTGCTATTAGTATCACATATAAGAAATCACTGCCGAGTTCACTTTTATGAAATTTTGCCCCTGTTTTCTACCAGGAATTTAATTGTTTTAGACTCCTATTTAGGTCTAACCATTTTGAGTACTTTTTCTATGTAGTATAAATCAAGGGTTCATTTGCATGTGAATATCCAGTTTTCCAGCACTATTTATGAAAGAGACTATCATTTTCCCATTGTGTAGTCTTGGCATTCCCGTCAAGAATAATTTGCTCTTATATGCCATTATTTATTTCTAGTTTCTCTATTCTGTTTCACTAATCTAGACATCTTCATGCTAGTAGTACAATACCAACTTAATTATATGTTTTGAAATCAGAGAATGTGAGGACTCCAAATTTGCTCTTCTTTGTCAAATTGTTTTCGCTATTCAGGTTCTCTGAGATTCATGTGCATTTTAGAATTGTTATCTATATGCGAAAAAATGCCATCGGGATTTTGATAGGGATTGCATTAAATCTGTAGATCACTTTGGATAGTATGAACATTTTAACCATATTCATTTTTCCAATTCACCAACATAGAAAATCTTTTAATTTATTTGTATCTTCTTTTGTTTCTTTTAGCTAGCAAAGTTTTATAACTTTCAGAGTGCAAGTTTTTCACCTGCTTGGTTAAATTTATTATTCTATCCTTTTTAATGTTATAGTAAGTGGGATTGTGTTTTTAATTTCCCTTTCCTATCTAACAACAGATTGGCCAGATTTAGTGTATAATAATACAACTTATTTTTGAATATTGATTTGGAGCCTGCAACTTTGCTGGATTTATTATTTCTAACAGCTTTTGAAAGACTCTTCAGGATTTTCTACATATAAGATTATGTCATTTGTGGATAGAGATAATTTCATTTCACCAATTTATATGCCTTCTTTTAATTTTTTAAAATCTAATTGTTTTAGCTGAAATTTTCAGTACTACGTTGAATAGTAATGGCAAAATGGGCATCCTTGTCTTATTTCTTATCTTTAGAGGGAAAGATTTCAATCTTTCCTATAAAGTAGGATGTTTTCTGTGGGATCTTAATTGTGATTTTTCTTATGTTGAAGTAGTCTCATTCCTAGTTTGTTGACTTTTTATCATGAACGTATTGAGTTGTGTCAAATGATATTTCAATATTAATTGAAATGATCATGGTTGTTGTCCTTTATTTTATTAAAGTGATGTATTATACTGATTGATTTTCATGTTGAATCATCCTTTGTTCCAGGTGTAGATCCCATTTGGTCATGGTGTATGATCCTTCTAATGTGTTATTTAATTTAGTTTGCTCATATTTTTTGCTTGACATTTTTACATCAATATTTAACAGGCATATTTAGTTTATAGTTTATTTATCTGTGTCTTCATCTGGTTTTGGTATTCAGGTAATACTGACCTCATGAAATGTTTAAGAGTATTTCCTCCTCTGATTCTTTGGAAGTTCTAGAGAAGGATTGGTATTACTTCTTTAAATATTTGGTAGAAATATCTAGTGAAGCCATCTGTCCTTAGGTTTTATTTATTGGTTTTGTTTTTGTTTTTCTAATTTGTAGGGCAGGGAGGGAGAGGTTGGCTGTTCTACTGCTTCCATGTCATCATGAATTTGGCATCTTGTTCAGATTTTTAAAATTTATTTATCATTTAAATAAATTAGATAACCTAGTTTCATCTAGGTTATCTAATTTGTCAGCAAATTGAAGCTAAGAGCACAATTATTCTTAATGGTTTCTAATAATTCTTTTTATTTCTTTAGTATTGGTTGTAACAGCTCCTGCTTCACTCCCAATTTTAGTTACTTGAGCTAGTCTTTTTACTTAAGCTCTTGGCTAAGAGTTTATCAGTTTTGTTGATCTTAAAAAAACACAACTCTTGGATTTGTTCATTCCCAATATTTTTCTATTCTCTGTTACATTTATCTCCCCTCTAGTCTTTATTTTTCCTTCCTTCTGATGACTTCATCCTTGTTTTTAATCAGACTTACTTATATACTGAAATTTTAAAATATCTATAGCTCCAGCCAAGTCGTTTTTTCCTGGAACTCTGGTGAACTTAGCCAACCAACTACCTATTGGATATTTACACATAGTCTTAATATCTGAATATCTAAAACTAAACTCAGGATTTTTAAAATGTGTTTTAAAATGTGTTCCTTTCTTATAATAAAAACGATAACTACTTGTGCAGCATTCTCTAGGTTCCAAGCATGATTGCAAGTAGTTACATCTATTTATTCATTTTAGTCTCAC
Source organism: Solenodon paradoxus (assembly GCA_004363575.1). NCBI lineage: Eukaryota > Metazoa > Chordata > Mammalia > Eulipotyphla > Solenodontidae > Solenodon > Solenodon paradoxus. The sequence goes on along the minus strand of RJWH01000396.1, from coordinate 96,825 downwards.
AAAAATCTTAAGAAGTAAGTATTTTTAATATTATTCTGGCATCACAGATGAATAAATTAAGGCATAGATAGATTAGATCACCTCCTCAAGGTCACATAGTTAGTAGTGGTAAAGGTGAGATTTGAACTGTTATCTGACTCCAGAGGAAATTTAACCATGGTGTTACTTCATTCTTACACCAGTTACCTAGTTACTGAATCTTTACTATATCTTCCACTCACTTCTACATCTAAGCGTCTTGTTTTCCTCAAATCTATTCCCCTGCTCTCTGACACAATATTCTCTTTTTGCAAAACTATTCAGAATTATTCAATTACTCCCTGAAACAGTCACACCTTATTCATATGATCTGATCCTGCTCCTCTTCTCCAACTTCACTTTTTTCCATTCCATAATTGGAACAGAATTCTGAAGCAACACTAAACTGCTTCTCATTAACACAATATTGTGGATATTCTATAGATTTTCTCCTTTTAGGCTATTACTTGAAATGCTTTCTTTCTCTATTCATCTCTTTATTTTTAGAATTGCATTGCAGTAACTAGTATTATAAATTAAATTAAATTTACAAATTAAAATAAATTCATATGCATAGTTCCCCATGTGTGCAGTTTCCCTATTCATCAGATATATGTCAACACATCCTGTCCTCCAACACATCATCAAGTATGCTTCAATATTGTCCAGTAAACTCTGAAACCACTAACCTTTCCCCCAGCCCATTCTCTATTTATAGCCTCAGTTCCATTGCAAGCGTCCAAGGGTTGATTTTATCTGTTCCATTATTTTATCTATTCACACTCTATTTATGAGTGAGATCTTATGGTATGCATCTTTCAAATTTGACTTGTTTCACTTAGCATAATCTCCTCTAGTTCCATCTATCCTGATTCAAATGACAGGATTTCATCTCTTCTAAGGGTGGTATAACATTCCATTTTGTATATATACCACATCTTCTTTATCCATTCATCTGAAGTTGGACACTTCAGATGTCAGTAGTTTCCAGTTCTTAGGCATTATGAATAGGGCTTCAGTAACATGAGATACATAAATATCCGAAAATTAGTATTTTTGTGTCTTTTAGGTACATAACCATAAGTGGGATAATATGAAATTTCTATATTCAACTTTTTAAGGAAACTCCATAGTATTTTCTATAGGGATTTCACCAATTTGCATTCTCACCAATGCTATAAATGTGTTTCCTTTTCTCCACCTCCTTGCCAATATTTGCTGTTTCCAGAGTTGGATAATAGTCAGCTTTTCAGGTGTAAGGTGATATCTCATTGTTGGTTTAATTTAAATTTCCCTGATAGCCAGTGAGTAGGATTATCTTTTCATGTGCCTGTTGGTCATTTGTATAGCCTCTTTGGAAAAATGTCTGTCCTATTCCTCTTCCCATTTTTGATTAGATTGCCTGTTTTCTTGTTAATAAGTTTTATGAATTTTTGCACCTTTTTTGATATTAAGCCCTTGTCTGAAATATGGAATATAAATATCTTCTCCCAGTTAGTAGGTTGTCTTTTTGCTTTGGTGGTGTTTTCTCTCACTGTGAAGGTTTTTAGTTGGATGTAGTCCCAGTTGTTTATTTTTCTTTCTGTTTCCCTTGGTGCTGGAGTTGAGACCCCAACGACCTCTCTAAGGCTGGTGTCATGGAAAGTCTTCACAGTATTGTCCCCCAAGAATTTTATGGTTTCTGCTCTATTGTACAAGTCTCTAGTTCATTGAGTTAATTTTTGTGAATGATGTTAAGATAGTGGTTAGCGTCATTCTTTTGCAAGTTGCTGTCCAGCTTTCCCAGCAGCATTTATTGAAAACACTTTTTCCATCACATGTTTTTGGCTCCTTTATCATAGATTAACTTACTGCTATGTGTGTGAGTCAGTTTCTGGTGATTCGGTTTTATTCCATGATCTGTGCCTCTGCTATTCTTCCAGTACCATAAGTTTTTGATCATTATCACTTGGTAGTATAGCTCAATGTCTGGTAGTGTAATCCCTCTGGATTTGTTATTTTTTCTCATATTCCTTTGGCCATTTGGGGACCTAAGTTGTTCCATAGAAATGCTAAGATTTTTTGTTTTATTTCCTGGAAATAAATGCATGGGATTTTAATGAGGATTGCATCAAATCTGATTGCTTTAGGTAAGATGAGCTTTGTCATAATGTTAATTCTTCCCAACCATGAGCAGGGGTTGTCTTTCCATCTATTGTATCCTCTTGTATTTCTTTTAAGAGGACTTGTAGTTTTCATTATACAGGTCTTTACCTCCTTTGTTAAGTATGTGAATATATTTGATTCTTATTATTTTTATTTTAATTGGTATGGTTTTCTTGATTTCATTTTCTTCTAGCATGTTGTTTGCATATGAATAGTCAATGGATTTATGTACATTGATTTTATAGCCTGCAACTTTACGATATTCATTGATGATTTCTAGTCATTTTGACAGTTTTTAGAGTTTTCAATATATATAATCATGACATCTGCAAGTGTGATAGCTTTGCTTCCTTCTTTCTAATTTGGATTCCTTTTGTTTCATTTTCTTTCCTAATTGCATAGACCTCCATGTTAAACAGCAGTGGTGAGAGTGCTTTGTTTCTGAGCTTAAAGGAAATTATTTCAATTTTTCAATTGTCTTTTCAATTTGTCTATGATCTTGACTGTGGAGTTTTTTAAAAAATCATAGATAACCTTTATTATCTTGAATTATGTACTTTCTATCCTCTTTTTTATGCAGGGGATAATAGTTGCAGCTTTCTTTGCATATGTTGATATGATCATGTGGATTTTTCTCCTTACTCATGTTGATATGGTGTATTATATTAATAGATAACATATGGTGAACCATCCTTGCATCTCTGTGATAAATCCCACTTAGTCATGATGGATAATCTTTCTGATGCATTGTTGGATTTGGTTTGCTAATATTTTGTTGAGAATTTTTGCTGCTGTTTTTTGAGTGACTCTCTGGGTGGCCAGGTTCTTTCCACTGTTCCAGCCTCTCCACCATGGCCTGAAATTGGAATCAGTAGTGTCACTCTGAACTCTGACATTTTTGCCTACCCTTTGTGTTCATGGTTGCTGTTACCTCTCTATAGCCTCTGGGCCTCCTTTCCCTCAGTATTTATGTCTGAGACATACTCTAGACAAGCACTGGGCACCACCGAGCCAAGCCAGAATTTGACCACTCTTCCTCACTCATGTTTACAGAGTGCAGTCCCCAGCTCAAGCTTTCTGCCTGTTAACTCCTGTTCCCTTTCCAGCAGGTCTTCCTGCTTATCTCTGCCACTTCTTTCCTCTCCTTCCACTCCACCAAGGTGGCAAAATCAATCCTCTTTTGTGTTTCCAAAACAACTGGTGCTATTTCCTTCACTGAATTTGTTTTACTATTCACTCTGTTAATTTCTCTGCCCCACCCAACATGAACATTTGTTCCTTTAGCTCTATGATAGTTCTCAATCAATCTGTGACTCTAGCACCTAGTTTGATGTCTGGAAAAGGTAAACATTTAATGAATTTTTAATGTATCACTAAAAGTGGTAAGTAATTGAAAATAAAGTGCTATGTTGTGTTTGTGAATAGACTAAATGTGTATATCTATGAGGAAAGTAATGGACAGAACTTGTTTATATTATTTAGCAAAATACCTACTATGCTCCCAGCCCTGGTCACTTGCAATAACTGATAACATGACAAGCAATTGAAACATTTGAAATGACAAAATAATTTCACATTGAAGTCAATGTATCAATTTATAATGGAGTTTCCTGAGCTTACATCACTATCTAGATGTCAAATATCCCCTTTGAAACTATCATGACTTCTCTTGAGTCTCCAGATTCAAAATCATACTAGGAAAGATGAGCCACTGTATCCTTATCTCCCCTTCAAAATAAATTAGAAGGCCAAGGGACTGCCTAAGTTGTGCTTTATTTCCCCAAAGCACTCCTTGGTAGATGTGCTCTGAACTTGACTTCCCTCAAGCTAAAGTGGGGAAATTCAAATGCAAAGCACTCAAAGCCAAATTAAAATTTTCATCTTGATGTGATATAACTAGACTGCAGGATAGTACTGAACTCACCAGAGCGCAGCCTTGAGGTATGACTAAGAGTTCAATTCTTAGTACTTCTTAGAGTTATTTGTATGTAATAATTATGTCATCCACTTAAATTTTCATTTTTACTTAAGGCATGAACCACAAATAACATTTTTTAGTTTCGGGAGTACAACTTAATGATTCAATATATATGTATATTATAAGATGACCATAATAATTCTAACATCAATCACCATACATAGAGTATTTCTTCTGAGAACTTTGACAACTTGCTTTCTCAGCAATTTTCAAATAGCAATACAGTATCATTAATTGTAATCACCATATTGTACATTATATTTCCAAGGGTTAGGATTATTTATTTCATTACTGTAAGTTTTCACTTCTTAATAACTTTCATTCTGCCCACCTCAATGCCCACAGGTTGGCAGCTATCAATTGTTCTCTATATTTATGATTTATATTTTATTTTGTTCAAAATTCTACATATAAGTGTGATTATATAGTATTTGTTGTCCTTTATCAGGCTTATGTTACTTAGCATAATGCCCTAAAAGTCCTTCCTTGAGAACTCAAGAAGCACCACCTTTATTTATTTTGCTTAGTTGTGCATCTTGGTTGTTTTTCCAGGACGAGGACATGAACTGGGCCCTTGGGTTGCATGGGGACTGTGCTTAGGCTGGAGGCAGTTGACCGAACCACTACTCCACAAGGGCACACTGGTATAAACATTTCTTGAGAATCCACAATGCCAGGTACTGTGCCACATTCTGGAGATTGAAAGGTAAATGAGAAAAAGATTTTGTCATCAGCAAGTTTATAATTTAGTGAGTGAAACGGACAAGTAAAGACAGCTGCAATAAATCATGATGAAAGGGTGTAGGATATAGGAAGCACAGGGTTCTGTGAGAACACGTGAGCTGAGAGCCTAATGGAAGGTAAGGGAACACAGTAAGGAGCAAATATATTCTCCCCTACTCCAACCCTGTATAGCTTGTTTCCTTCAAAAAAATGTGGATATGTCTGTGTGTGTATGTATGTGTACATGTATGTATATTGGGAATTACCTAAGTAAAGACTAGCAATTATTTTTCTTTCTACAAATTAGTAAGTCACAGAACTTTAAATGTGTAAATCTAGAATGTGAAGGATGGATAATACACGATCCATGGTATTAGAAAGTATAAGAGTATTATGAATTTCCATCATTTGTGAATAGCACTGAAAATTACCGAGTTTCAATTTGCTTTGGCAGTAATCCCAAAAGGACTGTCTACTAGGGAAAGATCCCAGAATTCAAATGTGTGGAATGGTCCTTCCACTGTTTAATGTAGTCCTAACAAAATGAAGAAGAAGCAACCTCATCTCAGAGGAAAGAGTAGGTGAAATCCGCATTCTATTCTCTAAAACCAATCATGCCTTACAAGAGATGCAAACACTGGATACCTGACCCAAGAAGGTAGAAATGCTAATATTGACAGCAGAGAGTTTGTGGACCAGTCCTCAAAGCCTGGATTTAAAGTGAAAACACCAGCACGCATGGCCATGAGAAGTCCCTGAATTAGTAGCAATAAAGACTATACATATTATGCATCTGTCATATGCCAGGAAATGAGGGTGCAAAGGGGATCTTTGAGTGCACCCCAACCTCACCTCAAACATATAGTTTAGGCAAAAGTAATGTGACTGGTCGACCAATACAACTTCAAGGGAAATTCTTACTTGTTATCCTCCTTCAATAAGACAGGAGCTTGAAAGCCCACCTTGTATATGTGGGGTAACGCATGTCCTTTGCCATGGATACCTTGAATTTACACATACCTCTTAGAAAAATTAATAGCACACTCTCTAAGTTTTATAGGAGTTCTGATTTAGACTATAACTTATCCCCCCACACAAAGATTTTGAAGCCCCAATTATGCCAAGAATTTGGGATCAACACACTGTTTCTACCACGATATTTAATCCTTGCTATTAGCATTTCTATTTTTATAGATGAGGATTGGAGGCTTGGAAAGTTAAAGGACTTTTCTACAAGTCTTTTAGTCATTAAATGGAAATAATGAGAATTGAACTCAAATCTATATGAAACCAACATGTGGACAATGGTTTACCTATATTTCTACAGTAAAACTCTACTCCCTTGGCAAGAACATGAAAAGTTACATCCAAGAGGAAATGAAATAAAGGGTTTAGTCATTCAAAATCACCATGTATTTACGGTGTTCCAAGTAACAATGTCCTAACTTACTTCATTCAGTTGGGCCTCAAAGGATGACTAGTTTGACAGTAAAGAATATTAGCATGGGGGTTCATATTTCACAAAAAAGAGAACAATTATTAAAGTGATGGTGCTAGACAGTTAATGCTAGTCACAACTGCAGCTAAATAGTTGAAAAAATGAGGAAAAGGGTGGTTTAAGAGACATTTAGTGGAAACAATAGAAAGATCCAGTGATCAAATGGGCACATAGGAATGAAACCGAGGAAGAGACAAGAATGATGCTTGATGCTATCTATGTTTCCAAAACTACCCATTGAATCAGAGACCTAGTAATCTGATTAACCAGGTTGCTGGAAAAACACTAGGTAGTGGATTATGGTTTTATTAATAGAGTTAAGAATAGAAGGAAGAGATTTCATTAAAAGTGCATTAGCTTTGGAAATAATAAATTTGATCTAATGGAAATGGCTAACGGGTAAATGAATATCTGAAGTTAAGCAGGTCATGCTAAGAATTTTTAAAAAATTTTATTTTGGAAATTATACACAGGTAAATAATACCAAAAAAGATAACTCTGTGACCAGATATTGTGAGAAAAAACAAGGAGCCAAGAATAAATTCTCAAATAATGATAATATTTAAAGAGCACAAGTAGAGTAACCAATAAGAGAGAGGGAGTAGGGGAGAAAGAGAAAGGGAAAGGAGAGAAAGGGAAAGAGAAAGGAAGAAAGGAATAGAGATGTTTTGAAGTGCAAGAAAGAACCAAGAAGGGGTATTGTCAGAGTCAAAGGCATGTTTTTCAATATAGATGGAGTAGTCATAGTGTGAAATGCCACAGGGACAAGGAATCTGAAGTTGAATTTGAAATTACAGTGAAATCAGAAGTAAATGGGAATGAGAAAGTGCAAACCAGTAGTATTAACTACATTTTCAAATATCTTGATGGAGAAGGAAATGTTGGAGAGTGAGAAGATGATACCTCCAGAAATACTTGGAGTAGGAAGACATTTTCTTTCTATACACTCATAAGTAAAGCTCTTAGGAGTCATCCAAGAAGTAAGGAATAGAAACTCAGGCAAAAGAGAAATAACAAAAGACCATGATTTGAAGCTAGTAGATATTATATTAAACCAAAGACTACATGATCATGTTTTTAGGCCAAGGGACAGGAATCATTAGGAAGGAGAAGTTTAGCATTCAAGAAAAAGTAGAAATTAATGGATGGGTGAATTATTATGAGAAAGTAAACAGGATAAGGCCAAACTATAGAGTTATACAAAAAAAAAAAATTGTTCTCTAAGAAAAGGGAAATGAAAAGGAGAGAGAGATTAGATCAAGATCCAAAGAGGATAATCTCAGTGAGAAAACTCTGGAAAACTGTAATGGCAAATTGACACTTGAACCCTTTGGTTTAAAATCCTTGCCTTGTAATGTCCACCAAAAATACAGTATGAGCCTCACTCAGCTGCAACCACCTCCCAAACTAATCCAAGCTTCAAAATGTCTATAATTATGCCTTTGTCCTTCTGAGATGCTAGTGAGACTATCAAGGTAGTGAGATCCTAGCATAGGAAACAATAAAGTAAACTTTCCCTTATCCACAGATGTTTCTTTCAATATTTAGAGTAGCCAACATTCAACAGTTATTTCTAAGATAAACAGAAGATAATTAGATCTTTCCTTGATATCTAGGAGTCATCCATTAATATAACATTAGATTTCTAAAAATAATTTTTTCAGAAAGAAAAATGATGAATAGTTTAGAGATTTCCTAATCAAATAGATATTTTTTTATGTATGAAAACATTGAGATGAAACAAATATAAATGATATGGTACAAAGAGATCAATGAATAGAAACCTAAGCAAGATTCCATAGGGCTTCCCTGTGGAAGTTGTTTTCCCTGATTTTTGTCCAGTTGTTCCCAGTAACTAGCCCACTAGCTTCCCCTACTTCTCGACTGGGCATGGCTCCCCTCTCCTAACAGGCAGGCAAGGAATCATGTGGGAAGAGTCCTTTACCAGCCTGCTTTAAGGCTGGGAGTAAACAATGAAATATGTCAGAAAATTCTAAACTCAATTCAAAGAAGAATGTCAAACCAGGCTCTCCAGCTGCAGGATATTTCTCCCTTCTCTCTCAGTTTTCTTTGTTGTTTGTTCTTCTAGCTCTCTGCCTTTGTTCAAAATAGCACACTTTTCCTAGTAACAACCGGAGTGCTGCTTTTGTTCATATACTAACCAAGGATAACATTATGGACATAGTTTTTACTTCATTTTTTCATTTACTTCATTACTTTTTAGAATAATTTAGTTGATGTTTTTAATGTCTCAAAGACATTTTGTTTTTCATTTTCTTTCTTTCTTCATTTTCTTATTTCCTTATTCAGGAGTTCAATGGATACCTAAAGTTTGTTTTAATTTCTAGATAAATTATGCATCTTTGTCTTATAGTGCTAAACATGCAGATAGTATTGAGTAAATATTTCTTGAATCAAAATTAAAAAGTTATTTTCTGAGCCAACATATAATTCATTAACCCTTATCCTATATGGCCCATGCATCAGGCTCATAGATGCTGTAAGTAGAGCTATTGATAACAGCTTACAGTTACAATACATTACTCTTTACCAGACCTTTTTAAAGCTCTTAACTGAGTTAAATAATTTAATCTTTAACCCAACTTTATGAATTAGGTACCATTATTACCAGCTTCATTTTCAGAACAGAAGAGCCACAAAAAAACTTGAATGATTTGTCCAAATCAAACATCTTAGAAGTGGCAGAGCTAGAATTTAAACCCAGTTCATCCAATTTCAATATCTTAACCACTGCACTACGCTAAAATTCCTTTATAAAAATTAGAAAGTATAAAAATTACATGATTGCATTTTGAATTAATAGTTAATTTATTTTGAATAAGTTTGTCCATATAACTTTTCACAAGTGAATGGTCATTTTCTTTTTGATAACTTTTAATTTTGATATTTTATTTGAAAAATGATTTCGAAAAATGAGAGATTAATCAATAATTGTTTAATTCTATGTAATGTGTGCAAACTTATCCATTTTGCACAAATAAATCACAGTTGTTTTCTTATCTGTGATTAAATTTGACTTTTGGGGCAATGTTCTAAGATACAATCTTATTTATTCTCCTAATTGGACATGCTTAAAAGAAAAAAATTGTGAACCTTACTAATTGTGGAGATCGAAAACTTTGCATTTTTAAGAAAAGAAGCATTCAATCCAGGAGATTTCTTTGGCTCCATTTCTCCTCAAGTACTGGAGCATGTTTTCTCTATTCCCTTCTATTTCCACCTGGGCAGCAGGGAAACCTGAACAGGAGACTGTGCAATTCCATTTAAGTTTTTTAAAAATAAAATGTGTCTTCTTTGTTCTTTTAAGTACTGCCTCTGTGCTTGTAATTCTTAACAATCCTTCCTTTACAGAGACTCTAAGTGGCACAGAAAATTGTTGCCAAGAATTCAAAACCATCACAAGTCATAAGGGATTATATTTGAGTGAGAAGCTGCTAAAATTGTTTTAAATCACCCAATTTTACATAGTTGAAATGTGAACAGGGGAACAGAGGTGAAATGTAAGCTTTTAAAGGAATGTTAACTGCTATCATCAGGGAAAGATATATATATATATATATATATATATATATACACACACACACACATATATGGAAAAGGTCCTACTGTCAGTGAAAATATGAATATATTCACTAGAATATGGGGTGAGGGGAGCCAGATGGAGAAAATGATGGAACAGAAAACAAAAGGGCAGACAATGTGGAATCTTTGTTTCATAAACACAGCTGGGATGCAGCTGAAGTTGAGAAGACATGGAAGCTACCTTTTACTCACAAAGAAAATCTGCTAATGGTGGAAGTGAAATTGAATATTTGGTGAGTGAATGGACATTTTCATGCCAAGAAATAGGCATGATTATTTATTCCCAACAGCTTGTCGGACTTAACATTAAAGAAAACTTGCGAGCAGAGATGTCAGCCGGCCTGCGTGGCAAGCACATTGACTGAAAAAAGAAATGTGCTGATCTTTGTGACCATAAATACACTCAAAAGGATAACTATTGAGACTATCCTGATACACTTGAGCATTATAATGCATGTATAATGTCCTTGATTAGGACATTTTTTATTCCATAGACAAGATTTTTTTTACTTATTCTTTTATGACCAAATGATTTTATCTGTAAGATAGACTAGTCAAAAGCAGTGCTTTATTGAAATAAAACTGTTAAAAGATAGCCTTATACACACAAAAATAACTTTAATAGATTTACAGATCTTAATTTAGATTAATTTTACATATTAAAATTTTAACTAGTATGCATGATATGAGAAGTTATTTTAAGTGTAGGTATTATTCTGAGACCTGATTTTAACCAATCGTATAATTTAATATGGTACATTTTGTTGACAGCATAAATTCCAAGTAAGTCATTCATCAATGATTATGACATTTTTATTTTTCAGCAAGAGCACACAACTCTTTGCTCAAATTACTAGAATCCCCTTCCTCAGGACAATGCTAATGTTTAAACAATGCAAATTTGTTCGTCATTCAAATTGATGGTTGGATTTTACATTAGCCTCAAAACCAAATTTCTTTGTTTTGATAGTATAGATCATGAACTATCTGAATAAATTGCTGTATTAGTCTTTTAGATACTACCTTAATATATCTAGAATGCTTGCATTTTCCTTACTCATAGTGAAAACGTGGTCACCTTTAGGCTGTGTAAATGCAATTCCAAACACCCATGCAGGAGAAGTGGTCAAACTAGTTCTATAGCTTGATGGAGACAAAATAACTATAGTAGTGTTCAGTTGTCAATTAGTTATATTAGTCACACATAGACACTGAATTGTGTGGGTATATTTTGTAACAGCCACTAAAATTATCTACATGTTTAAGTCCACATATATGTTTTTAGTCTACTGACCAATCTCTGACAGACTACTTAGCAGTTATGCTACTGAATGGAGAAATGAAATCAGTCCAAATAGTCAAATATTTCTGTTTGAGAGGCAGTGTAGTTTTCTGACAATGTTCTTCTAGAAATGGAATCTCTTGAGTAGAACCCATGATAAGGAAGTTAGATGATGTGGTCTTTTACAACTGTCTTAAGACATGCCATCTTCATCTGGGAAATGAAGATGTCATACTGCAGAAAAGTTAGAATAAGCTATGTATGCCTCAGGAATCTCATGAATTCACCACAGAAAAATTATATCAAATAAGTAATCTCAAGAAAATATCATGAGATAAATCATAAAAAATTAAAAATAAATGAATATTACCTTATTATAAAAATGTCTACTCTGTAGACTCAGATTATTTACTTACAAATGAGAGCAGAAAATAATGGAATTATAAATTATTTCTTAGATAGTAAGCTCCTATTTATTTTATATAATAAATATTTATTGATTATATTCTACATATTAAATGCTAATGTGAGCCCCTGGTTGGAATTTGAAGATGAATAAGGCATAAATTTCTGTCCTCAGAGGTCTTAAAATCTAGTTATGACACAAAACATTGAATAAGGTATGTGAAAAGGGTTAAGGGTGGAGAAAAGAGGTTAGAAGAATTTAGTATTAATCAGTCTCAAAATCTTAAATTGGTATTTTTCTGTAATCTGTTTTGTTTTTGGTATGGCTCATTGTGAATATTAAAAGCTATTTCCAAGGAAGCAAAAACAAATAAACAAAAAACATCAACAAAATAAAACAAATTAGATATCCTTGTAGAGTGGGTACTCATAGTAAAGGTGGAAATAAATATTCAGTCTGGGAATCTGGAGATTGAGACATCAGCGGCCCATTTCTGATTTCTTGTTTAACTTTGACTAGACATTTATACTTACTGAATTATTATGTCCTCATTTTGAGATGGCGTTAATAACATTTACCTATAGTGGTACCAGGAAGATAATAATTGTAATATTTACTTATTTAATTAATTCTTTGTTAGGTTAAAATGATCTAAAATGCTTTCTGTGTATCATCTGATGCTATAATACATATCCTGAAATTGTGTGGTTTAGCATTCAGAATGAAGAGTCTATATCAAAGTAGTAAACTGGATTCAAACCCAGCCATCTGGCTTAAAGATGCATGGTCTTAACCACTAAGGAACACTGAAAGCACTTGAAGTTTGGTATTGTCAACCTAAATAAAGAAATAAACTGAGGCAAGCACAAATTATCAGAATTTGAGTTTATTTTGCAATAGCAGAAGAAATTCAATCCAGGAAACACATACTGAACTCATACAAGGCACAGACAAGTATGCTGAGGGTTTTGGGTGGACTATATTTATGGGCAAGGGGTGCAAAGAGGGAAAGTCTAACCAGAGTCCAAAAGGTAAATTCATTGTCTTGTGGAGGGGGATAAATTCTTGGCAGATGTTCATTAGTCAAAATGTAAGTTTTGATCTTCTAAAATCAATCATTTATGGAAAATCCATTTCTTGGTTGTTAAGCTTTATTTTTTGAAGACAAATCTGTGAGAATCTCTAATATCTTCCTGTTCTATTTTAGATTTAAACCCTTTCATGACATTAAAACCTTCTTCCTAGTTTTGGATGGTGTAGAAAAATCACATTTCATGTAATGATTTATTTCAAGACTGTCCAATATTTTTTCAAGACTTAGTTCAATTTCTTTAAAGTTTTAGTCCCCAATATCAGCAATGTTTGAAGAAATCTTTTCATTAAAGAGGTATCAGCATCATCACTGAATGATACTGTACAAAACCAGAGATATCAGGATATTGCATCTCAGGAGGAATGGACAAAATGGGCTTCTCTGTCCACAGGACAGCGAAAAGATGAATTTCCTCTGATTGGATTATCCACTGAATGGTGAGAGAACTATTTTTTATATAGCCCTTTATTCTTTAATGTGATATAATAAATAAATATATAAAATGAGTCCCATCATAGCTGCTCCATTTTAATAATCTCTGTTAACTTCATTCAGTGGATAGGGAAAGTAAATAATATAAATCCACTCATCTGCCATTAATTTAAAAAAAAGTGCTACATTTACCTTTTACCAAGCATATTATACCATTTAAAGATAGCTGAGAAATATCCGTCTTTAATTACCTATAATCTGATGAGAAAGAGAAAAGAATCAAAAGATAATTAACACTTTGTGGCAAGTGCCAAAATAGAATCACAAGTTGAGAACACCACATATCTGATCTAGTGAAGGCATAAAGGATGTCATGGAATATAAAACATCATAAGGGACTACTATGAAGAGCTCTATGCCAACAAAGTGGACAAACCTGAGGACATGGGCAAGTTTTTAGAAAAATACAATCTACCAAGAATGAACCTGGAAGAATTGTAAAACCTGAACAGAAAAAGCAAAAGCAAAAAGAAACTGAAGAGGCACTCAAAAGTCTCCCTAAAAACAAAGCCCACAATCAGATGTCTTTTCTAATGAATTTTATCAAATCTTCATATAATAATCAATACCTATTATTCTCAAACTCTTCCAAAATATTGAAGAATAGGGAACACACCCAAATACCTTTTATGAGGCTAACATCACACCTATACCAAAAGCTGATAGAGACATCAACAAGAAAGAAAATTACAGACCAATAACTATAATGAACATAGATGCAAAAAGTCTCAACAAAGTGTTAGCAAACCAAATCCAGCAATGAAACAAAAAGATTATCCATCATGACTAAGTGGGATTTATCCCAGGGATGCAAAGATGGTTCAACATACATAAATCTATTAATGTAATATACATATCAATGTGCACAAGGAGAAAACCACATGATCACATCAATAGATACAGAGAAAGCTTTTGACAAGATCCAACATCCATTTATGATTTAAAAAATATGCATAAAATGGGAATAGAAGGTATATACCTCAATGTCGTAAAGGCCATATATGATAAACCCACAGCCAACATTATATTCAAGGGTGAAAAATTGAAAGCAGCAAGGCTGTCCACTCCCATCACTGCTATTTTACATAACAGTGGGGATCTTCGTCAGAGAAATTAGGCAAGAAAATGAAATAAAAGGAATCAAATTGGAAAGAAGAAAGTAAAACTATCATTATTTGCAGATGACATTATTGCATACATATGGAAAACCCTAAAAGTTATCAAAAACTACTAGGATTTATGAATGAATAAAGTAAAATGGAAGGCTACAAAATAATTTCACAAAAATCCATTGTATTTTTATATGCAAACAACATGCTAGAAGAAAATGAAATCAAGAAAACCATGTCATCTAAAATAGAAGTAAAAATAATCAAATACCTTGGAATATATTTATAAAGGAGGTGAAAGACCTGTACAATGAAAACTGTAAGTCCTTCTTCAAAGAAATAGAAGAGAATACAAATAGATGGAAAGACATCCCTTACTCATGGTTAGCAAGAATCAACATCACTAAAAGGATCATTGTACCTAAAGAAATATACAGATTTAATACGATCTCCATTAAAATCCCTCAGGCTTATGTCCAGGAGACAGAAAAAAAAAAAATCTTAATATTTTTATAGAATAACAAAAGACCCCAAACAGCCAAAGCAATTAAGAGAAAAAAAATGAATCTAGTGGGATGATACTCTCAGAAATTCTGCTATACTACATTTCAGACAAGGGTTTAATATCAAAAAACGTACAAAAATTCATAAAACTCATTAACAGGAAAACAGGCAATCTAATCAAAAACAGGAAGAGGAATAGGAGAGACATTTTTCCAAAGAGGCTGTACAAATGGCCAACAGGCACATGAAAAGATAATCCTACTCACTGGCTATCAGGGAAATTTAAATTAAACCAACAATGAGATATTACCTTACACCTGAGAGACTGCCTATTATCCAAAAGTCTGGAAATAGCAAATGTTGGCAAGGATGTGGAGAAAAGGAAACACTTTTATATTGTTTGTGGGAGTACGAATTAGTGCAACCCCTTGGAGAAGAGTATGGATATTCCTCAAAAAGCTGAATATGGAAATTCCATATGATCCCACCATCCCACTGCTTGGTGTTTACCCAAAAGATTATAAAAACACTAATTTAAAGAACACTAAAATACTAATTTATGTACCCCCATGTTTATTGTAGCCCTACTAACAATAGCTAAAAACTGTAAACTACCTAAGTTCCCAATGTCAGATGAATGGATAAAGAAGATGTGGTACATATACACAATGGAATACTACACACCCTTAGAAGAGATGAAATTCTGTCATTTAAATCAGCATGAATTTATCTAGAGGGGATTATGCTAAGTAAAACAAGCCAAAAGAAGCATGATAGATAGCAGATGATCTCTCTCACAGGTGGAATGTGAATATAAAAAACAAAGGAACAGATAAATAAAACCAACCTTTGGACACTTGCAATAGACCTGAGATTACCAACAGTGAATGGTGAGGGGTTGGGGGGGCAAGTGGTGACAGAGCCCACTGGACAGTGATGAAGAACACTTGGTGATTTGATAGTGGGTAAGGTGTGTTGACATATATCTTAGCATAGGGAAAGTGCACATATGGGGAACCTACCATGTGCATTTATTTTAATGTATAAAATTAAAATTACTGCAATAAAAATATTCAAAATAAAATACGTCATGGAAACCGGGACCTCTAGCCTGTGTCTTAAATGCTATGTATCCCTATTTAGAAAAATTATTATATACGGGGAAAAAGCTGCCCACCGTCACAACCCCATTCATTTAAGTAAGGCAAATGGTCATATCTACATTTACTTTTTGAGGAGAGGTTAAACCTATTTATTTTATTAGATGATAAATGATTGGCTTAGATTAGCTATCAGTCAATAAGACCATTAGCCCAAGTCAGAGTAAATATGACACTCTGAGATAATGGAGACAAAAGTGAACCAGGCATTGGAAATCCCATTGCAAATTTCAGGCTGTATCACCTTATAGTGCAATCTTGGGTCATGCAAACTGACATAATGGAATAAAAAATGTTTTTAATTGTCATTTTAGTTGGATTACTAAAAGACATTTAAAATGACCGTTTAGAAAGAAGTACTCTGTCATTTAAAAAGAAAAATTGAAGGGAAGCGAGAGAGAACTACAGTCCATCTTTGTTATTGCTGTTATTATTGAAAGGAGGTTCTCAGGTCTGAAGGACAGTCACAAACACAGTGAAAGGTAAATTGTCCTTCATTTAGGGAGTTTCTGCCTGGAGACTCATGAAATAAGAGGCCCTGGAGTTGCAGCAGAGGACTCTCTCGAGAGAAGGGCAGGTGGGAGGAAGCATTGCTTAGGCAGCATGGAATGCCTGGACCTGGAATGCCAAGGCAGAATAAAAATGACATGTCCTGAATTCAACTTTTGTTTGTTTCCTGTGGTCTCTGTTGTGCTACACTGTGGTGATTCTGAAGAATGGAAAATGAAGGATGGCATCCAATATGATCCTAAAACATCAAGTCTCAAGAGCAGGACCCCTGTCTGCTGTGTCCACCATGACATCCTGGTGCTAGGAACAGTGCTGGCCATATTGTGGGGTTTCAACCAGGAAAAATGAATGAAAGGTGGGTTTGCAAGAAAGTCACATGTCTGGGTGTATTAATCAGTATGCCCATTGTGAAAAAATCTGCAAGTATTTATTCAAATAAAATCACATATGCCCTTAATCTAGAAGTGTCACTTTTGAAAAACTATTTCCCAGAAAAACATTTACCAGTATGAATGAATTTGTATACAGAGATGTGTTAATAGCAGTACTGTTGAATAGTGGCTAATACATAAGAAGCTGAACACCTATGACAAGGAGAGCCACTTATTTAAATTAGATTATACTGCCCTGTAGAAACTATGCAGCTAAAGGTATAGTCCCCAGAATGATGCATCCGAGTGTGTTAATCTATAAAGAGCGTAAATTTAAGCTAAAGAAGGTAGTTTTAAAGAGTGGATAGAATAAGTCCACGTTTTTAACAAAGGAAAAATGGGAGAAGAAGGACGAGGAGGAGGAGAAGGAACAGTAGGAGGAAAAAGAAGAAGGTGAGAAGCGGAAGAATCAGGTAGAACACCTGCTCTGGAATCAGCCTGATTGGATTTGAATCCTAGTGCCACCACTAACAGACTGAAGCAAATTATTCAGACTTCTCAGGACTCAGTTTACTCATCCATACATTGGTGAACTAATATTTACCTCATGTGTTTTGTTATAAAAAGTAATTGAAATAAATTCACATAAGTGCTGGAAACAATGTTTTGCTCTTGATTAACATCATCATCATCACACGATGATGTCAGAATACAGACAAAAGTGCAAGAATTTATTCACCAAACTGTACATCTTGCTTTCACAAGAGAATGGGACTAAAAGGAGGAGAAATTTTTTTTAGCTGTCTATCTGCCATGTTCAGCTGCAGAATTTGTTGTAAGAGTCATGTGTCGATGTAATAACTTAAAAAGAAAATACAATAAAAGATCTTAACAATTAAAAACAAAGAGAACAGACGCGTTGACTTCCACGAGCATGGCAATTATTAGGACTACTACTGAAATAGAGTGGCTAGTAGTTAAATGTGTTCCGATGGACTAAAATAGAAAGTTCTGAAATAGATCCCAATAGATACAAGATTTTATTATAGACTAAGGTTATATTGCTGATCATTACAGAATGGTGGGACTGCTTTTAAACACACAGAAACAATTTATCAGCTTTTTTGGAAAAAAGGATACTGAATTTCTCCTAATACCTTACACTGAAATAAATATCAGATATATCGAGGAGTCAATTATTTTTAAAAATGAAAACAAGGAATATGTAAAGGAATATATTTGATCTTGAAGTAACAAAGGCATAAAAACAAACAAATCATAAATAATGAAATAGGAATAGCTACATAAATATTTAAAACTCCTATACATCTTACTCTCCCTAACCCAATTTTTTTTAAAGAATGTATAAAAGTTAAGTGAATATCTGAAATAATACATAAAAGATGAACACTCCAGTAGCAAAAGAATGGGGAAATGACAATTTACAAATAAACTTATAAAAATAGTTCCATTTTCTTAGTAACTACAGAAAAACAAGTGTAAACAAGAACATAACACTTTTGCATATCAAATTAGTAACAATTTTTCAAGGTTAACTTCTAAAGAACTCCTTTAAGTTAATTCATTCCTACATGCAGTGACATCATCTAAGTGGCAGCTATCGCCATCTGTTGGTGACAAGCAGAGTGACCTACTGTTGTGAGGCATGGTTTTGTTCCTCTCCAGGAAAGTTTGTGAACTGAAAGTTTAGAAATACAGGAACGACTGCATCTGCATAGTTTGGTGTGTGTGGAAATAACTTTCTCATTCTGTGCTGTGATGGGGATAAAATGGTACAATCTTGGGAGGATATTTAGCAATAGATGTAAAAATAAAAGTCTATGTGTACATATGTAGTTATGTATATGAACACACTTTGATTTAATGAGTCAGTTTGTATGAAATTATAGCAAAGAAATAATCTCAAAAGAGGAAAAATTAATTTGCAAGTAAGACCATTAAAGCATTGTATAAAATAATAACAAAAAAAGAATTAATTTGCTGTCTAGACCTGTTGCTCTTTAAATCTATTAAGTAAATAAATTCAGTCTGATGCGCTCATCAAATGATGTATAAAAAATCAAAATAGTCATGACACCACAATAATCTATGGTGAGGGGAGAAAACAAAAAAAACATGTAGTCCATTTTCTTATGTAAAAGTCTGGAATTTTATATGCTAACTGATCGTTTCTGGGAGATAAAATTATAAATTTTAGTTTCCATTTTCTTTTTTTCCCTTCTCTGTGTATATGTTATGAGTTTCATATAGTCTACAAAAAGTACAAAATTTCAAAAAGAAAATTCTTGAAAAAGGGTCAGTGAGGAAAAAAACGTCCACAGATTTGTCAAGTTCTTTTAATCCGCGTGATAGGTGAAAATGGCAATGTCAAATTGCTACGCCCTAGCAGCTCCATCATGGCCGCCCCTCACTGCCTTCAGCTGCACTGGCCTCCCCTTTAGCCTTTAACTCTCATTCTGCTCTGCCTCCAGGCTCGGTTTCTGTTTCTCTCCAATTTGATTTTATAGACATCTCCAGCATCTTTGCAACCTGTCTGCCTCTATGGACAAAATGCTCTCTCCCCACCCACTCTTGCTCTTAATTCCCATTTCAAAGCTTATTTCCTATAAAAAGTTTTTTTCTAATTATTCTGTGTCAACCCATTAGAACTATCTGTCATCTCAGAGAAATTAATAAACCTCTCTGTGAATCAGTTTTCTTACAAAATGAAAATAAAAATGATATCCGTATCATACGGTTGTGATGATTTAATGAGTTAATATATGCAAATACTTAAAATAATGTCTGGTAAATAGGTAAGCTTCAATAAATGTTGGCTATTCTTATTACTTAGCAATTGTTATTATTTTTCTAGGGTACATTCCATAGCACTCTGATTCTATTAGGTATTAATAGATCTATGATTATAAAAATAAATGCAAGTAAGGTGAGGGAAGCACAATGGATGGAGGATTTTGCAACTTCTACTTAAAAAGAAAAAATCCCCGAACCCCTTTCTTAAAGCACTGTATTCAATTGTTCTTTTGAGAAGGCTGATATTTTTGTTTTTCATTTATCGTAGACTTCTATTCACTTCTACTCAGTTAATTGAGGACAAAGATCTGGCCATTTTTATTTTTTTAACTTTAAATCTATTCATTTGATTTCAAAGTTCTTTTAGAAGCACTGTGAAATAGTTATATAAATGTAAGGTGATGGCTTCTTTCTAAATGATTTGCATTTCTGAGACACGAAAATTTTGTTGCCTTGCTTATAGGGGTCTCAAATTAATTTCTGTTGAAAGAAAGAATGAGAACATGAATGCAAAAAAAAAAAAAATCCACAATCTGAAATAATGGATTAACTAATTGGAGAACTGACTAATGAAGTAGTTCTGGGAGAAAGACTGCCTTCTAATGTGAAATGTATGTATTACATTTATAATTTATACTACATTACTGAATTTTTTCAGAAATTTAACTTGACAGGCTTGTAAATAACTCAGAAATTGAGGAGCCCAATTTGTCTTTAAGAGGACCCTCAAAGCCTACAGAAGTTCACACACAAGAGTTGATTTGGCTGTCTGTCGTATATTGTGATATTGTGATAAATAAAACACCATCTACTGATTCGCAGTTGTTCAGGTAGGCACATGCAGGTGGTCTGTGACTGTAAGCTTGGAGGCTCAACTGGTCCTCAGTTTATAATCAAACTCTTGCTCTACGCATAGGCAGGCTCTTTGGTCTGATGACCCTTGGTCACCCAAACAATTGTGTTTACAACTAGGATAGGAGTTTTATCTAAATTACAGGATGCATGGGACTGCCCACCCTTTGCAGATGATGGATGTAGATTAGCTGATCTAAACAATTAGTTAAGGAACAATCTGATCCCTGGTGGCACTGAGGATGTTGAAGGCATCTTGCTGACAGCTGCGGTGACAGCGGATGGACAGTAAAACTACCCTTCACTGAAGTCAGGACTCTGGGCCTTTCTGATTTACTGGCAATTTGGGGGGTTTGTTTTGTTTTATTTTGCTTGGGGTGGATGGTATGAGGGTTTTTTTAATGGAATTTAAAAGGACTTAAAAATGATGTAACAGTTTGCTACATAGCAGAAATGTCAAAATGGCAACCTACAATTCTAATCCCACTGTTTTTCAGATCCAGTTCTTCAGAGGATTAAACTGACATGAAAAAACAGATAAAAATGACACCTTATACTTCTTCTGAAACACTTGATTTAAAAGTGTAAGTCAAGATATTTTCAAAGACAGTACATATGGGGATCCCTCCATCCTTTAGATTTCCTAAGTGTGAAAGTATTCGGTAGCGTACAGCTCTCTATACTTCCAACTTTCACTAAAGAAGTTTTTAAATAGGGTTCAGAGAAGCAACTTTCGTTATGGAATCTAAGAATTCTAAGAGTACCGCTGTCTTGCTATCACTCCCAAAAAGGATAAGAAAAAAAATATGTATATAATTGTAAATATAGTCTTCTATTCTGAAGGAAGTATAAAAATTTTTAAATTTAAATATTTTGTCTGTATACCATCTTTTCCCAACTCCTCCATCAATTGAATAAGCTTGTAAATGCTCCAAGTCAGCTCCTTCCCTACAGAAAAGAACACATTTATCCAGAAAGGATTTCGAGGAATGTATACAAATCCTAAATCCCTTCTTCCTCATGAGAAAAAAAGAAAAAAAAATGGGGGGGATATTGGGACATGGGTTTCTATTTCAACTCTTCATTCTTAGATCTTTGAATTACAGGATATTAAAAATAAACTTAGAAGACTTTGCAATGAGTTTTTGGAGCAGCTGGAAAAGAAACCATAAAACGAGTGATTACAATCAGCAAAGTGTGATAACAGCTGAACACATTAGACCCACCCTTAAAAAGCCAAACTCCACCCTCTTCCCCTCTTGGACCTGTTCAATAGAGAAGGGGGATGTCACATAATCCAATCCAAACACATTCTCTTCCATATTGGGTTAAGAAAATCTAGTGCTGGTCATTGTCCCCAAATGACAGACATCCACAGATGGAGAGCAGGAGCGGGTGATTTCCACAGCGTTCCTCATTCCACCAGGCAACTTCTGTTTGGAAAATACCCACCTGCACCAGGCGATGGCCTGGATACTAGAAAAAACAAATTCTTCATGTGGTCATTGCCCTCTGGAAGCTTAGATAATTTCTCCTTGCTGGTCTCGCCTTGGCAATGATAGTAAAGTAAGAAATGCATGATAGTAATGATAGTAAGATAAGAAAAGTAAGCCCCGACTATGTAAATTTTCTTGCTTTTGAGAGAGTTCTCAGTTAAAAGGATCTGGTTCTGTTTAATATAGAACCCTGTTGAAAGGATGGCTTTTTGATGTGTGGATATAATATTTCAATTTTCCAAGTTGTTATTTAAAAATTATTTAAGAATTAGGAAACCAATTTGAAGGTGAAATTTGTATCAATACAAGGTGTAGGGTTTTAGAAAGTACAAGGGTAGTTGTAGGATTCCTTTTATGTTATGAAAATTCTTTTTAATTTCCTCACTGGCAGACGTTTTAGAAAGGAAACGGTCTCTGCTAGGAAATTATGACTATGTGTGTAGACAGTCAAAGAAACAAAGACTGTGCTTGAAAAAAGATGAAAATTTTGTGCTCAAATACAGAAAGAGAATTTCAAAGCAGACACTATTTTTAACTCTCTAGTCAAGCATCTGTGGATTTTCACCCATCATTTAAAAATCATAGGCATTTAAACGTATCCTGTATTTAGCAACCTTTATGAGGGTAACATTTTCAAGCACAAAATTAAATACATGATTTTCTCAAAAAGAAGAGCACTTTCTTAAGGTAGGGGACATCAAAGTTATTTCCAACATGACTTTTTGTGTCCCTTTCAAAATCAAATACTTCTGGAGAAACTAACATAAATATCAACATTTATATATCAAATTAGATTTAATATTTCAGACCTGATATTGAGATATTAACAAATAGTTCCAGAGGAGACTTTCATATTTCTAGAAATGCAGCATCTCAAAATTGATCTAAATAGACTTGGTGGTATCAGTTTAGTCATATTAGGGAGTTTAACATCCAGACTGAAAAAAAAGCCTGTGTCTATATCCCATCCATTTTATATTATATAAAATACTGATCTAATTCTGCACGGGGAATGGTTTCTTAAAAAAATACTTAAAAATTAAGAACAGCTATATTATTTGATATGAAAGAATAACTTATTTAATAATGTAAAGTTTTTAGATAGCTAGATTTATAGATATACATATATATGCATACAATATATGCCCTTAATTTATGATAGTAATTATAAAATTATTTGGAAAAATATAAAAGAGGCTGCACAATGATTAATAAGCAAACAACTATGATACAGTCACCAACAATCAGGTTTCTAAGAGCATTTAATAATTGGGGAAGTCATGATATGATGTTGAGTAAAGCAAATAAAATAGTAGCTATGAAAAATGATAGAAATGGCCCAGTCTAAACTGTGCATCTGAGAGGATAGTTTCTTTTTGGCATTTGAAGATGCGGATGGTTGGCCAGACTGCTATCTTTAAGAAGGCTTCACTTCAAAATGAATCACACATATTTTTGTAGCTTATGAACCTTATCCTCTATGCTTCTTTCCCTTTGAAAATGGAGTGTTCTCCTTTTTCCCTTTGCACAGAGCAATATATCTGCCCAGTTAAACAATAAAAATCATTGAAATTATTTGTGGGAACAGAGTTTAATTTGTAGTTTATTCCAAGATTTTGCTTATTTAATACTTCTCATAAGGCATAGTCCAAGATGCCAAAAAATGAAAAGGTGCTAGCTTTTAATTTTCACTTATTTAAAATGTAGTAGTCGCTTTTTCTCTTCAATCATAAAAATTAATAAGCGCATTTACTGACTGCAATAACTTTAAAATGCTTTGAAACATTAGATTTTAAAACTGTTTTGTATAATTTATTAAAAGTTAAATGTGAATCCATAAGAATTTAGATACGAAGTTTTCCTAATCTTCTAAAATATTTTCAGGAAAAAATTTAATTCATACTTTGAGATCGTAGTAGTACTATTCCTTTTATCTCAAACCTTCATTTTTATCACCTGTGTAAATATACTTAGGATAGCTAAGTATACAAATGTCCTACCGATTTCGAATTAGTTTGTTATTTTCGTCAGTTCTGGACGGTCAGTAGGTTTCTACTGTAAATATTTTACATGTACAGTGAGACAACTACAAAGTGAGAGTTTGAGAGGGTTCATGAGGGAGAAGGTTGGCATATGAGGGCCTTAGAGCGCCACCCTATGGTCATCTGAAGAAAGGCACGGCAGGAGCGTGCTCTGTTCTTTGATTTTCTTTAGTTGGCTGTAAATGAGCATGTGTTCACCTCTTTTTTTTTTAAGACTCTAGCAATTCTAAATAACTTTCTCTGCGCTAGTGAAAAAGTAATTACTGAATTTGAGAACCCTTTGAAAACTTTTTGAAAAACAGCCTTTTTGTTTTGTTCAGAGTGAGTAGAAAATCTGGGAAGATCTTAGCAAATAAATACTATCACAACAAAGAATGCTTTGTGAGCCTGCGCCACCAAATTCAGTCTCAGAAAAATTCTGCTTGAAATGATCCGTTTTCAAACCTAAAATCAGTATTCAGAATATTTCTATATGGTTACTTTGCCAAAGAATCAGAAGATTTACTAAATAAACAAGGTTCAATGCAAGTAAACCCTCTGGGTTAGTAAAACAGAATTAGATTGTGTGAGTTGTTGAACTTATGAAGAGGAAAATTAGAAACAAAAATCAAGCTATTGTAAAACGCCAATTTAGTTCTTGCATGGATTAAAAACACTTTATTTTTACCGCTTCCCATTGTCTCCATTCTCAACCTAGTGTTCTTTTTCTATAAAGTCAAAAGAACGTTACCTTTCCTGTGTTCATCTCAAAATTAATTTTTAGAGTAAAATGTAAAAATGTAATTGAAATTCTATTTGCCTTTTATGTTGCAACATTAGCAAATTCAAAACATTTTAATAATCCTTAGTATTTATTTATATTAGTTTATCATTGTTATAATATTAATAAGTCCTCAAGACTCCATGCACAATGGGGAAAAAAAAATCCGTTTATAGATGTAACAAGCCCTGGCAGAGGCATTTCTCCAGGGAAAGAAATTGGGACAAGGGGCCAGGTTTGGGAGTCCAGTTCAGTATTTCTGGAACTGCACAGCTCTGCTACAAAAATCTTCCAGTCAACTTCACAAATGGCTTTTGCAGGCATATTTGGGGTGAAAATCAGCAGCAATTGGCAGGAGTGGGGGTGGGGGGAGGTATAAATTCTGTGCAGAAAAGAAAAATCTAAATAATGGAAAACTTCCCAAGAAAAGCACTTGGAAAATTGGACAGGAAGAAGTATTTGTTAAATGACATCTTTTCTGCTGTACCCTAACACTGGCTTCCAATGACTGCTTTTGTGTCAAGAGAAATGTCACTTCACTTCTCTCGCAGAATTTCTCTTTTTCAAAACTAGTGGTAATACTAAAAGCCTTTTGAATGAGCAGAGTCATTGTTTGCCCTATCCTGTCCTCACCTCTGAAGAGAACTTCCCTTGTGTTTTGAAGCTGGAATATGAGAGCTTTTCAACTTAAAGATGTTACATGTTAATGGAACTGTAGTTTAATGACTGAGAAACAAATACACAAATGTACTGTCAAAATTAAAGATCTTATTAAATAAATGTGATTTGAAACTAGAGACTTTAAAAAAATACTTCATAGTCCAGTTTAACCCTAATACCCTTTTTTAGATTATGGTATATAACACATAGAGAATATATGAAACATTTACTGTATAAAGAGTAATAAAAAAGTAAACACATATATTACCCTCTATTGATTAAGAAATAAAACACTGCTCTGCTTTATTTAGAAATCCTCTATTGCGCCTTCTTCTTTATATTAATGCTTTTTCGTAGAGATTATTTTTATCCTGACTTCTGTGATAGTCATTCTCTTGTGAGGTTTTCTTAAATACAACTTTATTATCTATGTAAGAATAAACTGAATGATTTTGTATGTTTTTACCCATCCGCCCTAGGGTGGATATTTTACGGTCATATACTCCCACATATTTCTCCTGGCCAAAAGAGTCAAGTTTCTCAGAAGTCAAATCCCCTTTCCAAGAAGAATTCAGTTTCCATAATTCCAGTTTACTCCATGAGAGTCTAAGCTGGAGATGACAGGGTATGTGGAGATAGCTAATAACCAGTGCATCCTGTGGATGCTCCAAACATTTTTGCCAGTCCTGAAAGTGCTAATGTGAAGGAAGAGCAGGTGAACAGCTATGGCGTGTGATTTTGAGGCATGAAACCCATCATTTTATTATCTCAAAATATATCTCAAGAACAGGTTAATGACTAAGTATTGCAGTTGGGGGCTTTTTTTGTTTTGACCAGACTGTGTTTTTAAAGCAAAAAACAAATAAGCAACAGCAACAAAAACCAGAAAAGGCATTCTAGTCTGCTTTATCAACTATGGATTTTTTGTGGTAAAAGGAAATATTATCAAAGATCCCTGCATTTGATGACTAAATAGCTAAGTCAGGTAGAAAAGAGCAGTTCTTTGAACACCACACACATCGTCAGCAGAGGCCTTGTGTTTAAGCTTTGAATGGTCGTGGGGTTTGACTGTGATAGATACTGGCTTCTTGAAGCAGGTGACACAATACTTTCAAAGTTTCTCCTGGAGTTTTGCTGTGAAAAGAAATCTGCAATCCATGGAGAAGTTCAGTGTGTGAAATAGTGTTGAAAGAAAATAACTGAAAGAAGTTTGCCAACACGTGGGACAGCCTGACCCAGCAAACATCACATACACTAATTAACACCCTGAGAGCCTTACAAAGAAACAGAAAACAGTATGGTATTTTTACTAGAAAAACATGCTTAGGAACTTTAGAAAATGATTCTCCCAGCTGTACAGTGTCCTAATACTGCTTAATATCTTGACTTAATTTAGGTTTGGAGATGAAAGGTTTTGACAAGATTCACCCCATTAGACAGAATACTCTTGATTCCATAGGGTCATGAAGTTGCATCTTAATTTGTCTCTGAAGTTTCCATCAAGTTCTGCTTTAAATACCTCTATTAGGTTCTACTCCCACAGATAAGAGGTGGCAAAAAATACAAGCAGAATGGTGTACAGGAGTCAAGCATGATGATTTGCCCAGTTGAGTTGATGAGACAATAAACTTCTCTATATTCCTATATCCCAGAAGACTCAGTTCATCAAATAAATGAAGTCTAAAGATATGTTTCAATTCAGAAAACCTAGGGTCTCTTTGATAGCTCCTGATTGCTTGTTGAATTACCTGGAAGACTTTTATAACTACATATGGCCATGTTCCACTCGCAGAGTGTCTGATTTAATTGTTCTGTGGTGTACCCCAGGTACTGTGAGTTTAAAAGATGACTCAGGTAATTCTAATAGACTGGGAACTACTGGAGCAATCACTTCAAAATGGATCACCTTTTATGAGCTGAATGAAAGCTAACAGAGGTAAAGCAGCACAAGGGTTTGTTGTCAGAAGCTATGTATAATGGACTGAATGGTGAATCTGCCTTGCCCCTCCCACTAAATACATATACATGCATTAACCCCGGGGACTTTTTAATGTGACTTTATTTGCAAGAGTCTTTGCAGATTTAATTAAGCCAAGGCTCTCAAAAAGAGATCATCCTGGATTATTTATGTGAGCCCTAAATTCAATGATAAGTGTCCTTAGGAAAGCAGAGCCATGTTTGAGGGTAGAAACGGAGAGGAAAACAATCCGATAAAAGAGGCAGAGAATAGAATTACTGTAGCCACACGCCAAGGAACTTTTGAGGCCTCCAGGGGCCAGCAGAAGTAAGGAAGAATTATTGCGTAGAATCTATGAAGGAGTGTAGCCCTCAAGATAATTTAATTTCAGACTTCTGGACTCTAGAAGTGTGAGAGAATAAATTTATGTTGTTTTAAGTCACCCACTTTAAGATAAGATGTTATGACAGCCCGAGAAATTAATACACTGTCCAACTACTTTACTCAATTTGTTCATTTAATTCTCGGAAAAATCCCTACCAGTGAAATGCTATTATCCCCATTTAGGAAACTAAGTCCAAAAAGACTAAAAGATTTTTCTAGATGCAGAGCTATTAGTGGGACAGCTCACATTTACATCTGAGCAGAGTCATGCTGGGTAGGATAAAACTGAGAACATGAGACTTCCAGAACATGAATGGCCACCTTGATTTGGATCCAATATATCCAAGCACAGCAGGTTCTAGCCTCCACTTTCACCTTCAGTGTCAATATAATTCATCGTTTCAAGTATTTAGGCAACAGTTGGTGTGAATTCTTCTCTCTTCTTACACGTTGAAATTTGTGGTTAGTTAGATACCTGGGAAGAAGGATATTAACACTCATTTAAATGATCACTTGTTATGAAGATTTTCCAGGCTTTGGAAAAAAGGCACATCTATGTATATCTTTAAAGAACTAAATCTGAGCTAGATGTCTTAAAATTTGAATTGTATTTCCCATTCAGTTACTAAAATCTTCAATCCAGTGGAGACCACTCAAGTTTTCTCTCAGTGTTTATATCTATAAAAAATAAGTCTGATACTCTGCCTACATCTAATGATTTTGTGTTTGAAAATGATACAACTCTGCCTTGAATATTATTGGAAGATAGACAGGCTCTGTGATTGAAATAACTAGAGAGGGTGGAGAAACTGTCTTTTTAAAGTTAAGAACTTAATGTTGAAATGGTAAAGAACACATTATAATTTGCAGTGTCAATAACCTTTATAAGCCCCTAGAGAGGCTCATACAATTGCCTTAATATGATTAACAATAAAAATTAACTTGTTTGTAAAGGAATTATCATGAGTTTTAATAAATTCATTTTTATTAGTTTTTCCCTCAATACCCCAAATTATTCTTAGTTCTCATCTATTTTAAACTTAAAGTCAACAGATATGCTGAGTTCTTAGACAAATAAATAAAACCTTTATTTTCCCTTTCATACAGAGAACAGGGTGGTTTCATACACACACTGAAATGGATTTTAAAAGTCTGCAAAGGATAATGATGAAAGAACAGATGTTCTTTAACTGATGCTACCTATTGTAATTGTAAATAGCAACATATAACAAATAACGTGTAATTTTATAGAAAACTAAATATTTGATTACAATTTCTGCAAAATTTTCACAGAATTTGATTGAAAAGTGATGGTAGTACATAATTTATTTTATAGTTACTCATCTAAGTATGCTAGATTCATTTAGTTAGTTAATATACTATTGTTTAAGTAAGTTTTAATTGAAGATAACATAATAGTGATACATTTAAATATTAGAGATCCAACCTCCCACTAGAATGACAAAATATGTTATTAAATTGTGTGAGAAAGGAAGAGATAGAAATGAGATCTATGAACATATACAATAGCTCACATTTATTACTACTTTTTTGTAGTATCTCTATGAACTTAATATTAGAAATAATTTTCCATATTTTGACTCTTTAAAGTTTACAAAAACTAAACATCACTACCAAATAGCATGCTTCAGGTGATATTCTGTGTGTGTGTGTGTGTGTGTGTGTGTGTGTGTACAATTCATTTGCTTTTCAGATATAGTCCATTTTATGCAATTTGACTAAATTTGGCATAGTAACATTGTAAGAAACAATGATTTTTTTGATTGTGTGAAAATCAGATGCAACAGTAAATTTTTAGGCTTAATTTTATGCAACAAAATAGATTACTCCGATCATTTTCACAAGGAACATGTAGACCACTGCTCCCATGCAACATTTTACTTTCATTTGTGCAACATCAGACCTCAATTCTCTCTCTAGTCATCCTTGGGGAAATATGCAAATATTTGGCATTCTGAAATCTCTGGAGTACAGTGTCTTCAACGTTCATTATATCTGGGGACTTTTTAGAAAGTTATCATCACACAGTAGAAAATAAAAAAGAATAAATTCAAAAATAAAATCTGATCATTACATTATGAAATAAATATGCTCTGATTTTTGTGTCTCGTTTTAGCCAATAAAAACAAAGGAGGCATCATAATGCATAGGAATGAGAACCTGTTCTTCTCTTAGATAACACTAGGATTGTTAAATAGAAATCTCTCAGGTCTCTAAAATGATCTAAGTTTTATTACTCCCTGATTTCCACCCAGGGAGTTACAAAATTATTTCTTCTATTATGAAATACACTGTTTGGAAGCAGAAAAGTTTACATTATTTAATCAGTGTTTTAGTTAGGTGTGAAATTGCCTGCTTACATTTTCAGGGTCTGGACTATGGTGGAAGAATCGTGAGTGGTAGACTGTAATGTGAAAAAAGGTCCTGGTAACATTTCAGCCTCCTTCGTGTTACACAGGCGTTCATTTATTAAACCACATTTTACTTAAAATCAGAAAAGTTCTAATTTATATGAGAAAATAAATGGCCTTTGGATAACACTCTCTTTCCTGTGATCTGTGTAGGATTTATTCTCCAGTCTCTTCTCTTTTAGCTGGTTTAAAATTTCAAAGCACTGCGATCTTTCTGATGAATCCCAGGGTCTCAGCTTCAGCTACTGCACACCTCCACCACATCTGAGGCCTTCCCTTGTACTGAACGTTAGCTGGTCCACGCGCCCCCAGGCATCTTTCAACAATAGTATCAGATTTGCTTGTAGTTCTGAAGCAAATGTTTTCATGGTCTGTCACCTTGATTTTATTAAAGGTGTTGGGACTAAGGCATTAACCAAGGTTGAAAAAGCTCATATAAAGGGTCTGAAATGTTTGGAATTTATAATCGCCAATTTTTTTCAGCCTTATATCAATTGTTTTCACCTGGACGCCTATCTACAGTTAATCAAAGTTAAATAAGACACCACAGATGTTTTCAAGTATGTAGCATTTCATTTCTGTGCCTGTACAATGTTTAGATTTTAGGCAAGGCAGCTATATTCAAGAACTTTCTAGGTCGCTTTTAGTGGAGATTTGCCTTGCTTTGCTCTGATGAGGACCAACACATTTCAGGGTGTATAATCTGAATATAAAAAGTCTTTCTGTTGATGCAGCCCCAGTGATTTTGCAATCTCTTTAAAAGAAACTATTCTTAGAAACTGATTTTATTAAAATTGTATTGACTGTCCAGCTTTTTGAAATAGGCAGGCAATCTTTGTCTTTAATTCTTTATTATCTTAAAAATAGTCACACTTTCATGATAAAAACTGCTGTAAAATGAGAAATTCAATATATATATATGCAATTTATGCACAGATGATATAGACACCAGTTGTACAACTTCAAAACATACAACTTAAGCAAGCCTCTTTTGTTCTCTGTCACTATTCCCCAATCACCATCCTCAACCTTATTATTTTCTTAAAGGAAACATCTCTTGGCAACTGAACTACTTGGAAGAAATATATACTTTTTCACAACACAGATTCTGAATTGCTGAGCTAAGTGCAAAATTTAATTAAGTGGCAGGAGTCATCTAGTCCCATGTGAAACACTCCTGGGCTGCTGATCAGTGGGTGAAGCAAAACAAGTGTGCGTTGCAGTTCCCCCACCCCTCCCCGTGCAAAGCAGTGAATTGTGTGTGGTCTGGGCGGACGTTTTTTTGTCATCCTGTTTGGAAACCAATTCAGAATCTGTTTCTGTTGGCACTTTCCTCTTGTTGTGAATATATTAGTACATTTCTCAAAGTCTCTGTAGACCTTAGACACTGGTAATTTAAGCTCCGTGACTACGACAGGCAGTTCTCCTCCATCAGTTCAAGCCTGGGTGATAGGATTTCTCAGAAACGAAGAAATGACATCTGAAAAGCTGAAGAAATAATACTGACCCAGAGTTAGCCAGACATTCTTATCTGTCTTTCAGTTTTTACCATAAATGTTCAAGAACGCTTTATCTCTGATCTGGAAAAGTTATGAGAAAACCAAGCCTTGTGCTTGGGTCCTTCAGCTGATTTCTAAGTCATGACTTGAAAAATGAGATGAGACATACAGAGTATTCCATAGGCCATAAAATGTCAGATCATCATGAAAGTCATATTTATGCCTACTTCTGAACTAGTTTTTGCTCTCCCTTCTCTGCTCTTTGGTAGAGCTTTTTGAGGATTTCATTTCCACCTTATCATGCTGAACTCACTAATATGCAGTACTAATATGCATTTATGTGGAACAGTTCTCTTTTTTATTTAAAGGAAATGTGCAGGTAGAAATGAAGGTGAGCAGGAAGAAAGACAGGAGAAGTTTTATTTATTTCACTTAGTTGTTCATCCTGGTTGTTTACCTTAGGCCCCTGGTCTTGAACCTGGGACCTTGGAACAGTCAACAGTAGATTAGCCCACTAGGCCACCAGGGCATGCCTGAATCTCTCTAATTAAAATCACATAAGGTAGCTGTTTTCCTCAGCAACAGGGATAATGAAAAGAAAAATCATACAGATATTTGATTGTTTGCAAGCATATTTCTAATTTGTATAATATAAAATAAAATTTTATTTAAATAATCACAGTTTCATTTTATACCCTATAGTTAATTATTTGACACAACCCCAAATCCTGGGGTCAACTGAATGTCAACTACTTCTCCACATGTTTTTATAGATTTGCATGCTGATTTATTTTGTGATCTACACATGTAAAGGCATTATTCTTAGTTTTCAGGAGTTTATCATAGCAACAGTGAAAAGATACCACCTGGGCAAATGGTTTTAATTATTTTTTTCCAAAATGCCTAAGTAAAAGCATTATGGAACATTCAGGTGTCAGTCTTGATGGTTCTCTGTGTGCTCATTTGTGTGAAAGTTTGCACTCATTGAAATTAACTATCCACCTGACACTATAACATAGTACAACCACAACATAAGCCATTCACACTGGCCACATCTGCAAATATTTTTTTCTCCAAAGTTTTGTTCCATTAATGAAGAAGTGATTGTTTCTCCATGACCTTTCAGCACAGTCCAAATCCTAGGAGAGGAGCTGATTCTCTTCCTAACCCTACTGTACCACAGATGTTCCAATTCACATGAGCATCTCTTATCTCACAATGCTACCACCTCACCATTTAAGGAAAGGTGCCCCCCCCTCCCCCGCCGCCAGATTCAGGACTGAAAATGAAGCGTAAATCTTACGGGCTAATAAGCGCGGCAGTTACTTCAATAAAATGTTACTTAGAAGTCAATAGGCTGCACATGTTAAAGACATTAGAACTGTTAACAGACCGTTGTAAAGTAAGCAGAATCTTTAATAACCTGCATGCAACATTGAACCATTCCATTTTCAGCTCAGAGCAGCCTTACCTCTGGCACTAAGACACTGCACTCTTGGTATGAACCATTCCTGCATTCTCAGAATTAACAATTCAACAAGATGGGATCCAAGGCTAAAATTTCGGGATTCTGGGATTCTGCAAAAATGGATCAAACCCATGGAGTACCCTTTCAGAAACCAAACCGCAAGGTCAGGGAAGGGTAAGATTGGAAAGTAGACGGCAACAGCAAAAGAACAATTAGTCAAAATTAGTTCTGAAATATTTTATGCCAATTTTCTCCACAAGGAAGAAAAACAATGGCTCTTTTGCCTAAGGAAGATTCTTTCATATTGCCCTCTTTAGAGCAGCAGTTTTTTAAACAGCTATTTTGAAGACACCTAATCCCACAATGTGGAACACATAAAACATAAGACGAGCATATCTCATGACTTAGAGAGCAACAGTGTCTACCTTTCTGATATTTCTGTATTTTTTCATTTACAGAGAAGTAGTTTTCTGGATGGAGAAAAACGTAAAGAAGAGAAACAAATTTTCCCTTTAGTTCAGGTAGCATTTAAATTTGACAAATAAACTAAACATTTTAAAGTAAGGATTATTAAAATAATGAAAACTGATTCAAAATTCTATTCATAAATTTAACCTGATAACCTTTTCCTTATGGCAACTGACCTTGTCTCCCGATCATCATGTTCCTTCACTGATGCAATACACAGATCTTGTAAATTGTGAATTGAGAGCAAGGAAGCTCCATATAAAATGAAGAAAGACATGTTACTAATGGTACTAATAATTGCGGGAGAAAAGGGATAAATCAGAGACTAGATCCAATTGAGGGTTGTTATCAAAATAATGTGACAATTTCACAGAAGTGTTGGGAGTTCTGCTGAGCTTGCCACCCAAATCACCTATAGTCTTGTGTCCTATTTTCCATTTCAATGTGTTGTGTTCTAACTTGTTGTGATTTCAAATCCATGTTTTAAAAACTATTTTCCACACAGTTGCTAATGGTTTGATCTTGTTTCGAATATCTTGTTTTGATGAAATCATTTTGAAGTTGGAATTAAGATTTTCTTATAGATATGAAGATACTCAGGATGTCATCAAACTTGTTATGTTATTGAGTGCTTATCAGTATCAACATATAAATGAGTGTCTTTGACACAGGAACATTCAAACTAAACCAAGAGTTTATGAGAACTTATGAGAGTGTTTGGTCAGGGCAAATCTACTCTTTGATGATCAGAATAGCTCTCCAAAGACCTGGAAGCACTTGCTCCTGCCAAGGCAAGGCTACTCTTTGCTGACAGTGGTGAAAGCACTGCTGCTGCCCCATGAAGAAGATAATTTCACCTGCCAACTCCATTCTGCTGGCATCATGCTCTCATCACTTTGCTATGGATTCTGGAGATCAGCTCTTGGTTGCCTATAAGCCACTCTTCCAAGAACCAGCTTATAGAAAGGTATATGCATTAACTAAATTTGAACTTCATTTGTTTCATCTCTCCCTTTGCCTGGAACAAGAGTGTAATGAATATATCATTGATTTGAAGTATGTTCTTTACTGGCATTTTAAAGACATTATCCTAAATGTTATTGTCTTGTAAAACACTGTGGTTGTAAATATAATTCTCATAGTGAACCTGTGTTGAACAAATTGTTGGCAGTGTCTAAGCATAATTTGTCACAGATAAAACAGTCTTCATCTACAGGCATAAAAAGAGTTGGACATCCAAAGCATACCAGTTTGTATTGTATTTTTTCCATTTAGAATTTTATGAAAATTACTTGTTCATGTTTCTCTGTGGTCTTTATTATTTAAAATATTCCACTAGCCAATCTCTAGTTGTTTTACGTTTAAGTTGTCTGTCAATTTTTGTGATAATTTACGTGAAGTATTCTATGATCAGCTTTTCAGATAGTTAATGATGAGTGGTTGAAATAAATGGATACGAAAGAGGATATTGGTCATATTCACCAAGTAGTTCCTCCAAAACCACTGAGTTCTGAGGAGCGATGTAAAGGAGGCAGAAGATGTTAGATATTATAATTAAGAAGGAATATAATAATAAATGATGAGATAAAATGACAAACATATCAGCATAGAGTGTAAAATATGAGGAGACTTCTGCAGTTGCCTAAGGTAGGATCAGGGAAAGAAGGAAGAGAAACCAGCAACAACAACAAAACTAGAAGAAGCAAAGAATCTTGGCATCCAGCTGGGGAAACAGAGCCAGATACAGCAGTAAGAGATGAGGCAAAATGTCACCAAGGGACCAACTCTCAGCAATGATTGGGAGACGCTTCAACAAAACATTTGGGCGGGGTGAGGGGGCAGTTGGATGACAAAAGAAACTGAAGGCTAGTTCTTTCTGTGAGCATTGAAGTATTTATTAGTTGTCTAAAGCATTGGGATTCAGTTCATCAATAAGAACAAGTAATCAGTCACACCTTTACCCTATGTTGTAGAGTGTCGCCCAGGGCAGCCTCTTTCCTATTCATTTCCTCCTCAACCATCACGAGGGTAGTAGCTTGAGTTGTGTCCATGGTCTATTGTGTGGGCTAATGAGTGGTTGCAAAGCATAATATATGTGTCATGTGCAGTGTAAAATATTTAACACTTCTCTTGAGAAAGAAAATCTTAATTGTCCACCTGAAACTGTCTCCCACACCAATTAATTCTAGTTTAAGAGACTGACAAGAGGGTTCCACCAAACCAAGCACATACCTATGAAGGACTGAGACAGGTAAAGGGAGTGAAACTTCCCTCCTGCAACAAAATCACAAGACCCCTTAGAGGAATTACTGCCTGCAGCAGACCAGCCAACCTGCTTCTGAGCTTTGTTGGTAATATTTTCATAAAATAAGTTGTTTTTTTTTTTCTCAGTTTGCCTGGTAAGAACATTTAGAGAGTAACGAGTAGCTACTGAAGCTAACCAGGGACATTTTTCCACCCAGGGAATTTTCATTATGTTCAACATTTGGAAATTTCAGCTAAAGATAATTGCAGGTAAGCGTCCACTAACAGATGTATTCATTTCCCATTGTAGTTTCTTAAATGGGTACTTGTATTCAAAAGACCTCCTTCCTATATATTTCAGCTCTCCAGGGCACAATTATATGAAAATTTTCAGCAGCCAAGTTTGCTTTGTATCACTTGCCTGGGTAAGGACACAGAGGAAGCTGCTCCGAAAGCTGCAAATCTTTTTGCCTAAATGTTTAACAGTTACATTCATCATAGTCTAATAACAAGGTTACCTACAGACAACATAGTTCACTTATTTTCATCCCCGTTAAGAGATCATCAAAAAGACCAATTCAGGTCTTGATTTGATATTCCTTCTAACTCTTCATTGGGCTAAAATTTTCCTGGAATGTTCAACACCATGAACTACACAAATGGATATTTCTTGCTGTTTGCAACTTCTCAGTACCATCTACAGTTTAGATGTTCTTGAATATTTAGATTTGTGGGTAGAAAAATCTTAACTTAGCTACAACAAATTTAATTGCTACAAAGTAACTTATAGTTGAAAAGCATTTTGCAAGTTATAAAGCACAATAATATGGTGTGCTTAATTTTGTTTCATAGAATGATTTAGTCAAGTAGACATTCTTAGTTTTATGAAGGTCACTAATAATTAGAAAATGTCTGTTGGCTTCCTTCTTTGACAATAATAGAACAGAGCTGGGCAAAGCATTCCTTTAACCTTCAAACCCCTATCAGTGATTCTTGTCTACTAATTTTATTTTGTTTAGTTTTGTTTTCTTTTTCAGTTGACATTTAATAAACACTATATACCAAACTGAAGCAATGCCCTTTACATGTATTATGGCATATAAGTGTGACATAGGTGAATAATGTGATTAGGGTGCATAGAAGTTCTTGAGTGATTTTCCTCCATAAGTTATTAAATGTGGGAGCATCCTCATGGAGAAGCAGCTGGGCCCACTGCCTCCGGCCAGGCACAATCCACATACATCTTAAGGATCTGAGTTTGTGTCCTTGGTCGGGGAGAACAACCAAGATGAACAACTAAATAAATGCTTCTTCCTCTCTCTTCCTATCTGTCTGCCTCGCCTCACTTTCATTCTTGCCTGTATCTTTTCTTTAAAAAAAAAAAAGTAAATATGAACTTCCTTGTGGATGGCACATGAGGGTGACAATATACTCCTCCCCTGGCCCCAAAGAGCTTGATTGTAAAGGAGGGAGAAAGAATTTCCTTCTGAGAAAAAAAAAAACAAAAAAACTGCCATACAAGCAAATAAAAATAATGAAAGAGCTAAGAGATTTTTTTAAAAAAGAAAAGATTTGAAGGAAGACAGACGGTCTCACAGACCAGAGTCGTATCAAATCCTTATTACAGGATTTATAAGCATGCATTTTAAAAACAGAGGTCAACTAAGATTTTCAGCCATGGCAGCCTCAAAAGAGGATACTTAAGTGTATGATTAGGAGGAAGGAACTGACTTAGCCAGTCCCAGGACTACGTTTACTCTTTGAGGACACTCATGATTCGTAGCCACCAAACATTTGAGTTTCAAAACAAAACCATCCTTCTGATTCTATGGACCCTAAGACCCACCTAAAGATGTGACTTCCCTCCCACATGCTGACTGGATGACACACCAAGACAGCTGCTGGAGGTACTTACAGATCTCGTTGTAAAATAAGGTTAGTGGCTTCTTTATACTCCCATCTCTACATTCTGGGAATTTTTGTATGCTCCCAACATAGAACCACCAGCAACGTTCTAGGACTACAAACTTGAAAACTGCAAGTTTTGTCACACTGCACTGTGACAAAAAATCTCTAAGTAAAATGCCAACACCATGCTCTCTCTCCCAAAGTGTCTTTTAAGTTTTTTATTTTAACAGTAAAAGTGATTTTTTTATTCATGAGATCCTTACCTGCTTCCATGTAAGATTAAAAGTCAAAATAGGCCATTACAAAAAAATTAAGATACTTTTAAGTATCTTTTAGAAATTACCTTATAGAAATAAGGATAAAACTTTATCTTATTTAAAGATGATGAAAAGATCTCAGATCTTACTCAGTGCCATTCAGTTAATTTATATCAGAGTTAGAAGAGGATTTAAAATCTCCACCCCATACAAGATATCCATATTCTCCAAGGAAATAATAATTGCTTTAAGCAACTATTTTCAAGCAGAGTGGATTTTATTGGACTCCATTTCTCTTGCATTTGCCTCATTACATCCTCTCTTGTGCCTCCATTTTTCTTAAATCTCTTTATCCTTCTCCTGAAATTTCCACATCAAGTGGAAAGAGACCCATGCTGTAGAAATACCCAGAACCTTTAATATGGCAATATTAGTTATAGAAATCCAAGGAGAATATAAGATGCATTATCCCTAAACTTGTTTGACAAATCTTTGCATCAAACATCCTATACGGTGCACACATATTTCAGAAACGCTGCATCTGAATGTCATACTGTATATACCTTTTTATTTTGACTTTACACTTTGTCTCAGGAAGCACATGAGGTGAGGGTAATGGAGAGAGTTGAAAGATAACAAGAGTGGTGAGTGGAGAAAGTTAGCAGAGTCATTTAATATGCTTGGTTGTAAAATCTACCAACAGAAGTGCTATAGTATTTCTTCACACCAGTCCAGAGAGGATTCAGTAATTAGTGTTTGAAAAACAGATCATTGGGGAAGGTACCATGTCGATGTGGTAATCATCAACACCATTTACAATCACGTCAATAACATGTGGTGATAGCATGTTGCCTCTGATTGTGAACAGTTGTTGCTGTTGATAAAGCTGTGAACTTTGAAGAAGTAAGTGTGCTTGCTTTGTGGTTTTGAAATCCGATAGCAGACATTTTGGAGTACAGTTATATCTTGAATATGTCCCCCTAGTCCAACGCTAAGAAAGAAAACCATCAAAAATCCTGGAGCACATGACAAACAGGTTTTGACAAAGCATTTCCCATGAGAGGTGCCACTGAGAAGTGATATGCTAGGTTAGTTCCATTGTCCCGTTTCTCTTTCCTGTTAAAGAGTATTTTGCCAGCTCAGCTTGCAGTACGTTGGCGTTCATAGTGGACTGTCAACCTTAATAAATTTTCCATTAACTTTTATTCATTCTAAACATGAAGTACCAAAAAAAATGTTTGATGATCAAATACATTCCCAAATGACTCTTCACTCCTTAAAATGGATAGAGCAATTTGAGGGTAATTTATAAAAATGGATAATCTTCTGAAAAGTCTCCATGAGATGTTGTCTTCCCACTTCCACTTGCCAGCTATATCGTCTCACAAAAGACTTCTTTTTCATGCCAAAGAAGGGGGGAACTTTTGGAGGAAAGAAACAAAGTACAGAAATTTATCAGACATTCAAATGTGGTATTTAACTGGTTGCAAGAGAAAGACTTCCTGTGTTTCTTTAACCTCTAACTTCTGTTTGTCTTTTGGCTATTATCTAGTTTTGATCTATTCCTTAGCTTTTTCAATTAGTACCTGCATTGACCCTAGTTAGGCTTCTCCTGTTTCCCGACTTCCAACTTTGCATGTTCAATTTCTGGATGACTTGACTGTCTTCTGATACTGGCACCAATACTTACATTCAAGGAGGGAATGCCCCAACCTAGAGCATCCACCTTGGCCTTGGCTTTCTTGGCTCTGGTTGAACACCATGTTTTAGTGAATCACTGCTCTATACAGTCTAGAATTATAAAAAAAAAAAAAAAATTCTAAACTTTTCTGGATGTGTTTGAAAAAACTGACTAGATAAGTGGATGAAGTTATAGAAGGTAATGCTCTTAGTATATAACTGTGGTGAAAAAGAAGAGAGTTGTACTAATAATAGAACTGTAAATATTCTTTATAGTGTGTATATTGAAGATGCCTATAAATTCTCATCTTTCTAGACTTTCAAATGATTGTATGTGAATTCTAGTTGTAAGAAAGATCAGCACTCATATCTCCAGCAATCTTTGCAAAATTGATCACCTTTAGCATCCCAGGTAGAAGGACACTTTATAAATAGTGTGACTTGTAAATTGTAAGACCAACAATTTTTTAGATAATGGTGGTGACAAATCCCTGGGGACAGGAATGATTATTTCTGATTGTTGTGCTTTTTTATTTTTTTAAAGGAAAGGTACAGTCAGGAATGAGTAGGCAGTCAGGAAGAGAGAGGCAAAAGAAGAATTTCATTTTTATTTTGTTGTTCACATTCATTGACCATGAGATATATGTGGGACTGCTCCCAGGGAGTACGAGACCATTAGGCCACTGGGGCACAAGCACAATTGCTATGTTTTAATTTTATCACCTTCTCCCTTATCTGGCCTCTTGTGGAAATCTGAGTAGTGGAAGTTAAGATAGAAGATGGAATATGGAGTAGAATTTTGTTGATAATTGACTTGAGTAGTTTCCAAATCAAAGAAGCCACCCAGAACTTCCTACAGTATGAAAAAATGTCCTCTAATTAAAACTATTTTCATTAAGGGTATTTAAAGGGTCTCTCTACTCTTCCTCACTCATGATATAATTTGTTACATCCATAATAATGTCTGCAAATTTCCCAATCAGATTATGGATATACAATATCTTGACTGAAATTATATGAAAGCTTCATATATTCAGATTTCATGTGGTGTGATTTATGTCTGGATAGAAGTATCTGTCCCATACTGTTTAATGTATATATTTGCCTGCCTATTTAAGCAAAAAACTGATTACATTTGAATTAACCAGTCAATATGCTATGGAGTAAGACAGTATTCCTTCCACTCAAGGCATATGGAAGTGTTTGCAGCTGCACAGTTGTGTTTTTGGAATGCTTTTTTTGCTTTTTGTTATTTTTCTTTGTCAACTCTTGCTATCGGTAATCTTTTTTGTTGTTGTCAGTTTAGGTTGTAATGTCTTCCTTCCCAACCCTATCCTTAATTACTATACCTAATCTGTTATGGGTTGAGAAAGCTCTTTCTTTTGTCAGAGTTGTCTGGAAGGTAAAAATCAATGGACTCTTACAAATAAACCTGAAATCTCATGTATGGATTGGGGCTTCCCTCACCTCTTTTTCACAGCTTTTGGGCAAGAAGCTAAGTTCCTAGTTCTCAGTCATTTTCTGTATAGGAAAACTTATTCTATAGCTGAATTCTGAATAGGTAAAGAGTTCATTCACTACAGTTTCACTATGTTCTATATAAACCATTGTGATTCTACCAATTCTTTCTCGTGAGAGAGAATTTAAAATTTTATAATTTAGATATACCTCTTTCACTCTTGGTCTTAGTTTTTTTGTTTTTTTTTTTCTCTCTCTCTCCATGCTGCTATTTCTCAATACATTTTGGAAGAACCAAGAAACTTAAGTAGGAGTTTGTAAAAATGGAGGTATCAACAGAAGTTGTATGTTGTTAGGTAGTGAAGCTTTATCCCTAATTTCAATCCCTAATTTCAATGTATACCTGTTCATCATGCTTTGCCCTCTAACCTATCTGATTTTACTTCTTGGCACTTTCTACCTCAGGAGTTATGTATGTATTTGATATGCTTACTGCTTTAGGCTCAACACGTAGAAAAACATCTAGTACATAGCTCTCTATTTCTTTTATAGTGAGCCCCTCAGATTGCTGAAGCCACATCTAAGATGAATTGCCTGACTCTGGTTTAGAGAAATTCAGATCATGTATTTAATATCTTATTTGGGTTATTTGTAGGATTTCTACAAAAATAAGCTACACAAAACAGTGATTGCTATGTAAAGTAGTTCTTTATAATTATTTACACATTTAATCCTCATAACAGTTCTCTAAGCAGGAACTTTTATTAACTCCAGCTTATCGATAAAGAAAACGAGGCAAAGAAAGTTTATGTATTTTGCCCGAGATTATACAGCTCTTAGGAGGCAGACAGAAAGTGAACATGGACAATCTGGCTTCAATATCCTTCACTTAATCACTAAAGAAAGCATTCTAAAAGTTCATGCTGGACTGCATAATAATTTATTATGTATTGTCTTTAATCGAGACACTTTATTATGTTTCTGATGATCTCTTTTATTTTTTGTCAAACATCAGAATTATTACCACTCAACATGAACACATGTAATAGAGGCAAAATCTATGCTAATTAATCTCAACACCCATAATTTGTTGAACAATGGAAGCAAAACTTTTCCTATTTGAGATTCCTTTATAGTAACTAAGTCAAAAGGGAAAATGTGATTTTATAATTGTAGGAACATTTCCCCAAATAAATCAGTGTCGTATCTTCATTTTTGTTTACTAGGTATAGGCTACTAATGTTTCCCCAGTAATCCCAGAACTAACGCTAAACAAAATTCCACCACATTTCTGAGCAAATCCTAGGAAGGGCCCAGCAGCAAGTACATACATAACTATATACATACGTATGTAGAAATTTACAAGCTACAATAGCCAGACATCATGAGACTCGGCTCATAATTTTCTCAACCTTGCCAGACTATAGCAACATTTATGATCTGGAGATTTATTGATTTTAGTTTTTATCCTCTCATAATAGGAAACCACCCTTTAGACCATTGACCTCCTCTTGTTATAATGAGAGTAGAATAAAGAAATATATTTATAATACCATTCTTGGAAACAGTCATGCTTTTTAAGGTGTTATAAAGAAGTGCTGGTAATATAACATTGGTGGTTTTACCAAAGATTATAAAACAACTATTTAAAACTTGAAAATAGGAGTGCTTATATTGATTGGATTGAATTTTTTCCTGTCATTTTATCTGAATAACTTGACCATGCTTCATATATATAATTGGTTATTTGAATAATCGATTCCATGTATTTCAGAATATTATACTCTAGAAAGCAAATATTCTCCAAGGAAAATCAGATGACAAAATGGTCTTTTTTAGACTTGAATAAAGTTTGTTCTAGTAGGAATTTATTAAAGAGGAAAAGACAGATTAAGAAAGAAGAAAATATTCACTTCCAGATAATGAAGACACAGAAACAACATCCTTTAAAACTTTCGTAGTGACTGAAAAGAAATGCACGATGTTTGACTTCTCTTAAATGTAATGTTACGATTTTTAACTCAGAGATCAGGGTGTATATTCATCATTGAACCTCTCTCTGACTAAATTTCTCTTTATAATACAAAAGTCAATTCTGCCCCTTATCTCACAAAATTATTTTGATAAAAATTACATTATAAATATAAATTGCTATCATTATTAAGAAAAAGTAGATATCAAAATCTGTTTTTGATATTTGACTGAAAATTTAAAATACTTTGTATTTACCTTCAGAACTCCAGATTAATTCAAGCACAACTGGTTTGCTTTTTTTTATCAAGTCAATATGCATGAAGAACTAAACTAGAGAATCTCCGAAGTCAGTCTGATTGAGGATGAAAATCTCATCTCCACAAGAAGGCAGAGACTCTCTCAGCATCCCTCAGCCATAGTCTTTTAACTCAACACTATTCCAGCTCCAGATTCAGAGGCCTCTCCTAACCTGTACAGAAAGACCAGCCCCAGCATCCTTAGTCCTACACAGATTTTCACCTTAGCCTGCACCTGGTGGGAAAAAAAGGGTGAGAAACGTTCCACTAGTTTAGATTGCTACCCACCATTCTCTGAAAACAGTGGTTCTTACACGGAATCAATTCAAATATAGTCAGAACAGCTGGCACTGAGTCAGAGTACTCTGGACACAAGGAGAAACTCCTTGGAGCTCCCCACTGGCTTCCCACTTACAGTTCGATAGACCCATCTGACCTAGCTCTCTCAACTACTCATTTTGGCAAACCACTTGGGTTTGCCAGAACTTCATCATGGTAACTCAGTTAGAGGTGCTAATATGCAAGCATAGTGAAAAAGCATTCTTATTTTATGTCATTTATAAATCAAATCATACAGAAAAAGTTTAACATGTGATTCATCTTAGAAGCTTAAACTACAGCCACTATCAAAGTCCTAAAATAATTCAGGACTCACAGTATAATTTTAATAACTCTTGTCTCTTGAGAGTTCACTTTCTTCCAGGGACTTGGCTAAGTATTTTTACCTGTATCATCTTACTTAATCACTATAACATGGTGTAGTAGGTATTAATTTTGTCTCTATTTACAAAATGGGAAACAGTGTAGAGTTTAGTAATGCACCCTTGGTGCTAAGACAGTTAACTGGCAGAACTGTAATTCCAACCTGAGGCCATTGGGCTGCAGAACCAATTCAAATAACTGCTACATTCAACCAATATAAACACTTATGTAGGGAAAGACGCAGATTGTTAAGCTTTAAATTAATGATTAAGATATTTAATGAGGTTTTTGTTTTTAATATTACTGAATTACCTAGATAGAATGCCTTATCTAGGGTTTGTTGTAAACTTAATACTTGTAAGGATCCGGCATTTAAAATGGAGAAGATTCAGCATTTCAGCTTAGTCATGAAAGGGGACTAGAATCTGTACAAGAGAAGTGGAA
This sequence comes from Solenodon paradoxus, assembly GCA_004363575.1. Classification (NCBI taxonomy): domain Eukaryota; kingdom Metazoa; phylum Chordata; class Mammalia; order Eulipotyphla; family Solenodontidae; genus Solenodon; species Solenodon paradoxus. The sequence continues at coordinate 52,138 of RJWH01000396.1, read as the reverse complement.
GACAGAGCACAGAAGAGCAAAAAACAATACTCCATGACCAAAGTAATGTTAGCTCCACCACTATTCAATGGACCCCCTATACCCCACTCCCTTCCCTTCTGGTAAATTCGGTTTTATTGACGAATAGTTTTGTTTTTGTCTTGTTCTTTCTGTTTGCTTTGTTTATTTATATTCCACGTATAAGTGAAATTATCTGGTAGCTGTCTTTCCCATCTGACTTAATTCATTTAGCATAATCCCCTCTAGTTGCATTTGTTGTCGCAAATGTTAGGATTTCACCTTTTCTTATAGCTAGGACACCTAAAGCTACTACTAGACTCCTAAAATACGCACAGTGTTGTAAACCAAGCTTACCTCGATATATAAATATAAATATAATAATAATAATAACAACAACAATAATAATAATAATACCCAGGCAGAGGACATGGCACATGGAAGCGAAAATAGTAATGTGGGTTATGATAGAGCCAGTAATTATATAGAATTTTGCACAGTAGTCTATAGCTTGTCTGATCTCTGTGCCTGTGATTACATAGACTTTGAATTTATTAATGTTACAAATTTATCTTTGTTTCTTTTCTGGATTAGTCTTGTTCTTTGCTTAAAAATTGATTCACTGATTTCATTAATCATATTATTTTTGCTTTTCTTTTTCTAATTAACAATATATTTATGAAAGCTTTGCTCGCCTGATTCTTCTTGCTCTTTACTGGTTTGAGACTTGAGACTTTTATCTTAATCTTCCATTTTATTTTATTTAATACTTATAAAAACTAATATTATTTAAATTTAGTTTATATGGTTTCTATCCTCTTAGATTTTATTTCAAATATGTATTTTGGTGTCATTATTAAAATTTTGTATTAAGATTTTTATTAGATATTTAAAAAGATCTGCTTTATGCTCATTTCTTCTTAAAATAGAATAATGAATTTAAATGTTTATCTTACTCTTCCTTTTAATTCAATCAAACATTCTTTCCTACTTTTGTTACGTGAACATATATTCAGCTCCCAACCTTCCTTATTTATTACGTTGTGATTATTTTTGTTATTTTTACAATGGCTTCCAAGTGTATAGCCAAAAGGAAGTGACAGAAGAGCCCAGAACTTTGATAGAAGCGGTTGAAGTCATTCTGCAACTTTTCTCATTTCCAACCTCACTTTCAAGCTCCCTTTAAGTCTCTCTTCTCACAATCCCAAACTGACTGAATATTGGCTCCTAAAATATTGCCCCAGGAGTTTCAAAAATCACAGGATTGGCTCTGACAAAGGCTGTAATTCTACTGTAAAGGTATCACATTTATTTTACTAAATTGGAATTCTTCTCGACATCTTACATGAAGTTAGTTTGGGAGGGGACATTTTAAGGAGCTGCATTATTTTAAAGTGGATGAGCAAGTGAAATATGGACAAACATTATTTTCCCCAAAAAAATCCTTGGGATTTTGATGAGAATTGAGTGGCTGGGTATTTTTGCTTTATTGAATCTTAAAATCTATGAACAAAGGATGTTTTTCTCTTTGCGACACCTATTTCTTTTGTTAACGTCCTGTAGTTTTCATTCTAGAGGTCTTTCACCACCTTTGTTAAGTTAATTCCCAGGAATTTTATCTTCCTTGGTGCTATTGTGAATGGGATTTCTTTCTTCTCTACTTCACTGTTTACATACATCAATGCTACTGAGTTTTATGTATTGACTTTATATCCGGTCACTTTACTACATTCATTTATTGTTTCTAGAAGTTTTTCATGGAGTCTTTAGAGTTTTCTAGGTAGAGTATCATGTCATCTGCAAATAATGACAGCTTTGTTACTTTTTTCCAGTTTGGATTCCTTTAATGTCCTTTTCTTGCCTTAATGCTCTGGGCAAGACTTCTAGAACTATGTTGAATAGTAGTAGTGAAAGGGCACAGCCTTGTCTTGTTTCAAATCTTAGAGAAAGGCTCTCAGTTTTTCACCATTGATTATGAAGTTGGTTATGGGTTTGTCATACATAGTTTTTATTATGTTGAGATATGTACCTCCTATTTCTATTTTGGTGAGGGTTTTTATCATGAATGGTGTTGAATATTGTCAAATGCTTTTTCTATATCTATTGAGATGATCATGTTGATTTTTATTTTTACTTTGGTGATATTTATCACATTGATTTGCATACGTTGAACCATCCTTGCATCCCTAGAATAAATCCCACTTGGTCATGGTGTATAACTTTTTTGATATGCTGTTGAATTATGTTTGCCAGAATTTTATCAAAGATTTTTGCATCTGTAATCACAGTGATATTGGCCTGTAGTTTGGGTTTTTTTTTGGTTTTTTTTTTTTTGGTGTTTTCTTTCCCTAATTTTGGAATGAGGGTAATATTAGCCTAACAGATTGTATTGGGGAGTTTTCCCACCTCTTCACCTTTGTGGAAGAAGTTAAGGAGGATGGAAATTAGCTCTTCTCTAAATGTTTGGTAGGATTTCCCAGTGAAGCCATCCAGTCTGGGCTCTTGTTTTGGGGGAGAATTTTTTATCGCTGCTTCAACTTCTGCTCTTATGATTGATCTGTTTAGGTTGTCTCTGTCTTCCTGCTTGAGCTTTAGAAATTGGAGAACTTTAGAAGCCTGTTAATTTCTTCATGACTGACAAATTTGTTGGCATTTAAGTGTTTATAGTAGTATCTCATGATCCTTTGTATTTCTGTGATGTCAGTTGTGAACTTACCTCTTTCATCTCTGATTTTTGTTACTAGAGTTTTCTCTCTCTTTTTCTTCATGAATCTTACTAGGGGTATATCAATTTTGCTTATTTTTCAAAGGACCCACTTTAGGATTCATTGATCTTTTGTATGTTTTTTTATTTTCATTTTCATTTATTTCTGATCCAATTTACATAATTTCCTTTCTTTTACTCATCTTTGATTTGGATTCTTCTTCCCTTTCTCATTCCCCTAGTTGTGTAGTTAGATATTTAATTTGGGCTTATTCTTGGTTTTTGATGTGCACTTGTATAGCTATAAACTTTCCTCTCATAACTGCTTTTACCACATCCCATATATTCTGGTAGTTCACGTCCGATTTTTTATTTGCTTCTAGATAAGACAATTTCATCAGTGGTATAGGAGTTATTCAGAAGCATATTGTTCAACCTCTCCATTGTGGCTCTTCTAGTTTTGTTCTCTTGGTTCATTTTTAGTCAGTGTGTTTCTTCTTGCTTTTTCAAATGTCTTAAAAGTTTTTGCTTAAAACCATACATCTTATATTGATTAGTAGAAACTAAATTAAATAGTTTTTATGCCTGAAAATGAGCACACTTTTTTCCCGTCAGAATAGATCCTTTCCATAAATATTGCAAAAAACATAAATGAATGCACTTCCATATCTAGCCAGTGCCTTCCAATGGCAAACACAGAAGGCAGGAGAGCCTGGATAAAGCAGACTGTAAGAATCAATCCTCCTATAAAATACAATATAACCTGTTCTCAAACAGAGCAATGAATGGATGAAGACTAGATTTTTGAATAAAAAGACTATGAACTGGCAGAGGGTCTACTAATTTTATAGTCACAACAAACCATAAACTTTCACTGATCAATCATATCCAAAATTATATATCTGAAATAATACACAATAAGCTAGAATAATTTGGAAACTGGTGGCTTTTTTTTATTTGAATAACTAAGAAGACAGCAAAAGATTTTCCTTCGTTGAAACCAAACCCAGATTTGTCTGACTTCTAAGCATGACATCTGAAGTCCTTAAAGACCTCTTAAAATGTTTCCTAATGATAATTTCAGAACAATGATATTCAAAACAATAAAAGGAAATATGTTTTCATGTGTATTTTTTAGGTAATGACTACTAAATTAAATCGTACATTTAAAGTCTAATATTATGGGGTGTTTTTTGGGCAAATCAGGCTTTGGAGCATTTTGTTTTATTTTGTTTGAAATGCTATTTAAAACTTTTATTAGACTAGAAAAATGACATTTAACAATAATTTCATCATTTTTTAGATTTTTTGGGAAAAATCCTTTGCTCAAGATATTTTCAAAAACTTGAATAGATTATATAATTCAATGATTTAAACCTTTCAAAATACAGGTAGATCAGCATTAAGCAAACATTCTGTGTATTAATTTGATAACTCTTATGGGATGGGTATCAATTTAACAGTCATTGGTCTATATTAAAATTGGTTAGAGTTCCCTTTTCTCTAAGCTTAAAATAGAATATTCAGTAATGACTTGTTTCTAGTCAAATTTAAAATAGTATTTTGAACTCCTTATGGTATAAATTGAACTCCTTAAACCAGCACTCCAGTTGTTCATTAATAGATCAGCTATTAGTCACAGAAACATATTTAACACAAATTGGACTTACTACATATTTTGAAACTCTCTGTCTTAAAAATGATGGGGGAAGAAGGCCAGCCATTACTATAAAGGGGTAGACTCAGGAAATTCATGAACTCCTGAGATCAGACATACTTGCCAAGCAGTTACCTAATCTCAGATCTGCCAGAAGAGTAATTGTTTTTGCAGAACTGGAAAAAGAGCAGCACTTGTCCATTATGAAGCCTTCAAAGTCACAATAACTGATGGTAGTAAGGTTCACAATGCTCTCTTTATCTTTTGGTCCAGAATTGTCACCCAAAAGTGTACAAATATATATGTAATGAACTTATAGAGACCAGCCTGAGAAGACTGTAAAATGCTTAGAATCATAATAATAATAGATAAGATTTTTGTGACACTCCTACATGTATGCATCATAATATTTACTTTTCATAACAATCCACTAAAATAAAAATTACAATTTTTCTTTATTTCCTAGATAAGGGTAGTGAGTCAGAAGAAAAGACAGATTATTTATTCAAGGTCTTGCAACTAGTAGAATGAAGAATCAAGTTTGAATCCATTGTCTAACTGAAGATGAGGCTTAATGTACTAGGATTTAGTGTTTTTTATAAAGTCATCAATTCAAATTAGCAAATATTTATTGTGTTAGTCTTCATAATATGTTTGGGGCAAGAGAGACACAGGTTCTCTGTTACTTAATTCTAAACTTCAATACATAATGTGTATCTCCTAGAGTACTACTGTCATAATATTAGGAGTGATTTAATATTGTTTGATAATATTTGGCCAGATGACACAGAAATATTACCCAGAAAGCTGTCCTCTTCTTCCACAAGTTTCCTAAAGGAGTTATATACACAATTAAAGAAGATAAAAATATCACTTTCTTTTCTGATGTGTCCATTTTCCACATTCTACAGTGTTGAATTCTGATAAAGATGGACTAGAATATGCAGCTTACATTTTAATTCTAAGAAAAGCTTCTGTCTGTTTTATGTCAAAACTGCAGTCTTTTATTCCCAGAACACTCTGACCAGCCATATGACATGAAATCCAAAGAAAGAATCTAGCATGCATGGGAAGAGAGAAAGCTGCGTGATCTGCTCGAAGTCAAAATCTACTTAATGATCGGTCATGAAGATAAAAAGATCAAAAGATATTGAAATATGTCAATACATGACCACTTAACACACAGTGACTCCCACCCATAGCAAACACAGTACAATCAGTTCCCCTTGATCTGAAAATTCATTGTAATTCCTTCTTGAATTGAAGAAAGAAGAAAGAATATAGAGGGATGCTACCGAGTTAGAAGGAGGGCATTGAAATCTCTCTCCCTAAAAAAACTGTAAGTAGTATTATAAAAATTGATTCCCTCATAATCATCACAGATGAAAAATACTGAGATAAGAAAAACTCAATGAGCAGTGGAAAAATTAAAACCAATAGCACAGATTCCATTTTCCTGTCCAATTTCCTATCCCTCTGGAACAAGTTAGTTCTATGACCTGGGCAAGTTATTTATCATTTGGGTTTTATAATCTCATTTTTAATTAAAGTGTTTTATAAACTAATAATTAAGCTCTAATTTTTTCCAACTATAACCAAGATAATACTTGACAATTCATAATATTTGGAGACCCTGATGTAATGCAATAAGCATGAGCCTAAGTGCCTTTCAGGAAGTTGTTATTGGATCTAAGCTAAAAAGAATGGAAACAATCTTCCAAGATTTACAAACATACAAAAGTGATGTAACTAAACATAAGTAAACAAAGTCCCAAAGACATCACCATTCTTCATGTTGAAAACTACCTTGACAATTAGCAAAGCATATTGTTATTCTATATTACCAGTAAGAGTCTATGCAGAAGCCTTTAAGACTAAATGTTGAAAGCACTCTGTAATCCCAAGGGACAGTTCAGAATTCCTCTTCCCACCAGCTTTATTGCCAAGAAAGAGAAGTACTGATATATGTCAAGAACATGTCATTGCAAAGAATGGAGTTTTGTGTATAGAGAGTGAAGAAAGGACATTATCTTTCCTCATATTGTGGTAACTTTAGGGATACTTGCTTCTTTCTCTTCCCAACCATAGTGAATACTTTTAGTGCTCTACCAATATTCCCCCGGTGTTGGTGCACCCATGCCCTAGCTTCTATGAATATTGACTACAAGGGGCTCACAGTTGCCTCTTCTCTAGAGAACTGCCCTAGGTCAAAAAAGAGTGGGAGGTTACCCTGCCCCTTCTTAGGGACAGCCAGTAGTCCGATACTGACTAACCTGGAGGCACTAAAGACCAGACCCGCTCTCTTGCTTCATGTTGCAAATAACTGCATGCACTTTGTGTCTCAGGACTTTGCCATGGAACCAGGCTGAAGCTAATTTCAGGCTGAATAACTTCCTTGTTTAGCTTTATTGCCCTGCCTCTGATTTCCTACTCTTCTTCTCCATTAGTAAGTCTCCAGGAAAAAAATCCTCATCTCAGTCTCTGTATGTAAGAAAGCCAACTCAAGTCATGCCTGTGAGACTGGTGTTGTAAGACAGGCTTGGATCTATCTCTAAGTTAGGGAGGGGAGTCCTTATTGCCCCAGAAATCACTGGACCAGCAGTGATCAAAAAAGGGATGCCTGTGACTGTTTCTCTGTGGCAAAGAATTTGTTTTTGTTCATTTCTCAGGACTCTTCTCATAAATAGAGCAAAAAAACTCAGAGGACTGAGATTAGTACTTGAATCCAAAGAAATAGGGCCAAGAAAGTCACTTGATCTAGCTGCAGAATTAATGCAAAAAAAAAAAAAAAAAAAAAAAAAAAGTGTTTATGTGGTTTACCTTAGTTCAGTGTAAGAAAGAACACACATAAGAGATTTAGAACACAAATTCTGGTTACTAGGAAGTAACATGAATTTACCCAGAGAATTTTTGAGTACTAACTCTCCCTGTAATTACTGAGCAGAAGAGTTATTGGTCAAAAGTGCTGTTAGTTAGATTTCTGACCAGAGCTTCTGGCCATCTCGAATCAACTCATACCCAACACTGTGTAGTATATAGTGTAACATGATTTTACACACAGAATGCTTGGGCAATCTCAGAAAGGTCTCTCCTGTTTCATTGCCAAGCTTGCGATTGGCTTAGTAATATAAAATTTGGAGAGAAATCTCATAACAAGGATACAAAGAGAAGCCTAGACCAGGAACAGATAGAGTTAATCTATGTCCATCTGTTTTTATTTTTCTCCAACCTACTCTGTCAGCCACTACAAAATAGTCCCATGTGTTCCTGGGCACTGTCAAACATGACATCTGGAAACACGCATCCTTGTTTTTAAACCATGATAACAATAGAGGAATTAGAAAAATTATGTTAAATGCTTCATTATTCTGATGGGAAAATCTGTAGCCAAGAAAACTGTATTAAGGTCCATATTGGAAAGTGTTGTTCTCTTACATGTCTTGTCCCAGTTTACTGGTCTGATTGGCAAGCTAATGAAGGAGGTGGGCTGAGAGGTATGCTACAAAGAGGCAGGACTGATCAGGTGGCTGTTGGAATCAATAAGCCAAGCAGTGTTATGAATTAGAAAAAAGAATCAAGTCTGGGGTTAAGGACCTTCAGGCTGCCTCCAATAAATAAAAAACACCAAAGGAGAAAAAAGTACCTAAAAGAGTACATTTCAACAAATAAAATGATGCCATTAGAGCACACATGCATGCACTTAATTCTGTTAATCCAGAGATATAATTATTCCCTAATTTCAGTTTAAACATAATCATAGAGTTTTCACCTGGGTAGAGTTTTTATGCTTCTCAAGGATAACTCTCTCATTGTACATTGAGACTCTGGATGATTAAGAAAGAGCAGCTGGCATACGAACTCAGGACTCTGCCACCCAAATTAATACACTAATATATGCAATGAACTATGGCAACTCCCAACAAAATGCAACAGCTGCCAAGAATTAGCTGTGATATATTAAAACTTTTAAAAGTTTTAACTTTAAAAACTTAATTAAGGTACATTAATATAATTGCATTAATAATATAATTTGTCAATAAAATTTGATAAATTCAGCATAGAGGTGCTAGCTTTGCCTGTAACTGTTATTTCAGCCTTACAAATCAAGTGGAACTATCATTTTTCTGTGTTGTAGCAAAAATGTCTTTGTAACAAAAAAAAAAATGCAATGATTTTTAACCAACTTTGAATGAAAACTAATATTAGTGAATTGTTGATACCTTGGTATGAAATATCTTCAGATCAAGCCAGGACACAACAAGACTGCTATGGCTTATGTAGACGAGCCACAGTTAAAGGGAACCATAAACCAAGCTACCAGCCTCACAATCTTCCCTTCTTTTGGGCCATGCCAGAGCAATAACCGATACTGAATTCCTAATCTTCACAAGGTTCAAACTAGCAAACAGAGCTTGACTGGCCTACTCACTCACATTTTGTAAGAATTCATGAGTTAGAATAACTGCTCCAAATAACAGCCTACAATAGAGCTGATACATTTAAATTTTATGCCAGGGGATAATTGCCAAATAGAGAGAGATGAGGGTGAAATTAAAATTAAACCAATCCCAAAACTCCACTAGAGCATCAGCAGCTTTCATTCTGCACTATCCAAGTAAAAGACTTGAGCTGCCCTGCTGACAGCAAATAAAAATGGATTAATTCGCATCTACTCAGGGTTGCCAGGTAACCATCTCCTTTTATCCCATTCATTAAAACCCTCCAGATGTGTAAATTCCACCTTACATCTATATTCTTTCTGCAGCACATTACAAGTCCCTTTTGTGGATTTTAATGGAGATGAAAGACAAGACTGCACCTGGGCACAGCTAATGCTCAAAGTACAGGATTTGGGATTTTCTAGATGGCCAAGCACTCAGAAGAAGAAAAACAGCAGATCTGATTTTTCTTCTGCTTTGGAGTCTTGTTTTTGACCACTCCCACTGAAAAAGGTGCATTTTCTCTTCTACTTTGAATCAATGTGCTACTCTTTGTGAGCGATATTCCTAGGGTCAAAAAAAGGCCAGGAAGAGGTTTTGGGAAACCGATCATAACCTTCCCTCCCTCTGCACCTTCACTCCCCACTCCTCGACAAGCTACCTTAAGAAGGTATGACTTTTAAAGCCTAACTGGAACTATTCCTTACCCATGCTAGGCTGTGTGTGCACATTAAGGAAGTTCTATCCTACTGGCACTGAAATATACCATTCATTCATTCCATAAACATTTACAGCCTGCTTATGATATGCCAGGCTGTGCTGGGTGCCAGTGATTAGGAAAAGGATCAGAAAGACCATGCTCACCTGGAGCTCAGCCTGCTGTGCCTATGACAGAGTTTATTTGCTATTCTGAGTTTAGTTTGTTCATTGATTTCAGTTTGGGGCCTAGGAATTAGAACTATCCCATCTTTTTGCCAACACATGCTTATATTTAGAAGTCTTTTTTTTTTTTTTTTTTGCAGCTTTAGCTTTATTAGATCTCAATAGCTCTATCTTCATAACTAAAATCCTTGTTGATGTTGAGCAGCATCTAAGTTGTTACACAAAACAAGATTTTGTTCCCTGAAAGATGGTGGGCTCCAGTAGACAGTGGTGAGGAAATAGAACAGTCATGTTCCATGCGATGTTCCAAGCCCTAGAGCTTCTCTCAGAAACCTGCCTGAATATCTGAAGCTACTTCACTAGATGAGAAACTGGTACAATAGTAATAAAATGTCATTATAAAATGTTAGCATTTAATGGGGCCTTGGATTTGACCTAGCACACTCCTCTTTTTATAGAAATGAAAAAACTGGAACATGGAGACAAAGAGAGTTTTACAAGGTCACATCAATTTCAACACAACCTTAGGATATTGGATAGTATTGGACAGGATATAAATGTATGCCTAGAGCTCTAACCCAAAAGAGAAATGACTAGAAGATTCCAGAAACTTCTTGGCAGACTGGTAGAAAAGACCTTTTGGAGAGGAAGATACTTAGATGATCCCAAATTGCACCAAAAAAGATGTTGCCTATTCTAGAAAATCCTATCCTTTCAGTTGCTCATGCTGGAACAACTTCTACAAATGTGTTAACTAGAGTTCTCCAGAGAAATAAGTTAATAGGTTGTGTGTGTGTATGTGTGTGTGTGTTTAAAGGCATTATAAGTTCATGAAATTATGAAGGTGAGAGTCCATGATCTTCAAGCTAAAGACCCAGGAAAAATGCTTGTGTAGCTTGAGACTCTGAGAACTGCAAAAATGATAGTGTACATATCAGTCTGGGTCTGAGAGCAGAATATTGAAAGCAGGAGATCAGTGTCCCAGCTATAGCAGGCAAGTTAAGAGTCAATAAATCGTTTCTCCTTCCACCTTTTTGTTCTATTCAGGCTCTCAGTGGGTGAGAGGATGCCCACCCACACTGGGGAGAGTAATCTGCTTTACTCATTCTATGATTCAAATTCTAATCTCTTCCAGAAACTCCCTTACAGACACACCCAGAAATGATGTTTAACTATGTATGGGGGCATCCCATAATCCTGTCAAGTTGACACAAAATTAACTATCACACTGATATAACACACTCTCTCTTGCCACAAAAAATAATAAAACAAATGGAAGGTGGTCTGTGCTCTGCTTTTGATATAATGTTTTCTTTTGGGGTTCCTGAGAGAACTCTTAAAAAGAAGGCATTCTTATATTCCAAGAAAGCTTATATAAATATATTTTTACAATGTACAGAAAGACATATTAATGGAAATTTATTGATGTCTTTTAGCTGCTGCCATGTTTAAATTGAGTGCCCTTTCTTCCAAGACATATTTTTTAAGTGTTGCCAGGGGAAGGATGTTCACGTGAGGATGGGGATGGAGCCATGAGAAACTGAAGAGTGCCAGCCCAGACCCCTTCTATACCTTCCACACCTTCGCTCATTTCGGTCATCCACCAGGATCTGAATCCTTTAAATTTGTGAATCCTGAAACTAATCTCAATACTTAATTAGATGGTTCCCCAAAGTCTTTTTATCTACAATTTAAGGAATACGTGACAGCTTTGCAACATGGTGTTCATCTGATTTGGCTTTTTGACTGAGTCTCAGAAACACAGAAACTAGTTTTTTGACTCTATAGAGACAATGATCTATTTCATTTAAACCAATTAAAATACTAAATGCTAAATTTTGATCAAAGCGAATGGATTGAAAATGGCCAGAAAATTGATATGTAAATGATTTATTTGGAACTCAATATGCCTATCTCCCTCCCTCCTCCTCTTTCTTTCCACAAATATTTGCTTCTATGAAATAACTATTTATGTATGTATAACTCTTGCTTTCATCGTAGTGGATACAATTCTTAGACCACAGACTCAGACATGCGAAAAATTTTGTTTTATTGTACTGTATTTTCTATTCCCAGCCCTATTCTTCCAGATGAATGAAGTCAGTCAATTTCACTTTTACTCAGTTCGTGGTTTTTTAGCCAGTCAAAATTCAGAGGTCTGCATTTTAATCCCAGGTGCCTACAAGGTGTCAGGAAAGTGGGGTGTCAGAATACCCCATGTCTGATTTCCATTCCTTTAAGTGGGCACCTGAGGAATCATTTGGATGCTGACGAGCCTCCTCTATCATCTTGAAGATCACTACTGCCCATTCCTCTTGCAGCCATCAACTTCCTCTAGCTCTACCAGGCCTACCTTCTAACCACTCTGTTCTCCTTCTCCCTTCCCTATGCCATCATCACATGGCAGTAAAAAAGAAGTCTCTGAAGTTTTCTCAAGCCCCCCTGTGCCACCACATACTTCATATTGTCTTTTCTATCCATTTTCCCCTGCCAACTGGAGTACGATTATGGCGGATTACTGTCGTACGATTTGGCCAAAGAGCTGAGGAATGGTGGAGGAAACCATGAAAATGTCTTAAGATTTCCTTTAAAGATATTTCTAGCATATGACATGGCTTGAGTCAAGGTTTAGATTTTGACATGAGATAAATAAAAGGGATACTAAGCAAGAAAGGGACAAAGATGGGACATTGAAGGAGATGGACTCCACTGAAGAATTTCCAAAGAGAAGCTAATGACCTTGAATGTAATCTCCAGTGAGAGATGCTGTCAGGATATCTTATGCAGAGAGGAGGAAATGTAGTACTTGATATTATTTTTTAGAAATGTTGAAATAGAATGTACTTGAATGTCAGCAAATCGCCTACAAATCACCTCAGACACAAGAAAATGTCCTAGGACTCAATACTTGCCTAATAATGTGTGACATTTTATATGGAATTCTCATCAGCTCCTTGATTAGAGTTAAGTCATAATTCTAGCTACCCAGGTTTTAGGTCTGTATTTAGATAAGTGTTTTAGAACAGAAGGTAAACATAATTGATTGCCTAGTACAGTTTTGCCCATTTTCTAAAATTATATTTTTCCTAACTACTAAAAGAAAATAATTACATTGTAGAAATATAAGAACTTCACTGAGAAATAATCACCATTAATATTATAACATTATAATGTATGTACTTACAGTCTTTTTATCTACATGAAGAGGCAAAATTCTTATTTCACATATGTAGTTATACCTCATTTTAGTGTTTTTAACCCATTCCTCCTTTTAATTTATCATAAACATTTTACAATCATTATTTTTTCTAAAATATTTCTTAGTAGTTGCTTCTGAATCAATTATGTATATACATCATAATGCACTAATTCAATTTCCTATGATTCAACATTTAAGTTTTCTTTTTTTTTTTGCTATTATCAAGAGTACCACTCTTTTTATAAACAGTGAAAAAGGAATTTCTATTGTCATCACCATTGTTTTTTCAGAGCAGTACACAAATTAAAATCATACCTGTGGTTGAAGGAGTAAAAGAACCAGAAAGATTACTTTGGCAGCAGTTTTGAAAATGTTTAGAGGCTGTTCAAACTAAGGATAATATGTCATTAAGGAGGAACTTCTAATCACCAGTGGGAGACATAACTAGCATTTGGGCTAAGACTGTAAGAGAAGGGAGAATCATAGGAAGGTGTGTTTTGAAGGAATCTAAAGAGTATTGAAGAACAGAAGTATATAGAAAGCAAAGCAGAAATTTTTTAAATGATTTTTAGGAAGCAATTCTGTAGACTTTAATAGGAAGCAATGTTAGATGCTGAAGTTAATGGAAGGTCCATGAGTCAATGTGATACAGACAGCTTCCAGACAAGAACCCTGGTCTCTGCACTCACACTGTGCATCACGTCAGCCCAGGTAGCACACTGACTTGTGGTATTTACAGACATGAAATTGAACCTGTAGATAAACTAAGCAGGACAAGAACAGTGTAAGAAAGTCTGCAAAATATTATCTGCATACAAAGTGTCCCTGGAAAGTCCCGTCCTTTGCAATTCAATTGTCCCGCTCCATCAGTAACATTATTTTGAAGTAATTTTTAGTCCAGAGAAGGATTTTATCCAATTTGAAACAGGAACATGTGAGCAACATGTTTTAAAAATGGAAATAACAACACTGAGCAGGAAGTGTTTGCTGTCTTCAGGACATTCGGATTTGCTTAGAGAGATCATGGACTTCTTCAAAGGCAAGAAACTGGATACAATCCGCCCCTCCAGATCTTCTTTCTTTGTAAGCTCAGCACAAGCAATAGCCCATTAAGGAGAGCTCTGACTCTGACCTTCAATTTGTGTCATGATGTTGAGAAAGGTGGTGCCAAGAATTTCCACTCTTCAGATCTTTGCAGAGAGATGTTTGCCTTTGGGCCAATGAAAGTGTTTGTGACATTAAAAGGCAGCAACCTGTCCTGGCCGACAGTTTGTATCGCAAGTGACTGGTCTGAATTGCCTGCTACTAAGGCAAGCAAAAGAGAAAGTTGAAAAAGAAGTTCAAGGATTAAGTTTCCATGTGTGTCTCCATTCACAACAGATGGCTTCCACACGGACAAACCGTATGCATTCGGTGATCTCCAGATGGGCAAATAAAATGCCATTTTTGATCTTATTGTAAATTTGGGGAGGGGGTTGTCGCAGGTTTTCAATCAAACAAAAGGAAAAGGAATTTTCTCCAGGCAGAGATCCTAAGCTAAACAAGCAAACAATAAGGCTCTATAAGGATTCTACATGTATTTATTAGCCTTCATTGAAGTTTAATGTTTAATTTATTGCAAGCCTTAAGAAAAAAATACCAATAATTTTAGGACACTTTTGATAGGTTTTACATAAGGCATATTAAAATAAACCTATCAAACTTTTGGTAAATCCTATGATACGTAACAAGTGTTGTGAAAACAGGGCTCATCACTTTATTGAATATTTGAATTCATAACTAGCTTCCTGACTAAAACATATACTCTTGAATGTATCTTCCTCTTCTACCAAGCAGTCAATTTTTCCCCATTATTCCTAAAATGGTTCCTTTCTTCTTCATTTTCACTACTGCAATCAGAGCCATATCATCTGGCGTCTCTTTGATTTATGCCGTATAGCACACAATTGATGTCTTTCCTTTGATTTGGTGTTTCATTCTGTTTCCCCACTTGAACCAGCCTCCCCAATATTCTCTTCAATTATGTGACACCCGCCCTCCCCACCCACATAATCACCACACACCCATCTAAGAGCATCTGATTTCAGTAGCTACCTCGTGGCGAAAGTAAAAAATCCAAACTACAGCAAGGAAACAATATCGATTTAGTAAAATAACAATAAACATCAATTCTGAAAACCGATTACTGTGCCTTAAAAATGGGTCATATTAATTATAATTTTCACACATTTTTTAAATTTATAATTGTGCTTAATTATCATAGACTTTGTTTTTACTCTAGGACACCAAATAATCAGCACGCTCATGTGGAAATGTTCAATCAATGCCTACATCTTTAATTAAACCAGAAACCTAGACCAGTGTTAAGCTTATGGTCAATTTTCATTGAATAATCATCTAAATATTTTATTATCTATTAAAGTCTTATTTTTTTTTTAAATGCTGTAACTTCTGATAGCTAAAGTAGCTTACTGAAGTGAGGCCCTGATAAATCTACCCACAAAATAGCCTAGTGAGAAGCAGCACCTCCTGTTGGTAATAAATATAAATCTCTGAAGTTTAAGAAGAGTTCCTATTCTCGCTCTTAAACAGTTTTTAACCTGGGAATCAATCTGCCTCTCCAAGCCTGAGTTTCCACATTGATCAAATAGGGGAAATACAACACAACAGATTATGTAGGGATTAAATAAAAATGATACAGGTAAAGCCCTTTGTGCATGTTAGCAGTACCACTGTATGCACACTCACACACACACACACACACACACACACACACACACACACACATTGCTCAGCATCAATGCATTCTTTCTTTATAAACTCCCAGAAGAGAATGGTGGGGCTCTGACTCTGTCATATTGGACAATGTTGAAAAAAATCTTGGGGGTAACTCTGTTATGCCTCTGGTTTATTGTAATGATAAAAAATTCCGTTGTCACATTCCCCATTGACCCTCTATTTCAGCTATGTCGAAAGTTTTATCCTTCCAATAAATTCTATACAATTTTACACTTTCCTGATTTCAGTCTGTTATATAACCTGTAATACCATTCACTTTCCAAAAATCTCTGGAAACTAGCAAGTCACAAAATGTTTTTCTAGTTAGCAGCTAGGTGTGTAAAGTTCATTTGACTGACATTTGTTAGTTTGTCCATCAGCAGGACTGATGTGGCTGCTTTGGGTTTTCTACACCTATGTCTTTTTACTTTATTAGCTTGGTGGTCTCTTTTTCCAGCAGTCACACCTTTAGCCAAAGAGACCAAGTGTTCCTGGGAGGCAAAAAGCATCTTTCACTCAAGGGGAGAGGAAGGAGCAGAGTCATATTGACCATGGCCACAGTAGAAAAACCACCCGGGATCTCACTCAGATGGTTATCTACCACTTAAGCCACATTTTGAGCCATGTTCTTGGCACATGATTTTATTTGAAGTCCTGACAAACAGAATTAATCCACTAGAACCCACTGATCTAATTTCTTGTGAGATTTATGTAACTGCCTCCCTTACTTCCTCCATGCTTTTTATTCACTTGAATCTTCACATTTCCTGTTGTTTTATGATATGCTGGTAACTTTTTTGTAACATTCCTACTTATCCAGCTGATAAAAAAGCTTTATTTGTACCTTTAGAATAACTTCAATAGTTGAATGTTCAACATTTCGAAGACAGATTCTTCAGAATATTTGACAAGGAAAATCCCATAGGAGCTACAACAGAATGGAGTAGTGGAAAAGCACAAACTTGGAGTCTTACAAGCTCTGGGATCTACACCTGTTTCCTCACCTGTTAAAGGAAGACTAGCATCACTACATGACAAGGTTGTGATGTGCATGGAATGAGATCATGCAAGTATGAAAAGTATCTGGTGCAGTACATATGACATTAGTAAGAACCCAATTTATTTTCCAAAGCCTCCTCCTTGCCTGCTTCTTCCTCTGAGTTAGTCTAGCAAATGAGAAGACAGTTATGTATGCTAAGTATCTACCTGGAGTATACATTCTGGGCCCAGAGATCAAGTTTACTTGTATAATACACACATGAGGAGGCTGTCAGCACTCAATAAAGACAACAAGGAATTAATTCTTCTGCAAAAAAAAATCCCAGCTAAGCTGAAATATTATGCCATGACCGTCTTATAGAGGAAGGTTGCTTTTCTCTTCTTTTTAGGTCTGGTAAGTGAGTCAGTTCTGAGCATTTCTAAAAGATGAGTTGAAAAGGATATAAGGAATTGCAAGGAATTTCAAGCACAGCATTCAAGTGTAAGAAAATGGGGCTATCAATGAGGGATACACTTTATTCCAAGAATCATAGACATGGCTTCTTCTGGAAAGAGTTTTGCCTTAGTTCAGGCTTCTATACCAAGTGACTACTGACTAGATGACTTACAAAAACCCAGAGTTTATTTCTCAGAATTCTGGAGGCTAGAAGTCCCAGATTGGTGTCAGCATGACTAGGTTTTGGTGAGAGAAGAATTTCTAAATTGTAGATTACTTTATGAGTATTTAACAGGTTTGGGTTCTAATTTTATATTATTGATCCTAAATCAGACCTTGCTCTTGTCAATCTTCATCTCAAAAAGATTATTATTATCCTTTCTTTTCATGACCCCTCCACAACGGGCTCATTTTATTCTTAGTAAATACCTTACTCTGCAATCTTTCCCACCAAACTAAATTCACTAAATGCCAGATATTTCAGTGTCAAAGCATCTTTTGTCCCTGTACTTGGTTTGGCTTATTAGTCAGAGGAGATGAGTTTATGGAAAGTAAGTTGATGGTTCATGAAAACTTGTAGTATATTTCTTTCTGCTGCATCTCATTTCCCACCAGTATAGATGTCCATGGTAACTGACAGTTCTATATATTCTTGCTTTGATCAAAAGTGTTCTTCCTTCTGTAGAAATCTCAGACAATTAAATTTTCAAACATTTTTCTGAACATTTTATCCTATGACCTAGACTTTCCATATGGAAATAGTAGATTTTTTTAATAAAAGAGGATTGGATTAAAACCTCAAAACATTGTCCCTAGATGTATACTCTATTATTCCTGATACTCATAAACAAGCTTCAAGTGGGTTTCTCTGAAACTTAGATTCATTATGTTCAATATACTAAAATATATAGTACTGAATTTTGCTTTTGGAAGGAAAAAATTATGGTTCTTGGTAATTGTTCTCTGTGTTTTCTTTTTGAAAAAAGACTGCCTCCATCTCTGGATTCCCTAGTCTTAGAGACATACACATGCTAAATTTATAAATTCATGATTTCTCCATATAACATATGCATTGTTCTAGGACCTTAGCTCTGAATGAATGCCCTTGTGAATTAAAATGCCAAATTTTTCATTAGTTTTCATTATCAAGAGAAAGTAAATAGATTATTTTGACATTTGAAATAATATATTAAAAGTGAAAGATGATCTTGTAGAGACTCTGTGGGCTGGTTTCAGCTGATGCAATTATGCCAGCAGCTCCCTGTAAAAGCAATTATGAAAGTTGAAAAAGCAAGCACTTCCCAGATGTGATCTTACCAGTGGCCTTAATATATGACATCAATGAGTTAAATGAGGAAACTACCAGAGTCCAAACATCTAGGTTTTAAGTTTCAGATGAAATTTTTGCTTGTGCTCACCTCAGGAAATGAATATTACATTCATAAATTGTTGTTCTTATCCAGGAGATGAACCATAGCAGTTTCATTTAGCCCTAGAGTATTAAATTTCTTTAACACTTTGCCACATTAGAATATGTTTTCCATCCGAAAGTGATGATGCAATATTTGAAGGGAAAAATCATTAGCCAAGTGACATTCCATAACAAACTATAAAAGTTTATGATGCACATAGTAAGATAATTGGCATAACAGGAATTGAATACTTCCTTATGGATAATATTTGATAAGATATGGCATGTGTAATGATCACATTTCAATTGACCAATGATGGCTACTTTAGAATGTATTTATTTTATTGTTTCTATAATGGATTTTACAGTGCCAGAATTGGTTTTACTCTACTATATAGAGAGATGAAAAAGGGGCCATATTATTTTTCTCCAGCATTTATTTTCCATTGTAATTTTTTGCTTGTGTGTTTTATTTCACTCCCACTAGATTATTTCACCACAAGCTGTGGACAAATGATTTATTGAAAGTCAAAGCTAGTGGACAGCAATGTTTTATTTTTCTCCTTCACTAGGCATTCTTTAGCATAGAGTCCTTTTACAATATTAATTAAATCATTCATAGACAGTGTTCTTTCTTCCAGGTTCCAGATTTTCTAAACCTAACACCTGTTTTTCTTTGGGTTTGTGCTATATCAGTTTATAAATCTTCCTATATTTCCCAGTATAGCTTCTTATGAAATAACACATTTTTTCACTAAACTTTCACCCAACTGTTTTCAATAGTGGCAGTCAAGCTTGAAGTTGTCAATCAAAGAACAGCTTATCAGTCTGAGCTTTTTCTTTTTAAGCTTTTACTCAGTGACTTTTGAGACCTGTCAACACCCAGTTGATTTTAGCCCTAACAATAAAGTCACACTCTATCTCCCACATAGAAGCTTTAAGATTAAATTCTGATGTCATAGACGTCATATTTACACAGTTAAAACTCATAACAAGCAACCCACAGGCAATAGGATGTAATAACCATGCAACAGAGCCATTTCCTGTCCCTCTTTTTTCTCTCACACTATGTTTTGTGCAGTTTATTGGTTGTGAATGTTATGAAAATGAAAATCGTCTGGGACAAACCTGCTGGCCAGGTCTGAGGTTTAGAAGAATTCAACTGGAGGAGTATATAGAGTTGTAAATGCTTGACCACCTCTTACATTGTAGAATGGAAACACTTTCAACATTTCTTTCATTTCCAGAAAAAGAGGAGATGGGAGCCCACAATTACATGTCCTAAATGCAGGTTTTTATTATCTTTAATTCTTCTGCGATTAAAGGAAAACAACTAAGAGTCAAAAAACATAAAAGACCACAAGTTTTATAGTTTTTCTTTTTAAACAAAAAGCAAAACACCACAAGTTTTACAGTTTTCCTTTTTAAACACAAAGCACCTACTGAAGTACACTGCAAGGTGAGCTTTAACCATTCATGCAATTTAAGCACCAAATCTATACTGGCACTTTAAACAGCCAATTTTGAGGAGTTAAACATTTTCTTGGCAATCACTTTAGAGCTAGAAATATGTGTGTCATGTTGAAGTAAGAAAATGAAAACCACTGTCTCTGATTTAATTTGAAGCCTCCATCGCATCAGAAGATTAGGCTTTAAGTGAAAATATTGACAAGAAAATAAGGCTCTAATAGAAGCACATTATATGCCATGCCGTGGGCACTTTCATGTAGTTTCATTATTTAAAGTGAAGTAGGATGAAATCATTCTTTTAATAGTGATACTTGGGAAAACTTTCCATATAAAGGCTAAAATACTACTTTAAAATAAAGTCTGATTTCTTCTGGGGCTGATATTTCATACAATTCATGTTAAAACATATCTACTGAAATTTAACAACCAGATTTGATCAATATGCTAACCTTTCTATAACACATAAAGGGTCCAATCATATTCCTCATGTGAAATCATACTAAGGAAAATTCAATGAAATTAATATTCTCTCATAGTTATAATTCTATCTGAAAACAAAAATAAACAAATAGAAATAAAACACTGTAATAGCATTTTTTAGTTTCGACTTCCATAGCTTACCCAGAAAATCAGGTTATTTCAAGCTTCTTTTCTTATTCAAACTATGTGAGATTTTATTTTTTGACTCACTGCATTTGTTTCAGCAAATAAAATGGAGTTCCTAGATGCAGTTATTTTCAAAATACCAGAAATTCAAATGCTTTTTTGCCAGTAAAAGATGTTTTTATATACTTCTCTCTCTTCTCTTTCCCTCTGCACTCTGTGTCTCTGTGTCTCTCTCTCACATGTATGCAATGCACATGTATACAACACAAACTCATGGAATGACTAGAGACTTCAGGAAAGACACTGAATTTAGGCTTATGTGTTTTCTCCTCACTGACCCACTAGCAGGTCTAAGATTCTACTAACAGAACCTATTCCTCCTTGTTAGACATTTTGTCTTCAATAAATTTTTAGTTCAGAAGAACTGAACTTGTGGTGGTAAGCAGTGTATTATACAGATGCTGATTTGCACTGATGCTCACCTTAAGCCTATAGAATGTTGTCATACAATGTTTCCTCTATAAAATTAATTTTAAACTTTGTAAACTATAAAATGTTTTATAAATGCCTGTGACTAAGACTTTTAAGACTAGCAAACATATTTTCCCATTAGGAAAAGAAAACTGTTCTTACATAGTAATTTGCAAAATCAAGTAAAAGTTTGGAAAGAATAGAAAATACTCCTAAAATACGAATTGTGGATTCTATGAAATCATCCTAAAGAACAAACACACTTAGTAATTTTGACCATTAACAGCATATTGGGAAATAGTTTAAGGTTAATCGGAGAAGCTATTTTTGCACACTTATCAGATTTGAGGGCACTGTTCTAAGCACTGTGGGGAGCACCAGGATGACTAAATATCTTCCCTGTGCCAGCTCAAGAGACAGGTAGATCTCGTCAAAGACAATGAGAGAGAAAAAGTTTACAATAAAATGATAGAGAAGGAGATGCCAAGAGGTAGAGAAGGAAATTAAAACAGGAAACCAAAAAATGTCGAAAGCAAATTTCTTTTATATAATGTAACCAAAGAACCAAAGTGAGCAATAATTTGTCATACCTGCCTTCCTCTAGCTCCCCTTCTGCAGACCAAAGAGTCTTACAGAATAAGAAAAATCTGTTATACCAGTGAATATTGTAACTGCATAAATAGCTGACATTTTAATCCAACCATTTATCTATATGAGTAAAGAAATTCTATTATGGATTCTATAGAACTGCAAACTTTTTCAAAAGGTTTTATCAAACTTAAGTTATGAATATAATTACTGTGTAAACATGAAACTGAGACATAGCCTCTCATCTATCTCTCTATCATCTACCCACCCAACATAACAACCTTGTCTTTGCCTGATTCTTTTACTTCTCAGATAAAGTAAACTAAGGGTAGAAGTTTAAAACAGTTTCTCAGTACTGTAAATCCTACAGAGCGTAAACTACTTAGAGAAGGATGATTGGTCAAAAATTACTGGTCTTGTTCCACTAGTATCAGATGTAAGCCTCCTCTCGATTCAGCTCCTGTCATCTCTGATAGCAATTGCAGATGCAATGAACATTTTGGAGCTTGTGTTTACTTCAGAACAGCACGTGACCTCTTGTACAGATCTCAATATGCTCATGAAATTAAAAAGAGTTCAGAATCTCATAAAATAAGTCAAAGATACTACCCTTTGTGAGGTATAACTGTAAAACAGATTTTGAAAGCAACATTGCAGAACTTATACCTGAGGTTGAGTGTCTCTATTTTAAAGTATCTCTTTTAAAATAATCATGTTGGAGGGTCTGCATCCAGACAGGTGTTGCCGCCAGAAACTGAACCAAAGCCTCTTTTATGGAGAATAAATTTGAAACTTGAAAATGGATGAAGTTGTGCAGCCCCAGTATTGGTAAATAGAGTAATTAAACAGAAATAAAATTAAATGGGACCACAATGAGCCTCATTAAGAAAATTTGCATTGTGACGTGTAATAAAAATAGCTAGCACTTCTGTTCTTACTGTATGCCCGGCACTAATAAGCATTTGACAGTCATTATCATATGCAGTGCTCACACTGACCTCATGAAGTATGTCACATTATAATGATTTTTAAAGTGAAAGAAACTGAGACACAGAGAAGGAACATCCAAGACCATATAGCTAGTAAATGGTAGAACCAGGGATTCTAGACCAGGAGATCTGTCTCCAAAGACCTGCTCTTAACCACCATGCTATAGTCACTCCTAGATTGTCTCTCAAGGAAAACCCCAACCAAATTCTAAACCAGTACACAAGGATATTGTAGTTAACATTTCCTGATATCAGCTCTAAGCATACATAATGTAATTTTATGGAATAATTCTAAAGTTTGGATTTGAAAAGTATTTTATGGCTATTTTGCTGGACTCTAGTCCATAACCAGTGAATGTCTTACTGGCCTTCCAAAAGTCCATTCCACCATAGCTTTGTGAAAGTTGTGAAAAAAGTTTATCCTATAATGTTCTCTGTATTTGGGAATTTGAAAATTCTCAAGATACTTTGTTTACAAAGGTCAGAATGTCTTCTAGGGACACAAACTTCTGTAATGGCTACTTTAAAGGACAACGCTTATTTCAATATTGCAAGAGGGTATTTGGAAATATTGAAGAGTATGAGGCCATGGGTGAGAGCAGGCATGTCTTATGTCCTCAGGTCTTATGCCAGATGAGGAACAGAACAGTCAAATATATCAACAAGATGACAGATTTCATAGTCAGTCAAAACTACATTCCAGTCTAGAATCCTCCAGTTAGTAGACAGGTAACTTTGAGTAACTCGACTGACTTCTGAGCCTCAGCTTCTTTACCTGTAAAACAGGGACAGCTTCTTTACCTGTAAAACAGGGATTCCAATGTTCTTAGGATGTATAAGAATTTTTAAAAATACACTTAATGTAATTTTGCATGGCACAATCTATAGCAATACACCTTCCATAAATACAAGCTTGCTGCCTTTTTCAGAAATATCCTTGGACTTCCAACAGAAAACAAATTACCCTCCAAATAATTGACTCAGCTTTCTGAGTATATAGAGTGTAATTGTGATACTATAATTTAGAGGCAGAGAAGAAAGTTATTTTTACTGGTCTTGTTCATGATTCACCCCTGCTATTTTATTTGCCTGAAGTTTAGTGCCTACAGCAGGCACCAATTGGGTTCCAACTGATAGAGACAGCACGTGGGAAGAGGTGTGGGGTCTGACAAAGGGCTTGCAGCTGTTGAGAGAGCAAATGGATTAGGCAGCCAAGACCAGAAGCATCTGGTAACACTGACATTTTTTTTTTTTTCACAAAATTGACATTTCTGTCATAAGCGATAATTCCCAAGTTTCTTTTAACTACATTTGGAAAACATTTTTTTTTTTTTTAGTGGAGAGTGAGAAGATAAAGGTAGTTTTATGTGTGTTTGATTATCATTTTCTGCAGGGGGAAAGACCTTTCTCCAGGCACAATAAAGTCCAATAAAGGGGTGTGTGTGTATGTGTGTGTTCGTTCACATGCACTACACAGAGGTGTGGGGGAAGACATGGGCCCAGGAAGACTGGGAAAATTCACAGGATTATTCTTGGGGAAAACAATAGAAATTTTACAAGCATACATCAAGATTATCAATGATACCATTCATCACCAAAATCATCAAACAGATGTCCCAGGATATCCCTGAATTCACATTATAAAACATTGCCCAATTCTTCTTGCCTCACATAGGCCAAATATCACTGTAGTGTTGAGGAATGATTCAAGGTGGAAACACATAGAAAAAGTATCTAGAATGACGTTCTGTTATTTCATTTCTGAATCTCTCTTAGCAGACTGGGAATGAAACTATGATTTTGTCCACTCCAAAGAATACTCATGTGCAAAATCAGGACAATAGAAAAGTATACGTAGACTCAGGTCTGGCCCAGGATTTCTCTGGTCTAGTGATGCTTCCAAACCAGGTATAACCCAAGAATGGACCTGCCATTGTTCACAATAATTCATCCAATAAGTGCTTACTTAGCACCTATGATCTGACAGTGTAAGTAAAGTGAATTAATAATTACAAAACAACAAACAAAATCTCTTACCTTCCTGGACATTATATTCTTGTGAGAGAAACAATAAACAAGCCAAATAAATAAAATATATAGTATAGTAGATGGTAACAAGTTCAGGAAAGGAAGAGAAGTAAAGAAAACAGTTTCAACTTAAAGGAAGTCTTCAGGTAGCTGGGGAAACACTTTCCAGGTACAGGCACAGTGGCTGGGTCTAGAGTGTGCCAGGGGGGTTTGAGGGACAGCAGAGAGGCCAGTGTGAAGGGAACAAGACACAAAATAATAGGTCAGGTCAGAGGAATGGAAGCATGGATACAGGCTATGGGATCCTTTATAACTTTGATTCCGTGGAACTTGCTTTGCATCAAACAGACTCCATCTTTTCTCTAAGCTGCCATCCGAAAATTCAAGACTGACTCAGCAATTCAGCAACTGTAAGAAACAAAAATCTTGCTCTCATCTGACAACAGACCACCAGTCTATAGCCTTCTTTTAAGCAATATTGCCCACCAATCATGGACAAATTAATTGGGAACCATTCGAAAGTTTCATAGCTAATGACTTAAACTCAAACCATCTTTCTATCCATCAAAACTCCCCTAGTCCTTGATCCTGATGTACACACCTTGGGACTATACCTTGATTGTACACCAAAATCATTTTCATAGGAATCATGATTCCTATTCTTGAATAAATGCCTTTACATTAAGCCTGATTATTTCTCTTTAATCAACAACTCTAAGATAGAAATGGAGCACCTACGATGTTACAGACCTTGAAAAATAGTGATTTCTTATGAATATTTCCTCCATTACAACTAAGCAGATAAAATTAATTTCTTTATCAGACCCAGAAGTAGACCTGAGAAATAAATAGTAGTCCAAAAACATACTGCTACAAACTAGAAGAACCAAAGATGCAAACTAGAAGCCATGCAAGTCAGACTGTGAACCCATGCATCCTGCAGGGTAGATACCAATCAGAAACCTGGATAACATGCCCAATTTCAAGGATTCCAAAAAGCAGTCCTATTGTGAAAGTGTTGTCACAAAGTGTCGCTTCGAAATATTTATATCTCTCTTAGACTTCAAGAACCACCTGCTCTGGAATACTCTGAATTATTCATGGTTCTCCCAAAGGGTTTGTATATAAATAGCTTGGAGAATTTTTTGAAAACACTTGTTTCATATCCTCACCATAGACAACCAAATCAGTAAATTATGGTTCCCAAATCTTTCTGATGATTAAACTTATTTTTTTCCTGGTGTATCTCATAGATAAATTTAATACGAAGAAGGCATTTTGGAAATGAAATTACAAATGCACATCTCCTTGTGGTGTACAGGCTTAGACATCAACAAAATAAAGGACAAAAATATAAGTTTCAAGTGTTACTTGGTTTGTTTCTCATTTAATGGATTTCTTTCTTTCTACATGTATGTTTACCTTTTAGGCCCTAGAAATTGAGTGTTCAATAAATGTACTTGGCTAACATTTTTTTGAAACACTTTTTTTTACGTGGTCTGCTTACTACTTTATTAAATGTAACACTTTACTTGTTAAAAATAAAAATCCAAAGCCAAGGTAAACAAGAGGTTAAAGCCACTGTAAAGTTTTCGCTACCTCTCTTGTGCCTGCAATTTTGTCATCTTTCTAACAGAGAAATAAATTCTGCTTCTCCAAGAATTAATATGATAATGTCCCAAGGACCACCATGATCAGCAATTGTTTTAAAAATCAAGACTGTCATATACTTTTGTATTTTTTTACCAAAAAATGTATTAATTTTTATAGTGATCATGAGGTGGTTTTTGATTTCTGGATTACTGAATTGATGTGTGTTTCTAGTGGAATTGTTCACTTATGCTACCCCATGAGTGACAGGTAATATACTATTATGTGCATATGTGGAGTCAGTTTTCATGGTATACTGATCCCCATCACATGTGCAAGAACCTAAAGACAGTGTGCCCTGGATCTGTCATAACCCTCACATCCTTCCCATCACCCATTCTGTTATGCAGTGGCCCAATGATAAATGGATGAGTCTAGAATAAACCAAGTCTCACCAGTCCGCTATGGCAGAACGAAGAGCACCTCTAATACATGTGAAATAGTTATAAAAATGTTCAGTCCTTCCAGTCTCTTATTCTCAAATCACTACTAAAATATTTCTTCTCTACGTTCACAGAGCAATCCTTTTCCAAAGGGTATTCAGTGGTTCAGAGCACAGACTTTGGAATATAGCACATCCAGATTAAAGCCACCTACTAACTAATTCCATGCTTCAGTTTCCTCAGTGCAAAACTGGGAGGACTGAAGAAACTTTTCATGAGGTTTTGGTTTTGATTTAAGATAAACAAGATAAACACATGTAAAGTATTTAGCACAGTGCCTGAATAAATGTTTCTTCAAGTGATTTAAAGAGGTGGGAAGTGAATATTTGCTGAACAGATCTAACATTTTTATAAATTACCTCACTTAAAAAATAGCACAGCTGCAAATTAGGTATCACCTCCACTTTACAAACAAGGAAACAAAGACGGAAAGGTTATGGAATTTGCTGAGGCTCACTGTCTGTGAGAGGACTCTAAGTGGAGAAACATCTCTCAGAGGCCAAATTCTATGCTTCTTTTACAACACTAGGCTCTTTCCCCACAATTACACATCAGTCAAAAAAGAAAAGTTTTCTGTGCACATTTTTTAAAGCATTAAAAGATAGCAACCAAAAATTGTAAAAGATCCAACCACAACGACTAGACAGGAATTTGAAACATTTTTATTATATGTTACTTCATTTTTAATTAGTTTTTTTAAAAAGATAACTTCACATAATTGGAACAAGTTTACTGACTTTTTTTTCTTCCATTTACGCCTTAACCCTTCATCCAAATCTGTGAGCAGAATTGTAATTTTTTGTTCATAAAAATGATTGGTTAGATTATTGTCATTTGGAGAACTTAAATCAGTAGAAGTAGAATTTTTTTCTTTTCAATTTTATTACTTATTAAATATAACCTTTTAAAATATGTCTAGTCAGTCTCCCCTAGATTCATGAATAGTTACCAAAAAAAGTTACCTTTTTATTTGTGCTGTTTCTGCATTATATTTATTTTTAGCTTTCTTTGGGGGCCTTTCCAAGTATCTAAAGAACCCATTTAATAATGAATTATAAGCTTCAAAAACTTCAACCAGTAGTAACTCACCAGAAACCGATGTAACAGAAAAATCAACTGTCTAAGGAAAGGACGTTACTCTGAAATTTGATTGCATTTGTTCTAAAATACCTCACCTCTATTTATACACTCGTTTCAAATCTAGCTGATCATAGCGAATTATTCCTAAAATGAGAACCACAAAGAGTTTTTCCATGTACTAAAACTACAAATAAAGATCCGCTTACTATGATTCAAGGTAATTTTTAATGGCTAGCCCTGGCACATGTTTATGACTCCCAAATGAACTTGTATGAACCACTTGGAAAAAAAGATGATAAAATATCTAGTTGTTGTGTTAATATTTTATGTACCTTACATGTTTGGTTTCATATAATTTAATTCTTACTATTAAGTAAATGAACAATTGACCCCAAGACAACAGCCAGTGCCAATGACACCACTATCAGAGGAAAGGCATGGTCCCTGGGCAGCTGGAGGGGCACCTGCCTGCTCCTTTCCCTGAAGCAGACAGCTATTGACTGAAACTTGTGTAACAAAGCTTTACTTTGTTTCTTTCCTTAAGTGCTACATATATTTTACCATTTAAAATAATCTCTTTCTGGAACAAAAACAATCTTCCTTTTAAATTTATGACCGTCTTTAAAGGACTTGATCGTCAAACTAAAGGTTAGTTAATGCTGACTTCAATGAAGCTTATTTAAAGATGAAAGATATAATAGTTACAAAATTATAAGAAATATAAAAAAAGCATCAATTTTTTTAACCTAAATCTCAAAGTAGAAATTTCTAGAAAGAACCAAATGCTACTTATAGTTTATTGTGTAATTTCCACTGCCCCAGCAGAAAAATTATTTTGAGTTAAAATTTAGGACTAAAATATATGGACATTGCTGGTATTAAAAAAAAAAACAACAAAAACCTCAAGGGATCATATTTTATAAAAAAATCTGTTAAATCATTTTGAACTTATCCTTAAAATGTATTATAAATGTCTGCACTTTACAAGTAAGTACTATATTATCTTGGAAGTTAGAACTCAAAACTTAATTAAGAGCCAAGATTTTTTTTTGTCTTTGGTTTAATGAACCTACTTAAAGTTTAGAAAAATGCATCAAATTAAAAACAACCCTCAATTTAGACTGCAACACAAAACACCCACAGACCTCAGGAAATCACCAGGCTCATTCACCTTGACCTTTGGCATCTCACACATTCTAACATTTAGTTTCTTACTTCTGTCCATCTGCTTGAACCATTAGTAAAGTTCTTTTGCAACAGCTCGCACAAGTAAGCCAGCTGTCATCAGAGCATATTTAAATTCTGCCTCTTAGTTTCCACTGAATCATATGTTTGCCCACAGGTCTCATTAAATACAAGGAAGGGCAATAGTGCAGTTCCAAAACGCTTTAGGGGAACAGATCATCCACATAAAAGGGTGGTCCAAGGACTCTTGGACTAATTTGCTTGTTTAATTTTTTTTTATTTTATTTTCAATCTAGAGGTATTTTCTATAGAGAAACAAGATAAATGGAAAGTGAATACAAGGTGATCTAGAGGAAAAAAGGATGATAGGTACATTAACAAAAGAAAAAACAAATATCCTTTAAGTATCAGTCCCTTTAGGAAAAAAAACAGAAATCAAAAGCCTCTTGCAAAAATTCCCTATGCTTGATTTGATTTAGGAAATGAATGGTTCATAATAATTTCCTGATCTTACCACCAAGAGCCCAGTAGAGGAAGGAATTCAAGAAAATAATTGGTTGCAAAGTCAAAATTGTCAAACCTACTGCTCAAAGGTTAATTAAACTGTCTGTAGTAAAGCCCAGAAAAGAAAATGAAAAAGCATCCACTTCTGAACTGTAGAAAGGGTTAAAACACTAGACTTCCAAGTGTACAGGATATGAAATTTCAAGGTTCATTCTAAAGGATAAGGCCAGGAAGCAATTAACAGCAGGTAAAGCAGGCAAATTAGAGTGACTATCAGGGCATTTGGAGTTCCATTTTTCATAGGTGCAATATAGATATTTTGGCTGGTCTCCTAAAATACCTTTCATTTTTACTGCCATCAGTTGCTGAGAGTAAAGTCAGACTGTAAAATCAATCACAATGAATATTAACCAGCGCACATTCTACTAAAGCCAGCCCATCAACAGAATGATCCTAAACACAAATCAAGTAGTTAAGTCAAGAAGTTTTATTTGTGCATCACTATAATGACCACTATATCTGCACCTAAACCATTATCAGTCTGTTGCAAAGATAACTTGACAGTTTCATCCCTCAATTCCCTCTGAATCAGACACAGCTCTGTACTATATCTTTGGATGTTGGAACTCAAGCACAAGGCCACCTGGTTCTGGGCTTTTCTTTGAGAATTTCATTACTGATTCAGTCTCCTCATTTGTTACTGGTGTTTGGAGATTCTTTCTATTTTTTCTTGATTTATTTTTGCTAGGTTGCATGTTTCTAGGAATTTATCCATTTTAATGGATTGTCCAACTCGTTGGTTTATAACTATTAATAAAACTCCCTTATGGTCATTTTCATTCCTGTGGCATCCAGTGTAATGCCTCCTCATATCTCACTCTGAGTCTTATTTTTTGTTAGTTAATCCAAGGGTCTGAGATCTATACACTGAAAACTACAGTAACTGATGAAAGAATAGAAAGTTGTTCAGAGTTCACGGCTAGAAAAATTAATATTGTTAAAGTGCCTACACTATTCCAAGTGATCTATGCACAAATTTCAACTCAAAATGGATTAAAGTCTTAAATGTAAAACCTAAAACTAAAGGTACCAGAACAAATCATAAATAAAAAGCTTCTTGATAATGGTGTGGGCTACAATTTTTGGAAATGAAAACAAAAACACAGACAACAAAAGTAAGACTACATAGCAGGACTATATCAAACTTAAAATCTTCTGAACATCAAAGGAAAAATTCAGAAAAATGAAAAGACAATCTACAAATTGGGAGAAAAGATTTTCAAACTATGCATATGATAAGGAGTTAACATAAAATATATAAGGGAAACATACAACTCAATAATCCAAAAATAAATAATCCATTCAAAGAACGGGCAAAAGGTCTGAAAAGGCATTTTACCAGGAAAATATTCTAATGGTCAACAGGCACACTAAAGGTACTCAACATCACTAATAATCAGGGAAATGCAAATAAAAAACCTCAATGCGGTATCACTTCACACCTGTTAGGATGGTTATTATCAAAAGAATAAGAGATAAAAAGTGTGGACAAGGATGCAGAGAAAAGGGAAACTTTGTGAACTGTTGATGGAAATGTAAATTGGTACCCCATTATATAAAACAGTAAGGAGATTCCTGAAAAAAAAATATATAGGACTACCATATTGTATAGCAATCCCAATTCTGGGCAAATATACAAGGGAAAGGAAATAAATAACTTGAAAGATATCAGCACTTTCCTGTTAACTGAAACATTCTTTATAGTAACCACAATTTTTAAGGAATCTAAGTGTCCTTCGATAAATTAATAGATAAAAAATATTCTGGTATATAAAGGCAATGGAATAATATTCAGGTTTAAGCATGAAGGAAAGGTGCAATTAACATGGATGATCTTGGAGGACATTACGCTGAATAAAATAAGACAGAAAAAAACCTGCATGACATCACTTACATAAGAAATAAAAAGTCAAATTTATAAAAACAGTAAAATGATTGTCACTGGGATAGTTCATGAATAGGGAAATGTTGACTCAAAATTACAAAGTTTCAGTTTATTTAGGATGAATAAGTTACAGAGATTTATTTTACAGCATAGTCTAGTAAACAATATTAGACTTTATACTCGAAATTTGTTAAGAGAAAATATGAAGTGATCTTATCACACACACAAACCAAAGATAGCTATGTGAGGTGATGGATGTCTTAATTCGCTTTACAATATTAAGCATTTTACAATGTATATGCGTGCCAAAACATCTTTAACACACCTTAACGTATGCTATTCTTATGAAAATAAATCAATAAATTTAAAATAAAAATGTTTAAGGAAAGCACAAAACTGTGTATAGTGATACATTACACGATTACTATTTTGCTACTAAGAAGATTCAATAATAATACAGCACACACACTGTCAAAAAATGAATAAAATTATTGAGGCATCAAGAGAAGGGAAATAGAATCCTACAGAGGAAAGAAATTTTAAGCATTTCTACTGCTGCTAAAATAGAAATTTCCCAACAATTTCAATTAAGATAAAGCATAAATTGAGGGAAGAACAATGTGTGTATGTGTTTGTGTAAGTGTGTGTATGTGTATGTATTAATAGGAGGCACCTCACCAACTTACTTGTCCTCTTGAAAAGAGGACTTGTCATGAAAAGAAAATTGTTTGCTATATGTAATGGAGATAGGGTAAATAGTGATTTAATGCAGTTGAACTTGAATTCAAGGCATGCTTGGAGGTATTGGATATCTAGACTAAAGATGATAGATAGATATATAGATAAATAGATGGACAGATAAGGATGAATGATAGACAGATGAGAGGGAGAGAGAAAATACACGATGCTGGAAATAAGGGTTAACGGTGCAGATGATTCCAGAAGTTTATTGTGTGAAGTTAAGCCTCAATCATTCTGTGAAATTTAACTGTAGTCATGGTCTGATAATGAAGAAAATGCAAAATTGCAGAGGCAAGATACAAAGACACAAAATAAAATACAAAACTAGTGAGGCAGAAATTTTAGATGATGATTTACAACAAAGAGATTTCATTTTAGAGAATAGTTCCATTATGGGTTTTGAACTTGTGGTAATGTGTCTGAAGAGTTTGCTGGATATATTGACAGAGCATAATTTGCAAGAAGTGCCATAGAAGATGGATTTGGGGTTCAGGGGCCAGAAGGTTAGCATAAAACTCTCTCAATCAGTTTAAAGACTTTCAAGCAAGGGATGAATTCCTCTTAAAACATAAGAAGCTGAGGAAGAGTAAGTGTAATTGAACCACGTATGTGGACCACGACTCACCTCATAAACCGCTAACTTCCTCTTTAAGAGGCAGCCACACACAGCTTAATTAAATAAATTTCTGAAAAGATTTGAATAGGATAGATAAATGCAGGGAAAATGTATGACCTTATTGTGTGTCTGTCTGAGTCCATAAAGGAAATAATTTCTAATTCTCTTGTAACATGAGGGAGAATTTGGTTGGAGCACCCTTCCTTCTCTCTATGACCACCTCATCTCACTGCTGTCCCAGATGAGATCTTATCTGTCAAAACTCCATGTCCATTGAGCCATTGTTTGGTAGACAAGATCCCTGCACAGAAAGGGAAAATGTATCCCATTGTGTCTATATATCAACTTGCCTGCCTATAGCTGGGCTGCAAGTCAGGAGGATTTGCACTAAGCATTCTCTTGACAATAAATGATGACCTCATAGGAACTTCACTTAGGCCTCCTGGATTCCATCAAAGCTTTGTGTCTGGCAATTCACATAACTGATCATTATTTCCCTATCCGGGCAAATATCCTTGTTTGTAAGTGCTACTAGTCAGTGCTCCAAAATGGAGAGCTTTAGAGTAAATGCTGAAGATTCAGCAATAATTTCTCAGAAAAAATATACATTTAAAATATTAGATCTACAAAGCTACTTTCAAAGGCATATATGCCAAATTCCTTATTTTATCAGGAAACCGAGGTCCAGAAAGACTATGTGCTTTCTCAGGACAAGCTGATTAATGGCTGGTATGAAGTTAGAGGTGATTATATGAAGAAATGTTGCTATTAGACAGATGTGAGCTCGAAATCTGTCTGCATTCTTTAATAGTGCAGATTTTTGAGCAAGCTGCTTAACCTCTCTACACTGATTTTCCTTTTTATATAAAATGAGAATTACAAACACCCAACACACAGGACCATTGTGAGGAATAAAAAGATAAATATCAACACTTTCAGAAAGTTACAGCACAGAGTAATTTATCACCTCAAGGTAGTTATTAATGCTAATAACAGTACTGTCACTACCACCAACACCATCTCCTGATTTTATTGAAAGTCCATTTTACTACCGTACTGAGTCAAACAAAATTCTCATTGTAACTACACTTTGTAAGAGGAGTAGCTGTAAGACAGACATAATAAAAGAAAGCAAAATTTTTATTATTTGTAATTAATTGCTCCTACATGGATTATTTGTAGTTGTTTTTATCTATTCTCCATCATTGATCTATCTGATAATTTATTTATATCCGTGTGGATACATGAATACTTTATGTTTTGAGTCATAACCCAGTAGTTTTGTTTTGTTTTGTTTTGTTTTTTGCTCAAATTGTTCCAGTGTTGGCCACTGGAAACTTTTACCATAGGTTCTGGATCCTGGTGAGATCCACTAAATCATTATGGATTCTTTTTCTCAGCACTTCCTTGCTTCTGGCACTATATCTTGGATATTCTTTCCACATTTACACAACACTAATAATGTATCTTGATAAAATACTTTGCCCTAGTAGATTTTAAATTTCCAAAATAGACATTTATTAAAGCTCCCAAGAAAATTTCAGCTTCACATATTGTAACTAAGAGAATAAGAAACACTGAAATGACAAAAACCATGGACATAATCTAAAGGTACGACAAGAACTGCACGAGTGTCCATATGATACGAGATACAGGGAGAATTCTTTCTCAGGATAGATTCTGGAACTTCTGCGCTTAGAATGTTAACTAGAGATATATATTTTTGGATGCATATAGAAATGAAAGCGAGTAGGCAAGAAGTAAGAGAGAGGAGGAAGAATAGTTTAGTTATTTGTTTTGTTGTTCCTCTTGGTGCTCTCAGTCCCACGTCGTGAACTGTGGTCCTTGGGCTGTTCCATGGACTATGCCATCTGGAGCTGCAGACTTAACCCCTGAGCAACTAAAGATCCTGACAGACAGTCCTGCTAACATAACTTAAACCGTGTGGTAACTTTTAACTACTCTTTTAAATGCACGATCATCTGTCAAGTTCGAAATATTCAGACCCCGATGACTAAGGAAAAGAGGGAACTCAGTTCTTATTTTATGAGGAAACTAAGCTTCAGAGAGATTATGTGCTTTCTGAAGACTGATGTCAAATCAACTTGAGCTTCTGTTTCCATGCACTGTAGCTCAAATTCACTCTATCTAATGAAGAATCTTAAGTCCAGAATTTAGTTTAAAGAAAATTGTTACTTGGCGGATAATTCATGGAGTGTTTAGTAGAGATAAAGTTAAAAAAAAAGACTGAAATGCATGTCACCAATAACAAACAAATATGCAGTCAGGTGATTGAAGCTAGCATGTTCCAAGGGGCCTGGCAGTGTTTAGATGTATATATAAATATTTATTAAATGTAGACTTTGTAAGTGAGGCATGGATGCAAAAATGAGTAGGGTGACCAATCAGATTGTCAATGTAGCACATAATTTCTCAATATATAGAATAGGAAAAAATGTCTCACCAATACAAAAGAAGGCAAGAAAAATTACAAAAGAAACATACAAAAGGTAGGAGAAAAGTAATAAAAGATTATAGTAAGAATCCAAATATATTAGTAATAACAAGTGAAAAACGGATTTTCACAGTTTATTTTTTAAAAAAGAATTCATATATAATAGCATCAGAATATAAATTCTCTGAGTCTAGTAGAATACGTGCAAGAAATTTATGGAGAGACTCATAAAATTTATGGAAATGCATTATTAAAATTATAAACAGAGAGATATGTCTTGTTTATCAAAATGAATTGTGTATGTATATACAGATGACTTTATTAATGAATAAGTACTAGTATTGTTGTGAATGAGTATAAGAATAGATATGAATATAGACATATGAATATATATAGGTATACATATGTTTATATGAAAATAAGTATGGAATATATGCAGTAGATAAAAACAACAGTTTGTAATGCCATACAGCAACACAAATGAATCTTAAAACATAGGTGAGGTGCATCCTGCTGGCCTAGGCAACTGAGTCAGCAGCTGGAGTATGGACCACGTAGAGGCGAGGGGCCTTGGTTTTCAACTGGGGATAAGGGAAAAACAAATAAAATGAACAAATAAGTAAATAAAAATGTTTTTTCCTCCTCTTTTTTCCTTCCTGCCTACTTTCATTCTTGCCTAACTTCCTTCCTCAAAAAAAACAACAACATATAGGTTGACTGATTCAAATTAAACTAAAGATTTATCATATGTTATTTAGGGATATAAAATATGTGGAAAATATAAAGAAGTATAAAGAGAATTTAAAACTTTTGAATGATGATTTACTTCTGAAAAGGGAGTGGTGGAAATAGATGGAAAGGCTGCACAGGTGACCTGGAAGGTAATGATAATGTTCCATATCTTAATCTGGGTGAAGCATGCAAGTTTTCAGTGTATCATTCCCCCTTCAAATCCTACATATATTTTATTAATAATTTTAGTTTCAGCTATTCTCTTTTTGAATGATAAAACTATCTCCCAGATATATACACGAGCTTTAGATAACTACCTTTACAAGTTGAGTTAGTCTATCATTTTCTTTTCAAAATTGTATTTGTCAAATTTTGTTATCAGAATTTTGCTAACATCACAAAATTTAAAATATGCATCTTTTATGTTTATTATAAAAGATTCAATAATTTGAAATTTAATTACCTTAATAGTTTAAAATAATAGCACACCATCAGTTGAAAAACTCTATGCCTGCTACTTTTTTGAGTTTATCTACTAATTAGATTTTTTCTTTCATAGTTAATAACTATTCAAATATTCTACCTCTATAATTACTTCATGTTCTAAGATAAAGATGCTTGTTTTTAATAAATATTTCCAAAATTTATAAGTATATCAAAGAAGTGAACAAACTAAGCTCCTGTTTTGCAAGTATCTGCCTCCTAAGCCCTGAATATATATTTACCATGTATTTATCACTGACCTGTTTAACCATTTCTAATTTGAAAAAAATGCAATGGGTCTTTTCAAAAGTTAAATTTTTCTACCCTGAATACTTTTTAGTATTTGGATAATTTAACAGCACAGTATG
Source organism: Solenodon paradoxus (assembly GCA_004363575.1). NCBI lineage: Eukaryota > Metazoa > Chordata > Mammalia > Eulipotyphla > Solenodontidae > Solenodon > Solenodon paradoxus. The sequence goes on along the minus strand of RJWH01000396.1, from coordinate 15,282 downwards.
GTAAATTTGATGAGATGTTTTTATTATTCAACTAGTATAACTTGTTATTAACCAAAGTTTACAAATACTAGCAAACCAACATGGATTAACTATAATCTCTAGGGAAATTAATCCACTATTGTGTATAAATAACATATTCATTAACTTTATAACAACCTAGAGACCAACTAAACTGTCAGATCTCATAGATCAATATTTGGGATTGTTGAAAAGAAAACAATAGCTGGAAATGCTGACATTAAAACAGGCAGTAGGAAGTTAGGTATAATTCAAAAACAATACAAATTTTTCACCAAGTAAACCAAGAGAACAACTTATCAAGCTGGAAATTACTGCCCTTTTGTAAATTTCCCTGAAAGAGGTCAAGGTGTCATGGAGCTAGAAACCACAAACAGGTAACGTTTTATGAATGCTTATCATGTGCTAGCAATTCACTAAGCACTATTTCACTGCAACCAAATCTCTATGAGAAAGGTAATATCATTACTGATGAAGAGATTGAGGCTTAAATTAACTTACCAAAGGTTAGAAAGTTTCAAGTGACAGACTTTGGATTTGAACCCAAATTTCTTTTTCACTAATATTCATTGAGTCTCTACTATAATTACCAAACCTTATGCTAGATTTGGAGATCCAGAGAGGAGCAAGACAAACAAGGCTCTTATTTTCACGCAGTTCTTGTAGTTCTTGCTTCATGCAGTTCTAGCAGAGAGAAATGCTTACTAAGATGTAACAGGTATATATATTAATAGATATATGTATGTATATACATATAGATACAATATATAATGTATAAGTGATTATAAGTGTAAAATAAATGCAACTTATAAATACATAAAAAAATTTTATTTTTACATAATCATGTATTTTTGGCTTTATATTATTTTAGAAAATGAGAGAATGATGAATATCTCAGACATACTCATCTAAAATGTAGGGAACTTGAAACAGGAATGCAAATTCTTGATTAAACTAGTACTTAGGAAGAGTTCAAAGGAATAGAGCAACTGAAAATGATTTTTTTTTTTCTCCCCCAGCCTTGGGTCTTAAAACTGGGTCCACAGTTTTCACAGTCCTGTGCCTTAGCCTCCTGAGTCACAGAGCGGTGGGGAGGGCATTGATTTTCATTATTAAAAAAAAAAAAGATTTAAAATATTTCAAGGAATTAAAATTCACTTTTTAATTATATTTTTATATAATTATTCCATCATTATTTCTTATGTTTACAGAGTCATACTTATTTTAAATGACTGAACTTGCTTCTCAGTCTGTGGTATTACACACCGCACTCTCCCCAAGAGTTCCACTGTCCCTTACCACCACCAGTTCCACCTCTCCTCCCCTCCGCCTTCCAAGCCCCCTAGTACTCTTAATCCTGTGTCCTGTGAGTTTTTGCTGGGGTTTATCTATTTATTTGATTTGTTTCACTTCCCTGTATTCTACATATGAGTGAAATCATCCTGATTATCTCTTTTTCTTTCTAATTTTGCTTAACATGATCCCCTCCAGTTCCATGCAGATTGTTGCAAAGGGCACACTTTTACTTATTTAGTTGCTGCAGAGAATTCCATTGCGCATATATATCAGAGCTTCTTTATCTAGTCATCTTTTGATGGACACTTAGGTTGTTACCGTGTCTTAGCTACTGCGAGCTGTGCTGCTATGAACATTGGGGTGCAGATATTTTTTCTGATTAGAGATTTTGTATTCTCTGGGTATATACATAGGAATGGGATTTCTGAATCAAATGGTAGTACCATCTTTATTTTTCAAGGAATCTGTTTTCCAGAGAAATTGCACTACTTTATATTCTTGCCAACTGTGAAGGAGGCCTCCTTTTCCTCCATACTCATTACAGCACCTGTTATTTAAAAGCTTTTGAATATAGGCCATTCTCAGGCGTGTGAGTTGCTATCTCATTGAACTTTCTATTTGCACTTCACTGATGATGAGTGATGGGGAATATCTTATGTGTCTTCAGGCCATCTGTGTGTCTTTGAATAGGTATCTGTTCAGGTGTTCTAATGGGCTACTTTTTTTGTTGTTCAGAGTTATGAGCTCTTTGTATATTTTGGAGATTAAGCTCTTATCTGATACGTGTTGTGTGAATATTTTATCAAAATTGAAGTGTTGCCTTTTTGTTTTACTGGTGGCTTCTTGCACTGTGCAGAACTTTTTCAGTTTGATGTAGTCCCAATTGTTCCATTTTACTTTGGTTTCTTTTGTTATAGTTGTTCTTTTCCCACAGATCTCTTTGAGGTTGAGGTCTGGGAGTGCTTTTCCTACATCTGTTACCAAGCGTTTTATGGTTTGGGAGCTAATGTACAGGTCTTTGATCCATTTTGAGTTAAATTTTGTGTATGGTGCTCATGAATAATCAAGTTTCTTTTCTTTTCGTTTTTTTTTTTTTGCAGATCTCTTTCCAGTTTTCCCAACACCGTTTATTGAATAGTCTTTCCTTCTTCTATTGTATGCTTTTGGTTATTTTGTCAAAGATTAACTGTTCATATAGGTGTGGCTTTATTTCTGGGGTCTCAATTTTATTCCACTAATCAGTGTGTCTGTTTTTGTTCTAGCACCATACTGTTTTGATGGTGGTTACTTTGTAGATAGTTTCAACTTGGGAAGTGTGATTCCTCCACTGTTCTTTTTTTCCCCTCAGGATAGCTTTGGCTATATAAGACAAATAAACTTCAGTATTGTTCACCCAATTTTCTTGAAAAATATCTCTGGAATTTTGATAAGAATTATATTAAATATGTATTTTGCTTTGAATAGAATTGCTATTTTAATTAAGTTAATTCTTCAATCCATGAACATGGAACATTCTTCCATATCTTTGTGTCTTCTCTTTTTTAGGTCAAAATTTTATAGTTCTCACTATAGAGGCCTTTCAACTCCTTTATTAGGTTTATACCTAGTATTTTATCTTTTTAGTACTATTGCAAATGGAATTTCTCTCTTAATTTCTTTTTCCTCTGCTTCATTTCTTTTATATAGGAATGCTACTGATTTTTGAATATTTTGAATATTGATTTCATATACTGCCACTTTGCTATAATAATTTATTGTTCCCAGCATTTTTAGTAGACTAGGATTTTCCAGGTATAATACCACATCATCAGCAAATAATGATAGTTTTATTTCTTCTTCTATAATTTGGGTCCATTTAAGAGGTTTTTCTTGACTTACTGCTCTGAACAAGACTTCCAGGTCTATGCTGAATAACAGTGAGGACACAGGGAAACCTTGTCTTATTTCATATCTTAGGGGAAAGGCTTTCAGTTTTTTTATCATTGAATATTTTATTGGCTATGGGCATGTTGTATAATGCCTTTTTTATGTTGAGATATTTTCTTTCTATTCCTACTTGAATAGAATTTTTGTTGGTTTGTTTTTAATCATGAATGGTTTTGGATCTTGTCTTTGTCTTTTCTCTGTCTACTTTTTTCTGTCTACTAATATGATCATATGATTTTTTAAAATTTTGTCTCTGTGTGTTGTATTAAATTGATTAATTTGTGTATGTTGAATCAACTCTGCATCCCTGGAATAAATCCCACTTAATTATGATGCATTATTTTTTAATGTGCTGCTGAATTCAGTTTACCAGGATTTTTGTGAGGATCTTTGCATCTGTATTCATCACTGATATTGTTCTTTAGTTTTCTTTTATGGTGCTATCTTTGTCTGGTTTGGGAATCAGGGTAATATTGGTCTCATAGAATGTATCTGGAAGTTTTCTTTTTCTCCATTTTTGTGTAAGAGTTTAAGAGAGATGGGAATCAGCTCCTCTTTGAATATTTGATAGGATTTACTAGTAAAACCATCTGGATGTAGCCTCTTGTTTGGGGGGAGATTTTTTATTGCTGCTTCAATTTCTTTGCTATTTATTGATCTGTTCAAGACACGCTTGTCTTCCTGCTTCAGTTTGTGGAAGTTATAGGGTTCTAGGAATCTATCCAATTCTTCATGATTGAAAAATTTGTTGGCATATAATTTCTCATGATAGTCTATCATGACCCTTTGTATTTCTGTGCTGTCAGTTGTGATCACACCTCTTTCATTTCTGATTCTTGCTATTGGGGTTTTCTCTCTGTTCTTTCTGTGTCTAATTAGGGATATGTCAATTTTGCTTATTTTTTTCAAAGAGTCAGCTCTTTTTTTCATTCATCTTTTGGATGATCCTTTTGTTTTTAATTTCATTTCTATGTGCTCTAATTCTTATTATTTCCTTTTGATTTTGACTTTCCTTTTTAAAGGATTAGGTGTGAGGCTAAGGATTTAATATGGACTCTCAGTTTTGGATGTGTGCTTGTATTTCTATAAACATTCCCCTTAGAATCACTTTTGCTGCATCCCACATGTTCAGGTATCTATTTTCATTTCTTTCAAGATAAGACTTAATTTCATCTTTAATTTCATTAATGATATTTGAGTTGCTCAGAAGCATGTTGCTAAATTTCTACATATTTGTGGTTCTTGCAGTTTTGCTCTTCTGGTTTATTTTTAGTTTCACAACTTTGTGGTCAGATAAGATGCTTTGCATAATTTTAATCTTGCTAAATTACTAAGACTTGTTTTGTGTACCAAAATGTGTATCCTTGAGAATGTTCCATATACACAAGAAGAATGTATATTCCTTTTTGTTGGCACAGAACATCCTTTATATGTTTCCTAGGTCCACATGATCTATTGCTTCATTAAGACTCTTTATTTCTTTGTTGATTTGCTGTCTGGATGATCTGAAGTGCCCTACTCTTATGTGTTACTGTCAATGTCTGTATTTATCTCTGTCAGTATCTATTTAATATATTTGGATGGTCCCACTTTGGGTGCATATATGTGGATGATAGTTAATTCTTCTTGCTGAATTACCTCCTTGACCATAATGTAGTGACCTTTCTTGTCTTGAGAGATCCTTTTCAGGTGGAAGTTTATCTTATCCAAAAGTAGCATTGAAGTTTCTGATTGCATTTCATCACTCTTACTTTGCTATATTTTTCCATAGTTTTTGACTTTCAGCCTGTGTTTGTCTTTGGATCTGAGTTTCTTGTAAGCAATATTGATAGATCCTGTTTTTTGATCCACACAGCATCTCTGTGTCTTTTGAATGGTGTGTTTAGTACATTCGCATTCAAAGGTTATAACTGATATATAGAAAATTTTGCTGTCATTAGTCTTTGTTTTCTGTGTCTGTTGTTTTATTTTCCATTTGTTTTTATTTGATTTTTCTCTATATGGTTTTCAGTGTCAGTTCGTTTAGTTTCATCTGCTTTCCAGCTACATATCTCTTTAGAGTTAAATTTTGTGGCTGTCATATGGATAACCACTGCCTTTACACCTCTATGATAGTCTTATTAGCTTTGCCATATGGTATTTACATGTTCATATTAATTCCATTACTTTATTCCCTCATTGGTGTTTGTTTTTTCCTTTCCTTTTGGTTCTGTCTTTGTTTCTGCTTTTGCTTACTATTTAATCACACTTCTTGTGATTTGGCGACATTTATTTTCTTTTTTCCTATTGTAGGACCCCTCTCAGATTTTCTTAATTGGCAGGCATGGTGGTAGACTTACTTCCCCATCATATTTGAGTGATAGTTTTACACGGTATAGTATTCTTGGTTGGCAGATTTTATCTTTTAGTATTTTGAATATGTCATTCCAATCTCTCCTGGCCTATAGTTTTTTTGCTGATAAGTCTGATGATAGCCTGATGGATATACTTTCATAGGTTATTTTTTCTCTTTTCTCTAGCATACTCGAGTAGTTTTTCCTTGTCATTTATTTCTGCCAGTTCTACTACAATGTGTCTATGGGTAGGTCTTTTCATATTTAGAAATTTTGTTGGTCTAGCTGCTTCTTGGACCTCCATGCTTATTTTTGTGATAGATTTGGGAAGTTATCTGCTATTTGAGTAGGTTTTCAGTACATTTTTCCCTGGCCTCTCCTTCTGGGATCTCTGTGATCCTTATGTTTATTCTTCTCGTTGTGTTTGATATTTCTCATAGAATTTATTCACTTTTTTCTCAATCTTGTTTCTCCTCTTTCAAAAGTTTCACTTCTGTGATCTCTCTTCAATTTCTGAGATTCATTCCTCTGCACGACTGAATATGTTTACAGAGGTTTCCACGTTTATCTTCAATTTCTTGACTTTGTCGTTTATCTCTAACACTTCTTCTAGGACTTTTATCATGTCCTCAATCTCCTTAGTGAAGTATTCTCTTTGATCTGTCACTTCTTTTTTGGAATCTTCCAATTGCCTTTGGGTTGCCGTGGATGGCCTGAAACTCATTCAGCTTTTTTATAACTAATATTTGGAACTCTTTCTTCATTAGGTTTTCTCACTCATTGTGAAAAAGAATTATTCTCTTGGGTGGTCCTGGTACATTCTTCCCTTTGGGCCATTTATTCTTTTTGTAGTGACTTTGATTTTGGCAAGACTTTCTAATCTATCTAAAATGTAACACTTTTCTTTCTTTCTTTTTTGCACATTATATTTCTTCCTGTGTGTTGGTGTTGGGTCCTCATGTGGCCAGTATCATGCACTTGGCTTCAGTGGAGGGGGAGCTGTTTCCTTCTCTGGAATGCTTTCATGTGGACTACAAACACTGTTTCACTGGTGTCTACTGGTTTCTGTGGGGATGGTGGCCAATTCTTATCTTGAACACCACTAAGAGGAAGCTTTCCAATTCAAGGATCAAGTAAGCAAACAGATTTTATGAGTTCTGTGGAACCCACAGTTCTCCAGCACAGACCCAAGAGTATTCCAGGTACCTCTTCTGTGTACTTCTGTGCACACTTACCACAGCTTCTTTGGGTTTGGGGCCAATTTTTGCCCACAATTGCTCCCTAGTCAGGAATCAATATTGTCTTTGACCTTTGTGTGTTTCTTTAAAGATTGGGGTAGAATGGGTTTCCCTCATCACTGTTCACTAACATCTGGACTCTCCAGGTGGCCCCCCTGTGCTCAACTAAGCACAGGTTTTTAAATTTCTTCTCATGATGCAAGTGGAGTTTACTTCTACATCTCTGCCACTCCCCAATCAGGAATCAGAGTTCAATGTCTGTCCTTGTGTGCTCCCTTGATCCCTTGGAGGACTGGTAGTCACTAAACTCAGCTCTCCATCTTGGACGTCAGAGGGCTCGCAGACGGGTGTCATGGAGAAAGAATAAAATTCATTTAAATAATCTAGAAAGTGTTAACATAGCAAATTAAAAAAAAAAGGAAAAGGTGCCACAGTGGCTTTCTAGGATTATTTAGACCCAAGGTTTTAAATGCTTAGCAGAACCTCCATAGTCTGTTCTTCTCACTTGGGTCTACTTTAACTCCACATCCCTACTGCCTGTTTCTACACTCCACGCACTACTGCACAATAGTTCATCCAAGAGATAATACTTGCAAAGACGATTCTGGCTAACTTTACTGGCAAAATGAGGGTGGAAAAATAATGTAGCCATTTATGTCAAACGGCCAGGATTCTGGAATGACTCTATTAAAAACATAAGTAAGTGAGTTGTCCCATCTCAGCTTCATAATTTAGGCCTAAACTTCCTCAATCTACAATGAAATCCTATTTCTTGCCAGTTATTGAAGTTCTTTCCCTTGTCAATCAACATCATTTTGGGTGAATACAAACCATGTGGATTTCATCAGAATCTCTATTTTAAACAAAATCTCAAGAAAATTATCTTATTGGGGTTTAGAACATATATACTATATGCTCTTATAAATAATAACCCCATGATCGATGCAGGTATAAGAAGAGAAATTTGTTATGATCTCTAGCTCTTTCATTGTTAAAATTGAAATGGCACAACCACAATAATAAACTTTAAATTTAAATATAAAGAAAATTTCTGATTGTGATGCTCTTTTCACATCTCACTGAGAGAAGGCAACATTGGCACTGTTGAGCAGGAAGCAGATTATGTTTCATTCCTCAAACTAGCTTAGTTTCTAGTGAGAATTTTGTGATCTTTACCATATTGGTATTGGTATTATATTCTTGGTATACAGAATGTCAGGACACCTTCAGTTACTCTGCTACACAAAACACCAGTGAACATCTAAGAGAGGGCACTAATTAAGCCTTTTATGAGACTTCAAATAATTCTTTTTATTATAATTTTATTAAAATAACATTATATGATAGCATTATATAATTTGCAGGTATGAATGATTATAAATCAATATCTATAAATACTACATTTAGTTCATAATTCTGAGGTGATACCCCTTTCCTAAATTAAAGGAATTGTTAGTCTTTCTAAATAAATCAAGACTAACCAACAAGCATTAACATAAAAATGCACATTTATATATTTATTTGTCCTCTGTTTCCAAAACTGACTTAAGACACCTTAAAATAAAAAAGAATACCTGTCTATTTTCCAGTGTAATTTTGTTCAATTCATACACTTAGTGCCATAGAATAAACAGTTCCTCTGGGGGAAATGATATCATTTTAATATGATACACAATAGTGAAAAATTGAAAATATTTCCTCTAAGATAAGGAGTAAGGTAAAAGTGTTCACTCTCACACCACTGCTATTCAACATCACATTGAAAGTCTTAGCTAAAGCAATTAGGCAAGAAGAAGAAATAAAAGAAATCAAAATTGGAAATGAAATAAAACTGTAATTTGTAGATGACCTAATAATATTCTTAGAAAACCATAAATATTATACCAAAAGTTATTAGAATTAATAAGTGAATATAGTAAGGTGGCAGTCTACTGTGCAGGTGTGCCCTGATGGAGTAGCAGTTATTTCCACTGCCTACAGTTAAGCATAGTCCACTTACATCCCAAGGATCTCAGTTCATGTCCCAGGGCGGTGGAGAGCAACCAAGATGAATAAATAAGTAATATACAAAAATCTGTTGCATTTTATATGCAAACAATAAGATATAAGGAAACAGAAACAAAGAAAACAATCACATTTATAACAGAAACAAAATAATGATTTCACTGGACCTTGGAATAAACAAAGGAATTGGAGAACCTGTACAATGGAAACTATGTGATATTGTAAAGAGAAAGAGAAAAAGATACAAAGGATTAGAAAGATGATCCATGTTTGTGGATGAGAAAAATTAACATTATTAATAAATCATTTTACTTAAAGCACAATAAACATATTTGATGCAATCCCCATAAAAATTCCATGAGCATTTTTGGAGGATATAGAACAAAAACATTTAAATCTGCTTTGAATCCCAAAAGACTTCAAATAGCCAAAACAATCAGGAGAAAAAAATGGCAAAAGTGAAGTTATTATCCATCCGTATTTTAAACTATACTACAAAGCTTTAGTAATCAAAACAAAAAGAAACTGAAATTTAAATAAAATCATCTAGAAACACAGATAGTGGAATATAATCAAGTGCCCAAAAATCAGTTCGTACATATATGCTCAGTTAATTTACACCAGACGCTAAACTCATACTATGAAGAAAAGTCTTTTCAACAAATGGTGTTGGAAAAAATGGACAGTCACATGCAAAAGAATGAAACAAGAGTGCTCCCTAATACACAATACAAAACTTAATCCAAAATGGATTAGAGTCTTGAGTGCAAGACTGAAAACCATGAAATACATAAATAAAAACATATGCAGTCTGTTCCATAAGCTTGCAAAAGGTCTTGAGGGACTCAACTCATAGACAAGGGAAACAAAAACAAAAACAAACATGTGGGACCACATCAAATTAAAAATATTCTACACAGTTAAAGAAACTATCATCAAAATGAAAAAAAATAACTACTGAATATGAAAAGGTATTTCCACATCATATATATGATAAGATGTTAATATCTAAAATATATAAAGAACTCATAAATCTCAACGACATAAAAACAAACAATCTAATCATAAAATTGGCCAAGATCTGGATAGCATACAGTTGACCAACAAGTACATGAAAAGATATTCCTCATTTTTTTTAAGTAAAATTAAATCAAAACAATGAGATATCACCTCACACCTGTGAGAATGGTATCATCAGAAACCTAGAAATAACAAGTGTTGGTGAGGATGTAGAGTAAAAGAAAACTTTTTATACTGTTGGTAGCTCTGTAAATTGGTGTAATTATTATGGAAAGCAATATGGAGATTCTTCAAAAAATGAGGCTGAAAATTCCATATTATCTAATTATCCCACTTCTGGGATAAAACACAAAAACACCAATTTGAAGAGGTTTATGCACCCCCTGTTTATTGCAGCATTATTTATAATAGCTAAGAGATAGAAACAACCTAGGAGCTCATCAATAAATGAGTGAATAAATAAGATATGACAGAGATTATATATGTATTATCCATATATTATATATCTGAAAAACATGACAAAATTAAAGTACTAAAATGGGGGAAATATACAAAAATCCTTCTCTTCCTCATGGAATCTGTTATAGATGTAGTAGCTCATATTTACTCTGTGTTTTCTATGCGCTTTACCTGAATTAACTAATTTAATTTTTCCAACAATCCTTTAAGACAAGTACCACCTGTAGGCCCATTTTACAGATGGACAAAATAAAAACGCAGACAGGTGAAGTAACTAGCCCAAATTCATGCTCCAGTGATTGAACTAGAATTTGCATGCAGCCTGGCTCTAGAGACCATGAGTATAACCATCGTGCAGTACTGCTCATGAATGTTGAGAGCAGTATCTAAGACAAAACCTATTCATTAAAAATAACTTGCAGATTGCCTTCATGTGTAGCATTATATGCCATCTAGTCATCTGCTGGACCAAATTAATGGTTACTAGCAGGAAAAAGAGGGAGATGAAAACAAATTGGGTAAAAGGGGTCAATTATATGGTAAAGGGTAGAATTGTACTGTTGCTGGTGACCTTAATATATTATATACGGATGTTGTATATCTGTAAATAATGTACACTTCAATCCCATATGCTATTATACTATAATGTTTCTTCAATAAAATAATGATGATACAACTCTTTCAAAATTGTCAGAGAAGAAAAATTCCAGTTGCATTTTTAGTACTCTTTAATATACTAATAGATGATAGAAATAATTGTCTCTGCAAAGAAAATAAACCCCTACTAGAGTTCCCAAGTAAAATATATGCTTAAAGAAAAATTAGTATCTGTTCATTGTTTTCTTGTGATGTTAGAGATAGTCAAAACAAAAATATCAATATCAGCAACTTAAAAAATAAGAGCGCTAAGGTTTTGCTCTAGTTTTCCACGAAAACTCAAAGTTTGGGGAGACATATATTAAAAGGAAAGTGAGTAAAATCTCAAAATAAATTAAAAAATAAATTTATAAATTTCCTTAAAACCATTTCCTCTGTATTGAAACCTTACTAATTATGTACAGGGTCATTAGCACTATTGGACCATACTTGTTTGTCAACACTGAAGGGCAGTCATGAGGAAGAGATGTTTCAGGGTATTTCTGTTAGGAGCCTGGTTACTCCTTAACACAAAGCAAAGTGTCATGATGAAAATTCTAGAAGATGGAAATGAGGGTTAGGAGTTTAAAAAAAGTCAATGTTGCAGCTGTAAAGGAGACAAAATGGAAGAGGTAAGTCAAAGACATTTATAAAGGTAGAAGACGAAGGGAACTAGAGACCAGCTGGTTTAGAAAGGAGTTTGGGATTCAGGTGTTCAGCAGTTTGTAGGGTATAAGGATCATCTAGGACAAACAAACAATATTTTTGCCTAGATAAGTGGACCTTTCAGTGCTACATGCTACTGAGAACATATGTGCCCACTGTGAAAGAGGGACCAGATTTTGAGGGAAGAAGCATTATGATTTGGCATATACCCAGAAAAGAACATTTGCTTAAAGAAGAAAAAAAATATATATTTTTTAATATATATTCTTGGTAAAGAAAAAGAAAAGAATACTAAGGGGTGATGTTGCTGTTGAAGTCTGGGACGCTTGTAGTCATTTATAATGATGTAGAAAATTCTATAAAGAAAGGATTTCCCCAGTATCATAAGGTGCCTCCCTCTCTCCTTGGTAACCATTTGAGAAACTGTACAAAGTTTACTCATTGGTTTTTCACCTCTGTGATGTTTCCATTTTCTCTTGGTGCCAGTCTTTTTAAATATAACTCACATTACTTACTAAAATAATAAATAAAACAAATTTTTAAACTGGCAAACCTTAACAAGGACTGGCATATTATCTGTGAAGACATCAGGCTTTTAAGTTAGGAAAGAGGCCTCCTGTCTATGAACAATTCTATTTAGGTTCTTCGCCACTACTTTGACACCAAGTTTGTGAACAGATCCAACTGATTCGGGTTATACTCCAAAAACAACAGTAGAGTACCAGATGCTTGACCCAAATTTCCTGCTACATGGCACAGATGGCAAGAACCAGTTTTCTTGATCAGTCTGAACCGCTAACAATTACTGGTTCCTTTTCCTTACATTATGCCAAACAGTGCACCACTCAGTTACTCAGAAATCACATTCACTTTAACACACTGTGTTATGAAAGAAAAACAAAGTATACTAAGTTTCTTTTTTCATTTTCAATTTTCACTTGTTATTTTTCTTTTTCTTCTTTCTTTTTTTGTTTTTTTAGCATTTCAACATGTTTTGGAGTCTACACCACAGGATTGAGGAACAAGAGAGGGAAACAGAGACTCTCCCTCTTCCTAGAGGATGGAAACCATTATTGCTGAGCCATCTACACGCTGCCAAAAGTGGATCAAACCCATCATGATGTGGTGCATTAGAAGCGGAATAGAGCTTGAAGTCCTGGAAAGTGGTCACACAGCTCACTGCAAAGCAAAAGGCTCTTCTGAGATCTGCAGAGCTGGCTCCAGAGAGGTGGGGGGAGGGACACATTACTAGGTAAAAGAAAGGATAAACAAGGAGGGACCATCACAAATCCTGAAACGTGTTTGTTTTACTGGGATGTTCCAAGGGTGTTGAGTGATTCCAGGTGTTTGGGTTTTGCTAATTACATCTAACTTTTTGCCTTATCTGGCATTTTAAAAGCAGTTGCTTCCAAGTTTAGAGAAAATAAAAATGTTTAAATGTTTAAATACTTTATAACTTTTTGAACTAGATTTCTGTAGACTTCTAAATAAAATATCTAATATATCAAATAAATCTAATATAATTTTCTCCATCAAAAAGGACAGAGGAGTTACTCTAACATCTCTCACCCACTCTAAATCTTCTGTGATTGCCAACTACTTCCCAGACTTACCTTCCAGACCTCCAAACTATATGCATAATCCTAAACTGACTTTGTTGAAGGCAAAACTTCTTTTGAAGCTTCAAAGACTTACCAGAAATATTATTTTATTTTTATTTTCAGATTTCACCTGCAAATTTAAAGAATTGGAATAATTGGAATATTGGAATAACTATTCCAAATCAATTCGGAACTAGTAAAGAGGTATTTATCCTCATGTCTGCCCATGAGAGAGTCTAAATACATCTATTAAAGTATTACCATAATGATGATTATATTGTGAAAATGTTGGTGTAGCTTTACAAATCAGCAGTATATCCATTTCTTAATTTGAAACTGGAAGCTTTTGGGGTTTTTTTGTTTGTTTAAATAGAATCTGTCACTCTCATTGACTTGACTTAAAAGCAAACAACCAGCATACACAGCAGATTGATTCATGTAATGCTATTTAACATTAGCAATCTGAAGTCATGCTACATTGTATGTAGTTGGCTGGTTTCACTAAACCAGGGTCAAGGGTTGAAAGCTGCAAGGCAGTAATAATTGACCACACCAGTCCCACACACCATGATCCTCAATGCTAACAAATTATATCTTAATTGTCTTAAGAATGGCATATATTTGAGAGACAAAAATAAACAGAATGAGAACAGTATCAGTGACTGTATATATGCCCATAGATCACCTAAATTTGGGGAGACCGAATGAGATCAAGTATAGTGGTGGAATCATTAATGTACCTGAGGGTTTTCCCTCAGGGGAAGGAAATTTGCATTCAACAGTCTTGTAGTCAAGTCCAGATGAAATCAGAGGGGTCCCAGATATAAGGTCTGACTGAGACTCTCTGAAGATGGGTGACTGGGGCTATTAAAAGAATGGTCTCCACTCTAGGTAGTAATACCTTGAAGGGATGAAGTGTTGCTTTGGTATTCTAGAAGATAACATAAATGCTTCCTTTCCTCCCTTTACATTCACCAACCTTCTGGAGCAGTCACAGGGGCACTGCTCTGCAGAGACAGTGGCACTTCTGTCAACAGGCTTCAGGTTTAGCTCATATTCAGAGCAGCAGAGTTTCCTTTGAGTCACCCTCAGTAATGTGGCAATGGAGACAGACAACCCCAATAAATTCTAGAGGCACTTAAGACCACCCTTCTTGGGCTCCCGGAAATGCTCTGGGGAAAGTTTAGGGAGCAAAAATATTCATGTAATAGGATCTTTTGGATTGCAAGCTATGGAAATCCAACTCAAACTAATGTTAGCAAAAGATATATTAACTCGCATAATGAATAATCAAAGGAGATGGTTACTCTCCCCTCCCCCATCTCCTCTCAGTTTTTCATCCAGAAGTCTTTCCATGTCTGTAAAATATCCACCAAACTAATATCACCTTTGTAGCCAGTGCTCTTAAAAGAATGCAACATCCAGTATACGTATCATTTTCAGAAAGACTCAAATATGAATTGTGCAGCTTTCCCACCTAGAGCCCATTACTGCATCTAAGGGTTTGAGATACTCTGATTCATATCCCACATTTAGAGGTAGTTTCTGCCTGCTGGCAATGCTTGGGGTAGGAGGGGCCTGGGAAGAAAGGGACTGATAAGAGAGGATCAAGAAGTTACAAACTGGTTTTTCCCTGGTGGCCTAGTGGTGTAGTATACATGGGAGCACTCCTACCTACATCCCAAGGTCCTAGGCTCAAGACCTGGCACTGGGGTTAACAACCAATCTGAATAGCTAAATAAATTAAGCTAAATAAAGCTTTCCTCTCCCTCTCTCTGTCTGCTTGACTACTCACCTTCATTCCAGCCTGCACCTTTCCTTAAAAAAAAAGTTACAAATTACCTTTATACTGTGCAAACAGATTGGAGCTTAGATCTAAGCAATCACAAAATTAGCTACTAAAATAACATCAAGTACAAATCTGAATACATCTGAATTATTGTTTTATTGCCATCATCAAATCAGTGTTATGAATAGTCGCTCTAGTTCAATCCCCCAAGTGGCATCTGCTTGGATTTTTATGATGTCCCTGGACCCAAATACCATCTTTTTCCTATAATCAAAGCACACCTGGATTAAATACAC